>WBNO01017164.1:0-191800 GCA_013400575.1 Peucedramus taeniatus | reverse complement strand
GAAGAGGAGCTCACTGAGTTAGCAACAGTTGGCACCAGTGCTCAGTGTCCTTGCATGTCAACCCTACACAAAGCAGTCACCCCAGAATGACCCATTGCTATGCCACAGTGGGTGAAATAAAGACATACATGCTATATATGTATTACATACATAAAATCAGAGACAGTGGCCAGCAGCATCCTATTAGACCTGTGAGACAACACAGAAATGCTGACTGAAGAGAAAATTGAACCACACCTTGAAAAGCTAAATGCTTAGATAATGCTTGAGAAGCCTTTCCCATTCCTGGCTCCAGCAGTTTCACTGATGACTCTCTCACTCTTCACTGATCAAAAATGGACCTCACAGTTCAGCTGCAAGGGAGCAGCAACTTCCAGAGGAATGAAACATTCCCCATGAATCTCAAGGGCAAAGGAGGATTTGTGTGCCTCTCCTGCTCTTTGATGCTGTGGTGGTGCAGAAGAACCTGAAACCTACACTGAGGTCACCTATAGGTGTTTACATAAATGTTATTTTGGCAGTGAAAGCAGGGTCATGTAGCAGTGAGCTGAAGTGCTCATTGAACTCAAGCTCAAAGCTCACAAAATCCCAAGGACTAGCCAGGGTATCCATGGGAAGGACTTCAACTCATTATACAGCCCCTGCCAGTCTGGTTACATCAATGGCCAAGGACACTGCACAGGACTCCATCCTGATGAACTAAACACAGGAGTGATGCCAAGAGGGAAAATTCCTACAGGATCACCCAACACTGCATTCTTGATACAAGTGGGATTGCTCCAGCCAGGGGGATGCAATAGAAAGGGAGAAATCCTCTGTATGTAGATGGGGACTGCATTGAAATCCACCCCCCTGCACAGTCTTTTGGAATTGCAGCAAATCCCTTTGTCTGTTTGTTCAAGCCATCCTTAGCAAAATACAGTAGAACTTCAGGTCTTTAAAAAACAATACAAGGGATTAAAAAACAAACCAAACCTGCACCAAAAAAAAAAACCAAAACAAAACACAAACAAACAAACAACAAAAAAAACCAACAAAAACAACAATGACAAAAAAAAAAAGAAAAAAACCAAAACCAAACTAACCCCCCTAAAAATCCCCAAAACCAAAACCAACACCAACAAAAACCCCTCAACAACACAAACCCCCAAAAAAACCAAAACAAAAACTCAAACAAACAAACAGAAAAACCAAACAACCAAACAAAAAACCCCAAAAACCAAACCAAAACAAAAACCCACAGAAAACAAATCCACAAAAAAACCCCTCAAGATCTGTCTTAATTTTCTGTCTTTACTTTTCCAATAAATTAATGATTCAGAAGCATCATTAGTTGTAAGCAAAGGAATAAAGCCAAGTGCTTTGCATGCTTTAATGTTATAATAGCTGAACAACTGGCAAACCAACTCTGTTAACTTCCCAAGATAAACACCTCAGGAACCATCACCATCTCAGATATAGATATAGATATAGACAGATATAGATATAGAGATAGAGATAGATATAGATTATAGATTATATAGATATAGATATAGATATAGATAGATAGATAGATAGATAGATAGATAGATAGATAGATAGATAGATAGATAGATAGATAGATAGATAGATAGATAGATAGATAGATAGATGGATGGATGATAGAGGAAGTTTACTAGGATTAGTTTTCCAAATATGCCAGAAGAGATGGGAATATAGAGGAGAAAATCTATGTTATCACACACATGAGGTCTGGAAGAGAAAATCTTTCTGGTTTCTCTTTCTAGGTTTTGTTGTTGTTGTTGTTTGTTTTAATGGGGTTTGTTTTACATATTTTGCACCCAGGTGATACTGAGCAATTCTGATAGCAAAAGAAACTTTACTGACTTTTAAAGAGAGGAAACTACTGTGAGAAAGACAGACCCTGAGCTTTTTGAGGTGGTACAGAGGCATCTTAACAATTTCCAAAGGTACAGAAGAGACAAAGAAAGAGACAGTGGACATGTATGGGAAAACTGGATTGTTTTACTCTTGACAATGATCTAGAAACCACCCAAGTATTTCCTATTTATTGATGATTCTACCAATTTGTGTAACTGGCAGACAGGTGACTTGGAAAAAAGGAGCCCCAGGATTCAGCTAAAAAGCTGCTGTGACTGTGGGAGCCACAATCCTACAATTCAAAGGATAGTGTGGAACAGCTTGGGTGGTGAAAAGTTCCCTGTTCATTCATTGTACGAGTGAAAACACCAAGCACTGTAAAGTTCAGAGTTGTTATTTTTAGGATTGTGTGAAAAATCTCAGTGGGTTGGCTGGGACCAATGCAGACATGAACTAGAGAAAGCTTTGAGTCTTTATGCCTTGAGATGACAGAAGGGCTGGAAACCTGGGAGCTCCAAGGCAGCAAGAAAATATTCCTGGAAAAGCCAACCCTGCCAGTCTGCACACACAATAATTGGCAGGAGAAAAAACAGTCTGAAACTTTTCACAGCAGCTAATGATAAAGAAAGAGACTGGAAAGGCTGTCAGCTGTGTCCCTGGGGACCTGCTTGAAAGCCAGAGACAGTGGGAAAGGGGCAACACCACTGTCACTCCTTACACAACATTTCCTTGGTCATTTATGTTTTAGGATCCCCCTGTGAATCAGAGGATCAGTGCTCAGGCACATCCCAGCTGACACTTAATTTGCAGCCAGCATCTTTCTCTGTTCACTTCCTCAAAACACAATGGGCCTCAAATTGACTTCTGGAATCATGGAATCTCCTTTAGTGTGACTTAGCTGAGCAATACATTGGGGCAATCACAATACTATTTGTACCTTGTCAAGTAAATTGAAAATTATCTAAAATAGTACTACAGATGACCAGAATTTGTTGCAGAGAGCCATCAGGCCCCCAGATCTTGTCAAGGTTCATGCAGTGGCTTCAGTGCTTAAAGCAGAAAGCACTCTACCCAGTAGTTCTCATGTCACGAATCCTGAAATTCCACATCAAGAAACAAAGCAGAAACTCAGTGTTATGATCACAGAGCTCTGGATATTTCCAGCAGCAGAGACTTTTGAATTTCTTGGTCTACCCCAAAAGCCTTCTGCATCCTTAGTGCCCCACTCAGGGGCACATTTCTAACACAGGCCTAGGAGCTTTCTCCCACCTGGTGCAATTCTGGCTCTCAGAGTCAAGGTTGCCTAAAACAGCCTGTAAAAACCTACCCATGTTCCAGACTGAGCACTTTTGTTATTATTACATATTTGTGGAAAAAACCCACTCCATCATCACCTGGCAGCTGGCAATAAAGTCTGGCAAATGTGACACTCAGCTTATTTGCAAGCACTGGAGCAAAAAAATATTAAAACCTCTGTGCTAACAGACACAAGCAGAAATCACTGCTCCAAGCCACATATTCCTTTAAAGCAGGTAGGTTGTTTCCAGTCATAATAAAATACTTTCAGGGCAGAGGAGGGGAAGAAGAAACACAGAAATGGGACTGAGTATGGCATTAATAGACTTTGGTTTTATTCTAAACTCTGCTATCAGGCAACTGCACAGCCAGGGAAAACCCACATCATCTCTGTGAGAGCTTCAGATGAAAATCTGTTTTCAGATGTTACTGCACTGCAAGAGTATCATGCTTAGACTAATCCCTTTTTTACTCCTATTAACCAGAAAGTTAATTAAAAATCTTAAAGAAAATAAAGACCCACAGCAAAAGAAGTAGATTTTTACAGTGACCACAGGTTTCTGGCTTTCCTCTCTGTTTATTTGCTGCCTATATCTATTACAAGCCTATGTGTTCAAAGGCAAACAGCAGAATTCCTGTGTCTTCAGGAATTGTTCAGAGAGGGGTAAGTGCAGGGTGAAAAGCACCCACCCTCAACCCAAGACACCAAACTTCCACTGGCCTCAGTAGCAAAACCCAGGCTCATTGCCAGCAAAACTGAGCTTCTCAAGATGTCTTTAATTTCTGAGTGGTTTTTTCCTGCACATGTTAAAAGATGTGACACAAACTCCTGTGCCAAGCACAGCACTGACTGGGAAGGTCCTGCTGATCTTTGAATCAGAGCCCTCAACAGCACCAGCCTAAAACAGTCCTACAAATTTCCCCTGCACCCTTCAGTTCTCCCTATTTACAGTCACCTGCTACAAAATTCACACTCTTAAACTACATTAATTAATCAAACTTCACCAAAAGATGGAGAAGATCCACTCAGGCTCATGGACAAAGCTTTGGGGAAACTGGAAGCAGAGAGGGATGCTCCTGTCCCAGCCTTTACCCTCCCTGCCTGCACAAACCTGCCACATCACAGCCTGCACAAATCCAGCGTGGGAGGGAGCACGTGGGGCACCAGCAGAGCCCCAAGGACTTTCTGCTGCTCAGCAGCTCCCTGTACAGACCACAGAATCACAGAATCACAGAATCACAAGGTTGGAAGAGACCTTCAAGATCATCAAGTCCAACCCATTCCCTGACACCTCAACTAAACCCTGGCACATCCAGGCTTTGTTAAACACATCCAGGGATGGTGACTCCACCACCTCCCCAGGCAGACCATTCCAGTACTTTATGACTCTTTCTGTGAAAAACTTTTTCCTAATCTCATCCTAATGTGCTTATGAGCTAAACATCTTCATGTCAACAGCAAGTTTTTACTGGGTTTTTGTGGTACCCCTTCATGACAGGGAAGCTCCATGTGTCTTCACAACCTTTCCTTGGTTGCCATCACCAGGCACTTCCCGAGGTGACAGATGGTTTTGCTTTCTGCTGCAAGGGCACAAAACATGCAGCCATGCCTGGGGAGTGCTCAGTGCTCCCTGAGTTGGTCCACAGTGAAGAATGAAGCTGGTTCTTCAACAGTTTTAACTGCTCAGCCCCAGGAAAAGTTACACTGTGTTAACAATGCCAGCACAAAACTACTCACATTTCTCTAAGGACGTGGCAAACCAGTGCCCTTTCTTCACAGCACTGAGCCCACCAGGCTGCACTACTCTGTGCCCACCAGTTCCACCTCACCCTTTTAAGGCTGCAAATCAAGGGCTTCTTCACCTCCTGTATTAGCATTATTAGCATATTAATTAAGTTCTTAACCTCATTTACCCCCTTGGCTTTTGCACCATGCAGAAAGAAGGAGGAAAGAAGAGCTGGAGGCTTCCTTAGCACAGCAAAAGGCTCCTCTAGTCCTGCAGCCTTCAGTGAAGGGGCAGAAGTTGCTTATAAATAGTTCAGCTGAACATGATTCCTTCCCCAATACACAGCAAATATCTGTGTCCAGGGCAGAGGATGAGAAACTTTGTGGAAACAAAGTGCCAGGTTTAGAGAGAAACACAAGTTCCTTGCCATGAACTCGTTGCAGAATTTTTCCCTTGGAATTTCTGCAAGATGTGCATGTGCTGTGTGCTGCTGAGCCTTGCATCTGCTGGATGGGCAAGAAAGTAATTTCTAAGAATTTCAGTGATGTCAGGCATTTTCTTTTTTTTTAATGTGACCATAAAGTGGCAAAAGCTGTCAGCAGCACTGGCAGTAGCTTAACAAAAAATGTTGACGTTGCCTGGATACTGAGTCCTGCTCTAGCCTCAGATTTGCCTGCATGTCTGCACTTGACAGGAGTAACTCCTTGGGATTTTAGGTTTTCTTTAATATTTTGAGCTCCGTGCAAATATCTCTCCTTACTCAGATCCCTCCTTCTCTCTCCTCCCCCACTTTTCAGATTTGTAAAAGGCAAACTAATTCCTCAACCATAGTAAAGCCATAAATAAGCCGTAAAAATATTTTTCTAGCCTTTTTTTTTTTCCTCCAGGTTAATCTTTTCAGTTATATAAACACTTTGTAAAATAGCATGGCAAAAGTATATGAGAATCTGTTTATGTGATTAAGACTTGGCTCCTTCTTCCCAGTGACAGTATTTCATGCCTTGCATTTGCCACTGCTGAGATTTGCTCAGCTGTCTCTCCGTGACCTCCAAAGCAGAAGGCAGCAGGATTTAACATTGCTTCTCATGGAGTGCTTACAGTAAATCACTATTGGTGGGTATCCATGGAGTCTTTGGAAAAAAGAGCATTATTAAGTACCTGCTAATTTTTTGTTACAGTGGATGGATTCCAGGTTTTCAGTGATGGCAAAAATCCAGCTACTCCAAAGGGAAGTGAATTTTTCCCAGTCTTTCCTTTTATTGCTGTTCTGCTCCCAATCTGATTTGTGCTTTAGTGTTTGGAGAAAAGAGTTCTGGATGCCATTTAATGAAGTACTGTAGTGCTTTATTATCCTTCATGGTAAAGAATTTGGAAGGACTTTGGAGAGCTTCATGCAGAAACAGAAACAGGACCAAAGTGCATATACAAAATACAGCACTAAACTCCTCTTCCTGGCAGCTAGATGACAGAGAAGTAAAAAACATCCACTGCAGACAATTTTTCCAGTCTGGTCCCTGACATGGTTCCCAAGTGAGGAACAATGCACAGTTATCCCAGTGCCCCACAGCAGCAGATTTCAGCACCCTGCAGGATTATTTTCCAAAGGAAATGATGTGCTGTTCAGATACTTTCTTTAGTGTCAGTTTTATTATTTATCTAATAATGTCATTAGATTTCAATAGGCAAGCAGGTCTTTCAACAATGCCACCCCAAACATCAGGTCTCCATTCCTGCAGAGCCCTTCTGCACTGGGGAATGACTCAGTTTAGCCATGCTGAAGCAAAGGGCATGCTCTCCTTCCTCTCCCAGTTCTTCATAAAAAAAAAAAATCCATATATTTTAACACTAAACATCATGACTGCATCATCTCAAAATAGTAAATAAAGCTTGAATGCAATAAGAACAGGTACCACAATCTCATAATTCTTCCCAGCTGATGCCAAGCACAAAGCAGTGTGAACATGTGAAGTTCATCTATTCAATGTAATCCTCTTTTCCTTCTCATTACAGTGGTAGCAGATGTGAGATTTTGGGCACTGTTGACTTCAACAGCTCTGTGGGGAGGAGAAGACACTTTCCTATTGTAGCACTCCAAATTTAAAAATTTAAGCACTGGCAAAGAATTTACTCAAAAAACTTGATGTTGACAAAAATTGGATGGAAACCTAGAAGAAGAAACAAGCCCTGAAAAATGTCTCTTCTTCTCAGCTTTAAAACTGGAATGGACAAAATGACAGGCAAAGGAAAGAAAGGTGGAGATGACTCAACAGGCTCATTTTGTGGTGATGCCTTTTGCTGTTGCCTTCCCCAAGTCTGATTTTGCTGGAACCATCAGAGCTTGGATGTGTTTGAAGATGCAAAAGTCAGTGCATGGAGGCAGTGCCAGGATGCTCCCACTGAACTTGTGCACAAGAAAAGCCTTCTCCCACTACACACCTCTTCTTAAATACAAAATGCAACAAAGGAGTGAAAATGATGGTGTGAGTCCTGATAATCATGCTCTCCAATTCTCTTTTCCAAGCACAGGTGAGACTCCCAGCCCAGGGCAGCTGGATGCTCTCTGGTCTCTCTCAGCTAAACCAGAGCCAAATTTGGCAAAGCCCCAGCACCATTGCTGTAGGTCTGTGCTCTTTTGGCATTCCCCCTTCCTGAGTTTGTAGCTGGGCTCTCCAGGGAAGCAGCTGCATGCACTGGATATAAATTTCCCATTCTGCAGCACAGATTTTTTACACATTCTGCTTTGAAAGCTCCTCCACTGAAAACGTTCACTGTCTCCATATCCCAGCTTTCCAAACAAAGGGGCTGTAGGGACTTCCTGTGACAGCCACTGGGGCTTCCAGCTGCTTCAAACAAAGCTCCAGACACTCTGCCTCAAAGCTCATCCCAAAGTGATGGGTGACTTTAACAGCAGCATGACTTCTGGCCAGCCCTCAGCAGAGTTGACTTTAATGTCATTTAATTCCAGTGACATGTCTTTAATAACAAAACCCATGCCAAAAAACTGTGGTTGGAACAAGAGCTGACCTAAGGCCAGTTTCCAAAGAGTTTTCAAAGCCCTCCTCTCTAACTTGTGGCTTCCTGGGTGATGCACAACCTCTCCTGGATCACTGAGGACTGCAGCCACCCACAGCTTCTCCAGCTGCCAGCACAGCCACACATAGTGAGGAGCCTTACCCCAAATGTCACCTCTGGAAAAGCCACATGCTCCTCCAGCAACTCCAGCACCTCTCTCTGAGGCTGGGGACAATCCCAAGGTAGTCACTATCCTTGAGTGTCTGGTGGGGCTTTCTGCCTTAAAAAAAATCTGAGATTTCAACTCTCTTCATCACCCCTAAACTCTGTGGTTAAATGAAAAAGCAACACATCAGCATGGGGCAGAACCCCTCTGATGATATCTCCCCTGCACAGAAGCTCCACACACCCCAAAGACCACCCAAAAATCAGGAGAGCCTTATCTTTCAGGATTTCTCTGACAGCATGGATATGTGTGACTATTGCTACATGTAAATATAACACATAATCACAGTTATATTTCCATATAACACACAGAAATATGACATGCTAATCTTCTTATTTTCATTTTTATATTCTAGTTTTTTTACACATTCTTCTCCAATGGCCTGGATAATACCAAAGCATCAGTTCTCTTCACTTAAACAAACTTCAAGGGACTGTGGCCCATCACAAAGAAATCCCAAAGGCATGGCTATTTATTACATACATCAATGGAGTTGAGAAAAATGTTAAATCTCAGCTTCTTGTTTGGTCTTTGTGTCTACAGCAAACAGGGAAAAAGAAAAATGTTCTTAACATCTGCAACGAAGCCCAAATCTGTCACTCCACAGGTATGGCTTTGACCATTTCTCTAAATTTAGAACATTTCTCCCTACCTGTGTTCCCTTGCCAGTAGTAAGAATTTGCTGATAATCCACCTATTTTTCTGCAGACTGGGCTTCTGATCCAACAAAATCTACACAGCTGTACAAATGGGTTTGCACTAATCCCCACCATTTGTTTGAAAGATTTCTGTGAACATCAGCAAACATACAAGATGTCAGATCAGCAATATTCCTCATTACTTACTATTTATCCCTTTGATTGCATTAGAAGGGTTTTCCTCTGGCTTTTAAGGACAAAACCCAACACTTAAGGAAACTGTTGTTTATTGTGCACCACCTTCATAGGGGGATGAACAAATATTGCTGAAATTAGGCAATTTTTTTTTTTTGTTTAGTTTGGTGATTTCAGGTTGTTTTTTTTTTTTTTTTTCATTTTTTGATTTTTTTTTAAGGAGATCTTTGCTTTTTTCTTCACATCAACTGCCTTCGATGGCTCAGGGACTCACTATTAATTTCAGGCACCCAAGTCTAGAAATTGTTCCACTGGGTTCAGAGCCCAATGATCAAATCTTCCCCTCTGTCACTGTGAAAAAGTCAGAGGTAGTAAATCCAATGTCTTTAAATGCACATAACAGAGAAAAATTTGATCTTCACAGAGGTAGACACACATTTTAACCAGCTTTTCTGCAAGAGGCAATACTTTCTTCCAAAAGATGAAAAAACTCAGCTAACCACTCATTCATTTTTGAGGTTCACCCTCCTGAACAAGTTCAGGCTGGTGCTGCCTTGCTGAGGACTCCTTTGCCAAAAGCCCATTTCTATTAGCTGGCTACTTGTTTCAGCTGCCACTGGTGCTTCTTGTCTTTCAGAAATCCTCCAAGGTGCACTGAACATGGCCAAACTCACCCCTTCTCTACCACACACAAAGGAGGCAGCACTAATATAGATGTTAAACACAGAATAAATCCCACAGGCACTATTTGCCCCCTGTAGCTGCTCTTGCTCCTGTATTGAGCATCAGCTCACATGAAATTCTTTCACCTCCCCTACAGAAAGTCTTGACTTTTGTGGAGTTTAGATGTGCACCTCTATTTTGCATGGATTAAAGCCAGTTTTGGCCTCTGGATGCTCAGTGCTCTGGGGCATGTCAGTGTGAAAGAGGAATTGAAGCAAAGGCTTTCCTGCAAACAGCTCCATCCTGTTGGAGCCAGGGCTCAGGTTGCCAAGTGCAGTTCTCTCACCATTAAACAGTTTCATGGAAAGGCTGTGAACATGAAGAGCTGTGGAAACCTTATACTGAGGTTAAGCAAACAAATCTGACACCAGACCTTCTGCCCAGCTCAGACAGGCAATGAAGCAGATTCATTCACAGTGACCCTGAAATGAAATGCTCTGTACTCCCAAATAATGGTGTTTGTTGAGGAATATTTGATTAATGGCTTACTTCCACATGTGTTCCTCAGCCAAAAAATAATGCATTGTGGTCCATGCATTTATCAACACAATTAAATGTCCTCCTTGATATGGAGAGTCATATCCTGACCTGAGGGCAATGTCAACTCTCCTGGGATGAGGAGAGGAGGAGTTGATTTCCTGAACTGCTGAAATTACAGTTTAGAGGGAGTTTAGTCCCTGACATTTTAATTGGTTTAGAAGGGGAAAAAAAAAAAGAAAAAGGCAACAAAACATCAGAAAGCAAAGGTTCTTAGCTCAAAACCTGAGCCAAAGCATTTCCAGGCAGGCAGGGCAATCCCAGGCTCTCCACACAAGGAGAAGCAGTGGGATGCCCACAGGAGGGCACCTACGGTTCATGGTGCTGCAGGAGCTGCCAGGGAGGTGCAGTCAGGGCTGGCACTGCCTGGCACAGCTGCTCCCACACTCTTGTCACTGCAATCCTGTGTCACACACCCACACAGGGCTCCCAACCCTGCACTCACTCACATTTGGGGCTCAGAGGGCTGTAAACAGCAGGAGATGCTGCAAGAAGCAAACTACAAAGAAACCCACCACAGCAGCCAACCAAAGTGTGCTTACAGGAAACCCAAGGCAACCTTCAAAATAACTTAACTAAAGAACTGAGGTGCTTTGATGGTTGATCATCAAAGCCTCTGAGTACCTGTTTCACATATCAACTACACACATTAATATTTTCATCATCTAACTCAAGAGTTTTTTTAAGATAAGGAAGAATGTTCAAACACTCTGGGAACTGCAAAAGAAAAGGGCATAACAGAAAGTTTATATAGAAAAAAATCCAAAACAACAACAAATCAAAACCAAACAATCCACAACACTTTTTGTTTTGTTTTGTTTTAAAAGTAAAATAAGAAAACTTGGATTTCATTAACACTTGGTATCCTTTCTAGAACCAGCCTTCCTTCATGGGAGGGTGGTTGAGTCTACTGATTCATCTTAGAGATCCCAGGCATAGGGACCCTTGTAAGCTCCCTGCTGGCTTTAGGTTTGTCATTTAGCAGTCACCACTGCTGCTTTTAGGACTGTCATAAATCAGCTAATTTCTGCCATGTGGATCTTTCAGCAATGCTCTGTAGATGCATTGGTTTACCTGGATAACAAATTCTAATACCCAAGCAGACCAAAGGAAGCACTGTGTGAGAACACCAATCACAGATTATTGCCAGAGATGGATAATCAGAGATTACTGACTAAAATCTTCCCTTCAGAAAGTTTTCTATTCAGGGCATTACTCTCAAGATCACATTCACTACACCATTTTTTGCTTACTCCAGCTTCACAATGTGTCCCCACAAATCCTCATCTCCCTGCCCCATCCTTTACACATTTGTTGTGGAGCATCCCCACACACCCACTCAGCAGCACAAACCATTTCATGCAACACTGGTGCAGCACAGAGAGGGCAAATCACAAAATGGTGCAAAATTTGGGGAGCATGGACCTCTGGCTAACATGCATGTGAGTACCTATGAGTGACAAAATGCTTTTATAAACCTGAATTGGGTCCTTTGCAGTGTTGTCCCTCATTCAGTATGTCCCACATTGTGCCAGGGAAGCTTGTCAGAAGTTTTGATGGATTATCAATCAAATTTATTGAAAGGTTCAGATGGATGGGAACTGTTCATAGATCACTGTCCAAAAATTAGGCCCAAGACCTGTTTCTGACATGAGTAAAAAACTTTGCCTGTCATTTTAAACTAAGAACATGACTTCTAGCTTTCTCCAGCTGATGTGTTTATTATTCTACTCACAATAGACCTCAAATCAATTAACTCACTGGGCTAGAAAATCCTGAACTAATTCATTTTAAGAAGTGGCACCTCTGTTCTCCTTGGCTTTGACAAAGGAAACATGAGCTCACTTTGGTCAAAGAGAAAGCAGCATGGAAAGATGCAGCTGCATTACACAGATTCAGGAGAACAGGAATTAGATCAGTGATAGGTTGGAATTACACCATTTCCACAGCACTTTCACCTCTGTCAAACTACAAGGACAAAAGACTTCTTCCTCCTAATTCAGACTGGTATTTATTTGACTTACTATGGCAATGGGGAAAAAAAATCCTAAACCTGGCACCATGCAGAGCTTTATATTTTTTTCTCTGCTTTTCCACATTTCCTTCTCCCTGTCACAACCAACCTGCTTCTAAATTTGCTGTACAGATCAAATGGGCTAATGACAACTCCACTGTCAGATGATCACTACACAACTTGAAGGTGTTCCAGCCCCTGAGTGAATCCAAATACATGATCCAGGTTCTCCTTGCCCAGTTCATGACTCTGCCAGTGACTGCTGGAAGTGAGGAGTTGCCAAAGCAGCTGCTGGAAGCTCATGGGAGGGTTTAGAGCAGCTCAGCTGTGACACTGCAGTGCCTGCCTGTGGTTATTTCCCATACAAATGGGGATGTTACCTGCAGCTGCCTTTATGGTCAATGGGAAAATGTACCTGTGGAAGCAGGAAACAAACCTAGAAAACCTTGCAGGCAAGTAGCAGAGCCTGTGTGAAGTCTATAGAACCCTCTCAGTCAAATCACTGCTTATCAGCAGAGCTCTCCTTCAAGATGTTTTCACAGCCCCAAAGGCTGAAAAAGGAAAGAATCATTTCCACAAAGCCCATAAACTGAGACATGATAATGATCAGCTCCTTGCCCTATTGACTCTCACAATGCACAGCAATTTACCATCATTTTCATGGGGCTTATTTTGTTTTTAAAATCAGACCAAGCTCAGTCATAGCTCACTCTGACCCAAGAAGGGCTACATAAGAGCCTGCCTGAGCCTGGGATTAAACTGTATTTTACCCACTCTACTACACTCACTGTATTCCTCAATCCATGCATTTTTCTGCTTTGTGATCAGGTTCTTTCATTACATATTTTTCCAGATCAGAAAACTGATTGAGTCAAAATTTATCATGTTTATTGAGCCCATTTTTGAGGCGTTTTCCAAGCACTTTATTTAAGAAGCTGATAACCCATGATGTCTGTAAAACTTGGATCTGATACCTCAAGTCATTATTACTCCTCCAGACTCCAAACACGTAGCAAAAAATCTTGGATGTAAAATGTTTTTTTTGGTGGAATTAGGACAAGCATTCACTCAGAATCAGGAAAAGCAATGCACTTTTAAATGTGTGAACAAACCTACTTAAATAAATAAGATTTCTCCAGCACTTACAAACAAATACTTGCTTAAGGACCAAATTCTGAAATGATTGATCAAAATGGAAAATGGACTCATAAATATAATTGAAGGTCTGCTCTTACATATATTTTCGGATTTGTAAAATGCAGACAGCTAAATATAAACAGCCCATGACCACAAAAATTTCCCCCACAATTTATTTCCAAATGATTTCCTGTGATTAGACAGGACAGCAAAGCACTCTCTTTAGCTTTACTATTGCTTTCATTGCTGCCTGAGTGGAAAAGTCACCTGCACATCAGCAGTGCCCTTCAGACAACTTTTATCAAAAGANCACAGCTGAAATCCCAGGAAAGAGATAGAAGATGGGAATGAATGCAGTCACAGGTCTGACCCATACCCTACAGATGAAAGTTAGGGACTGATTTTTTTATTTTTATGACTGCATTTAAATCATTAGAAATTTGAAGACAATCTGAAAAATCCTTCTTTCTCCTAGACAGAGATGGGAGGAATACAGAAGCTGGATATGCTGAATATATATAATATAGAATAATAGAATAATATATAATATAGAATAAATATAGAATATATATATATATGTACACATACAGAATACTGGATGTATTCCCCCTATGCAGACAAGACTGACCATGAGAAATTAAGGTGAAAAGGGAAGCACATAGAAAGATATCTCCAAATAAACTAAGAACAATCACCATAGGCACGTTTTACCCAGACAAATCATCTGCTGCTGACAGCAGACATCAGTAACTGGCAGAGAAATGGTGCTGAACGTGGCTGGTCTTTGGCCCTGTGTGCAGCACCAGCTTAGCTACAGCAGTGCTGACACATTTTGTCTGCAAGAAGTCATTTTTCTAGCATAAATGAGACCAAAATGAATAGTGCTGGTCCCCTTGTCTGCCTCTGAGGGCAAAGCAAACTTGAAAAAGCATGATCAGATGTCCTTGCTCACCAGTACTGGAAAATAAAGCAAGACAAACAGCTTTTCTTCTTTTCCAGGTTTTATGGGCTGGCTGTGGAAGAGTCTACATCATCCCCCCAAGGTGGACATGGACTAAGCAGCCCTGTCCTTCCCCAGCTGGCCCCCCTTGTCCTTCAGAGTAGTCACAGCCACAAATCAAGGCTGCCTCCTGCCCTTTCCCTCTGCATCCCACCTGCCTGCCCATTCAGAAGGTTGGGGAATGGGAACACAGGAGAAGAAGTGGAAATGGAGTGGCCTCAGTGTTCAGAGTCCTGGTGCAGGCTGGAGTTGATGGGTCTCTGCAGTTGTGGTCCAAAGGCTGGGAGGCTCCAAGACCATGGGAGGANGTAGCAAAAAATCTTGGATGTAAAATGTTTTTTTTGGTGGAATTAGGACAAGCATTCACTCAGAATCAGGAAAAGCAAAGCACTTTTAAATGTGTGAACAAACCTACTTAAATAAATAAGATTTCTCCAGCACTTACAAACAAATACTTACTTAAGGACCAAATTCTGAAATGATTGATCAAAATGGAAAATGGACTCATAAATATAATTGAAGGTCTGCTCTTACATATATTTTCGGATTTGTAAAATGCAGACAGCTAAATATAAACAGCCCATGACCACAAAAATTTCCCCCACAATTTATTTCCAAATGATTTCCTGTGATTAGACAGGACAGCAAAGCACTCTCTTTAGCTTTACTATTGCTTTCATTGCTGCCTGAGTGGAAAAGTCACCTGCACATCAGCAGTGCCCTTCAGACAACTTTTATCAAAAGACACAAAGAAGAGCAGCAGCTCATCAGCCTTTGGAGATGTTCAAACTGCAGTTTCTACTTCCCCTTCATGCCAGCAGCACTCTCTAAAAAAACCAAATAAAAAACTAAGGTCTTGTCCATACCTCACAAGAAATAATAATTTGGTTATTATTAAAAAGTTTGATTATTTTCAGTATGTTCCACAGCTGAAATCCCAGGAAAGAGATAGAAGATGGGAATGAATGCAGTCACAGGTCTGACCCATACCCTACAGATGAAAGTTAGGGACTGATTTTTTTATTTTTATGACTGCATTTAAATCATTAGAAATTTGAAGACAATCTGAAAAATCCTTCTTTCTCCTAGACAGAGATGGGAGGAATACAGAAGCTGGATATGCTGAATATATATAATATAGAATAATAGAATAATATATAATATAGAATAAATATAGAATATATATATATATGTACACATACAGAATACTGGATGTATTCCCCCTATGCAGACAAGACTGACCATGANAAAATGAATAGAGCTGGTCCCCTTGTCTGCCTCTGAGGGCAAAGCAAACTTGAAAAACCATGATCAGATGACCTTGCTCACCAGTACTGGAAAATAAAGCAAGACAAACAGCTTTTCTTCTTTTCCAGGTTTTATGGGCTGGCTGTGGAAGAGTCTACATCATCCCCCCAAGGTGGACATGGACTAAGCAGCCCTGTCCTTCCCCAGCTGGCCCCCCTTGTCCTTCAGAGTAGTCACAGCCACAAATCAAGGCTGCCTCCTGCCCTTTCCCTCTGCATCCCACCTGCCTGCCCATTCAGAAGGTTGGGGAATGGGAACACAGGAGAAGAAGTGGAAATGGAGTGGCCTCAGTGTTCAGAGTCCTGGTGCAGCTGGAATTGATGGGTCTCTGCAGTTGTGGTCCAAAGGCTGGGAGGCTCCAAGACCATGGGAGGAATGCACTGATTTAGCAAAAAAAAAATCCAAATGGAGGAAGGACACTCCATTGCATGGTGCCATTCTGCAGGAAAATATTCCTGAAGAGTAATGGTGGGAAATAGCTTGAGGAAAGGGGAGGTGAAATGTCTGTGCCCAGCAGCCAACCCTCCCCAAAGCCTGTCCTGGGCTAAACTCACTTCTCTGCAAGCTGTCACCTAAATACCACAGACATGGAGTAAAATCTTGGGAGGGAATGAACTTCAGTCGAATACTTGAAGAAAAATTTTAGCAGAGATCAGCCTCAATCCAAAGGCCTTCAAGGCATCAGAGCACAATCTGGCAGCAGTGTGGCAGGGTTTTCCCAGTTCCTTCCCTGGGTTACTGCAAATGAGAGCTACTTGCTCCATCTATGGGTAAAAATTAGTACAGTCATAGGCTTTTCTCACAGAGGGCATCATCTAACCACGAGATGTTCTCCAAGAAAATAAATTATTAGAATTAGTAAGGTAAATGACAACCATTCTGCCTTGCTTCTCACAGTCTTTTGAAAAAAATGCCATCTGGACCATTATTATGGGAGCACCAGGAGTCCTCCTTATGGATTACTTTAGGCAACACAGTTACTAGTATTGAATTTCAGAGGGAGAAAAAAGTATTAAGAGGAAGCAGAACACTAAAACTTTGTATTGAAAAACATTTCCTATCTCAAGTGCAGTGAAAATCCACCATGATTCCAATCTGACCACCAGTATCAACGTGTTTCAAGCTGTGTAAATTTCAGTTCAATGTTCCATAAGCAATTTTCAATTCTAAGCTAAATTTATCTTTTGATCCCATGCACCACAGCCCAAAGCTCTAGGTCAGTGGAAACCTTTTAATTGATTTCCTTTGCTGGTAAAACTGACAGCATCATTAATGTGTCATGAGTATTGCTCTTTGTTACTTGAACCAATTGCTTCAGAAGGGGAAGCAGCACTGAAAAAATCTCTGATGTCCTTCAAATGAGGCACTCAAACCCATCAAAAAAGGTACATTTTAATGACTTAAATTTCATACAACCATCTACTTCTAATAAAATATTCAAGGTACTTGATTTTAGCCTATCTGCAGGGGTAGCTCCCTCATTTCCACTTGGTGAAATAAAGCTGTTCTCATTTATTTGTGAATGTTTTGGCTGTGCAAGGAGAGCTCATGCAAGAAAAGTGTCATCTGCATTGTGTTTCTTCCCAGTGCAGGTCATCCTCCTGTGTTTACTTTGGATCACCTCAGTTTGCTTTACTGAGAAGTGTCACTGCTTTCTCTTGGCATTGCACCTCTCACAAAAGTGACACCCATGGGAAGTTTCTCCCCACTGCAGCCAGGACTCAGCCATGTCTTGGAGCAGCAGGTCCCAACTTGTGCCTCGTGAGAGCAGTTCCTGCAGTTTTGAGCCAGCCTAAAACAAACTGGGAAGCAGTTCCACAATGCCAATTTTGAAATCACTTTCCACAGCACCTCAAACTTCAGCTTGCACCTCTTCACTCACCCTTTCCCTCCTGTTGTCCCTGAAGAAAATCTGTGAAATCAGTGTCAGCTCTGTAGAAGCCTACTGCAAGCTACAGGTCACACAAATGAACTCATATCCAATTAAAATGTAATTATTTTAATGTTCCATGGCTGCTCATGTGCCCATGCTGCTGCTGGTGGTACTGAGCTGTACATCCTCAATTGTGCAGGATATTTTCCCATTCTTAAATGGGAAAATGCTATTCCAGAGGTGCTACCACCACTGCTGTTGGGCTCAGCCTTGTCCTGCAGTGGGTCCTTCCTGGAGCCATCTGGCATTGGCTCTGTTGGACATGGGGGAAGCTTCCAGAAGCCACTCCTGTAGTCCCTCCATTACCAAAAACTGGCCACACAAATCCAGTGCAGTTACCAACATTATTCTCATACTGAATCCAAAACACAGCACTGTACCAGCCACTAGAAGGAAAATTAACTCTTTCCCAGCCAAAACCAGGGTGGTATCCATGCCCTAATCTCTGCTTTGACATCACACCCAGGTCCAACATTTTCCACTGCATCCTAATAAATCACAACCACCTTTCCTGTCCTTTGATATCCACACACAGTGTTGGATTATTGCAGGCTGAAGCCAGCTCTGGGTCCAGGTGCTGGATCCAATCTCCACCTGTAGAAAGCAGCTGGCTCTGGGAGGTGTAGGGTGGGCAGCACTGAGGGGATGCATTTACCAAGCATCACAGCACAGGGAACAGCACTAGAAAGTCCTCTGCACCACCTCAAAGCCAAGCTTAATTCACCCCCAATCCATTTCAGTTTTCAGCTGCCAGTCTAACAGTGCTGTTGCAAAGAAATTCTCAAATAAAAAAGAAATTAAAAATTAAATAAATGTGATTATTAAATTTCAGAGCACTTGTATAGAAACCCAGCACACAAAGAGCTGTCTTGGATTTTTCTGCTGTGAATTTTTAAAGTGAAGGGTCTGCAGCAGTGGCCAAGCACACACCTCACCCAAAAAGGTCACTGCAGAGCCTCTCCCAGAGGGACCTGAAGTGGATTTTTTGCAAAGGTGGGAGGCTGAATGTGAAGCCCCAACCAGCAGTTTACTGCTGTTACTTATGAACTACCTGAAGTGGCTGGCAGCCAAGCAAATATTGTGGGAAGGTTTTTTTTTCTTTCAAATCTTTTGTCAGATCAGAGCTGTGGGGTTATGACCAGAAATTGAACTGGGATAACCAAAGGGAAGAGGCACAAAGATGAGCTCTTGGATATTGCTGAAACCAATGATAAAATACTGAAGATGAGCAAAACCTTTAAACTCCCAGCCTGAAGTGGAAAATATATTAAGTTTCACATTTGCAAATCACTTTCTGTTTCAACATTGTCCTACCCTAGCCCTTCCTAAACTGTGTATATTCAAAAGGCAAAATAACTTAGCTGGGAAAAGAGCAACTACATGGGAAAGCAAGTGCTGTGAATACCACACATAGTCTTTAAAATGAAAACAAGCTAGGAAGAAGTTGCTTCCAAGAAAAACAAGGAATATGCAGAGTAACAGGTTAGTCTATGTTTTGAACAATGTGTAGGAGGAGGAAGTGGAGGGAAGACAGGGTATGTTATTTAAAACAAGGACTGCACCTACTTTCCCCCACATACTGCTCATGATGACAGGAAAGGAGTGCAGCACAGAATCCTTTCAGATAAAGTGGGGGACAAAAACAAACCCCAGGTCCCTGTGAACTTTTATCTGATGCTCTTTTTTTTTTTTTTTTTTTTTAAATTGCTAATTGCCTGGATAAAACACAGATTTTCTATAAACCCAAAGGGAACACTCCAGTACAGAGTTTCCCAGAAGAGCCACAGCTGGGAGAGACATCTGCAGATCTCTGGTCTGATCCCTGCTCAAAGCAACTTTAAACTGGGGTGCTCAGAGCCTAGTCCAGTCAATTTATTAAAATCTGCCAGGGCAGCAATTTCATAGCCCCTATGGAGCCCTGCTGCCACACCAGCCCCTCCAAGAACATTTTTCCTACACGTTCCTGGCATTTTCCTCGCTGACTCCTGCAACTTTCTCTGGGCATCCCTGAAGGGGCTGGCACTGCCTTGTCCTAACCCCATTAGGAAACTGAAGACAGCACAAAGGTCTTCTCCTCCTTTTTCTTCCTCCCCCTGCACCACGTGCTGCAGCCCCAGTGCAATGGCCTTTGCTGGACCAGTAAGTTCCCATCTTTCTTGCAGTGGGGAGCCCACAGCTGGACCCAGCACTGCTGATGGGTGCCAAGCAGAGGGGGAGGATGGCCTCCCTTGACCTCCTGGTGATCCTCAGGGTGCAGTCCAGCACAGAGTTAATTTTCATTTTAATGCAATTAATCCAGCAGGATGTAAAGGCAGACAAACACAGCAAGTCCAGCTGATCTCAATGCACTCACAGTCTGAAAACTGATAAAACACCCTGAGTCCCATTCACTTTTAACACAGGCATCCCAAGCTATTTGAGAAAATGGGATTTTAATCACATAGGTTGTGACAATTTTGAGCAGTGAAGCATTTAAGCACCTTTAGAAATGTGGAGCCATGTGCTGGTTTAGCTTTTCTCAGAGCTCTTCAGCACATCACCTCTGCAAAAGTCTGAGGTATCTGCTCTGAACAATGTCTGAGCAGTCTTGTCTCTCAGGAAATGCTGTTCAAGCCACAGAGACCTTGTTTTTGAGTAGCACATAACCAATTAACTTACTGTTCTGTAGTACATGGGGTTACTCTATTTGCAAAGTAGCAGAATGCAGAAGTATTGCTTGTAAAGATTAACAATACAGCAGAAATGCTAACCCATACTTTTCCAGAAGTTCTGAAAGGGTTTTGCTAAATAAAATCCTACCCAAGTTAATTAAATATAGTAAACTCTAAGAGTGTAATTCATTGCTGCCCCCTGTTTAGCACATTCTGGATAAAACCTCCTCTAATGTGGTAGTGAAGGGTAGGTGTCTGCTTTAGACTCACTGTAAGAGAGCTAAATGCTGTGAAAACATGATAATAAATGTCCTGGTTTGCAAAAAGCTGTGGGAAGAGAAGAGTTATCAATTTAAACACCAATTAAAATCAGCACACCCTTTCCAAGAGGCTGCCTCTCTTGCCTTAAGAACAGAAGACCAGGAGCACTCAAGCCCAGTGCAACTCCTGCAAGGCTCCCAGAGCAGCAGGGTCAGGGATATTTTCTGTTAGATCAAATATAGCATGGCCCCATTCCAAGCCTGTTCCTGAGGCAGTGATGTGACCTTATCAAAAGGATTTTGCTGACTCCTGGAAGATTCCTTTATTTAATATTCTGTTGTACCTAGCTAGGACTTAAATAGTGCTGGCTGCTTAGATAAGTTGATTACAAAGTCCCAGGATGGCTTTGCTCTGCAGTCTAAATTACTGCTATTCATGCAGCAGAGAGCCCTTCTCTGCACACTCCATCAGCAGAATATTGCCAATATTTAAAGGCCATATTTGAACCTATGTGGACTAGCAAGAAGAACTTAAATGGATTTTAATTATTGTGAAGTTTTAACAAGAGGGGAGCATGAAAAGTGTACTTGAACTTCAAGCAGGGATGAACAAATGTCCTTGAATAGATGTTTAGAGCCTTCTCTGAGTCCTTCAGAAACACTGACTCCTGCTTTCAATCTCCTGATGGTGTTTTAGAGAGAAGCAAGGAGTGGAAAAGATACCTTTTCAATTAACCTTCATCAGCACTTCTGAGTGAAGGGAAAAAACAAAGAGAAAAATCCTGCATTGGTTTGTATTGCTGTGTTCTTATACACAAGTCATTATGAAATAACTTGTTCTGATTAAAGCCAATGATTTTAAGATTAATTCTTATAAATAAAAACGAGAAGATCCCTCTCTACTATTTAAAATCACTGAAAACTATCAATACATTGCAGGAAACACATAGCCCAACACAGGTATATGCATGACCAATTCTGTACCTACATTGTCACAGAACATTTGCCAACAATTTTTCATTATTTCTTCAGTTTACAGACTGAAAATTCACTGGTCTGACAATCCAGCAAGATATTATTCCTCTCTTTCCCCTGTAACTCTGCTCCTTTCCCACAGTCACTAAACCCTGATGCAGACAAGGTTTGGTTTGCTGACCAGCACTGGGAAACTTTGTTCAGTAAGAAAGTTTTAAAATTGAAGCATGTTCTCAGTCTTGCTGATTTCTGAGTTCTAGCAGTGTGTTAATAGCACACAGGCTGCTGAAGAGCTAAAATCTTCTCCCAGTGCAAAGCTGTATATAATAAGTGCTCTGAGTCAAGGAGGTTTGCTATGCCTTCCATATTCTTGCAGAGGAGGTCAAATATCCCCTTAATGGTCATTTGACTGGAAACAAATTAAATTTATTTTCATGCAGCAAAGGTCGCTTGCCCTTCCTACAATAGGGCAAATAAATACCAATTAAAGAACACAGCTGAAATTCCCTTTGGGGGCTACAGAACCTGTAACTCCTGAGTGACATCATGTCAGTGCCCACCTCCACCACACATCCTATGAACATCTCCAACTGTTCTCAAGTCTTGGCACTGACATCCAACCAGCCTTGCTGAAACCACCCGGAAAACTCCCACTAATGTGGACAAAGGATTTCTAAAGCACAGGAGTGTGATTTCCATCCTCAGCCCTGTGAAGGTGCCCCTGAGGTGTCCATGGCCCTGCAGAAGTCCCACCTAATGGCCAGCATGTCAGAAACCCACACCACACGGTCAGTGAAAGAGATAATGAACAATTAGCACATGCCTCATCTGCACTTACTTCACTACCGCAGGAAAAGAATGGGCCAAGCCCAGAGGTACCGTGTATCTTCCTGAAATAACATGAGCAATTTCTTACTTTTTCTTGATCTGGAGAAAAACTTGATGCCCCCAGGAGAGGTAGACGGGTTAGAATTGGGGGAAGACTCTTTGGAGGAGGACCTGAAGATTCCACTGAAGCTCATTCGGCGTGGGGAGCGTGGGGGAGACTCCTGGTACGGGAAGGGGAACACTGTTTTGGGTGAGCCAGGACTGTGTTTGGATCTCACAGGGGCAGAAACGGGGCTGGAAGGTCGGTTCTGGAGCCCCTTTGAGAAAAAGCCTTTTGAAGGACTGCCGGCTGAGTAGCTTTCGTCCACCTGAGGAGGAGAGAAGGAAGAAAAAAAGAAAAAATTCCATTAATTCAGTTTGGTTCAGGCCTTCAGAATCTATGAACTTGTCTCAACAGAGCCAACTCCTGTTTGCTGGGGTGGTGGATTAGCCAGAGGTCACCTTCCCCAGCACCTGCCTCCACTGACACACAGGTGTGTGTGTGCCACCTCTCTGGCCTCATGCTGGCCCTTGCTCCTAAAGACACCCTGAATTTCACAAAAATATTTCAAGGTGTGCACACATTTTATTATCAAACATATATTGCAGGAATTTACCTACTGCTTTTATCTGCCAGGCACCCCTCTTCCTTCCTCAGACAAATTAAAGATGACTGGCAATGAATTTATTTAGGGTAATGAATGATTGTGGTTAAGGAAAAACATGGTGCTCCAAAGTCTTCCCCATGAATTTAAGCACACACCCACAGTTCTTAAATCTCCATCCCATGATGTGACTCAGCAGAGCACACAAGTCCCCAGGTGCCTGACAGGCCTCCATGACGCCAGCCACAGCCACAACTGTGGGATTGCAACTCCTATCCCAAAAATAGAGGAACCATTTTAGAGTGGTGACGCTCCTGCAAATTACCTGAGCTGGGATGTGACCTTTCCAACAGCTGTATCCCTTTTGGGACCTGTGCTGCCTTTCCAGCAGTGCAAATATCTGTGCACAGCACAGCTCTGCACTGTGTGGACTCGCCCAGTAAGGGGGAGAAAAGAACCCAGAAAAACAAACAAACAAACAAACAAAAAAAAAGAAACTAAGATTAAATTCTCCTCGCCATACAATTAACAGAAGCTGACCCAAAATCTCTGTGGGATTTGCACGTGCCTGGGTTATAGGGAGAGTTTATTTCCTTTTGGAAGCACAAAGTAGTTCTGTGGGTATAAAGCTGCTGTTTTAGCTGGGGGCATTTCTGATGAATGAAGGGCTCTGTTCCTGGCAGAAGGCAGCAGAGGGTTTCAGGTCACCAGGGAATGTTTAAGCCAAGGTGGATGTGCCCAAAGCCCCCTGCATGCCTGCTCCTCTCTGCCCAATTACTCAACACAAACCAGGATGGATGGAGCAGCTCCTGCCTGTGAAGATGTCTCCTGGTATGTGTCAGTCCAGTTAGGAAAGGGCATTACTGCCATGGGAGTAATTTTAGGCAAAAATAGCATCTTTCATTAGGATGATTTACATGAAAGGAAACCTCATAGGCACACATGCTCTCTTTTGGGGCTTGTGTGTATGAACCCAACTAAAAATGGTCAGCAAAGTTTAAAACCCATTCAAATAACTCCCTTTTCAGACTAATGTTTATTCACAGCTCCAAAACTCTTGTAGAAATATGTACAAGCAGCATAATGGCCAAATAGCTGCTCCCTCCATAACCCAGGGTCCCCTCTTGTAGACCTTTCTGTGTCCTGCACGTGCACTTTGGACCAGCTCCTCTTTCCACTTGGGATGGGACAGAGCTGGAGCAGGTCCTGATGTGTGGAACTGCAGAAAGGACTGCAGAGATTACAATCTCCCTTTTGGGAAGGTTTCTAACATAAAGGGCAAGTGGCACCTTGTCTGGGAGATGGACACAAATAGTGTGGGTCACTGAGAGGGGCACAGACTTGTGCCAGCACAGCCCTGGTTAGATGATGAATTCTGCTCTGTGTTCCTCTGCATAGCACAGAGATGTCTGACAAGAGACAAAATGACTTTTTTATGACTGCATTCCTGTTTTTGACAGTGTGGGCAAAAATGTCTCAAACACATACCTGTCCTTTTACAGATGAATTAGGGGAGCAGTTGCCCTCAAGGGGAAGGTTTTGAAAAAGATAAATCAATTCTAACTGAAGCAATAGCAACTACCAAAAGCAACAAAAGACTCTGGACAGTCCCCACAAGTGAAGAAAAAAGCAGTGCTTCATGCTTAATGCAGTTGCCTGAGGCTCAGGTTTGCCTCCTAGCTCTGCCACGGATTCTATGTGCAATCTTGAAAACTCATTCCAAGTTACAAATCTATTCTGCCATGAGGACTGTATCTCCTTTATTCCCACTCTAAGTCCTCCACCACTCAGACTGCCTCCCAGTGAGTATTTATCAAGAATAATAGGGCACAGTCCCTCAACTGAGACCTGGAATAATAACCACACTATAGGAAATTAATAAATAAATTGCACTTTTGTCATAGGTAAAACAGTCCCAAAGTGATAGCTTTCTCATAAAAGCTCATTAACTTTACTAAAATATCATCTATAAATCATCTGAGACTACTTATGCCTTGTTCTCTTCACAACTACACAGTTCAAGATACAACCAAGTAGCACAATGTCACCTCCTTCTGCATTGCAATTCAAATAGTTCTGCTGCCAAATCTACTGCCTGAAAGTGAGGAGTAAGAACATTTTCTAGTTTATTTTAATCATGATAAAATCTGCCACTGCTACTGTAGTTTAGGTGTGTTTCCAGGATGGTAAGTTCATTATATTTTTTCCTAAAGTGACAAGCCATGGCATTTGTAAAGCCAAGGACCTTAACTCTTCATGTTAACTTTCTTTGCATGCTTGTTTGGTTAAAATGACACACTGATAGGAGACACTTCAAAACAACTGCTGTGTCCTTACACACTAAAGCAATTCTAGAGATGTAAAATGTCAAATAACAATTTGTAAAAAAGGTCAGTATTCCCTTGTACATGCAAGCCAGACACAAAAGCAAATTGTTCTCAAATTCTGAGCAGAAGCAGCAGGGTGTTTTATTTATTGCAATCACAACCAGTTGCTTTCTCTCCATCGTGCCAGGCAGATGAATTAATTAATTGTCAGAGCACCAGGGGCACACTGCTAAATACACATGTGCATGCTACCAAATTAAAGGAAATTACTACATTGAATTCTTCCCCAGCCTGTTAATTACACACAGGTTACACCCACCATCACGGTGGGTAAACACTTGTGATTTTGCTTGGGGAATTACAACAGGGTTACTTGCTTAGAATATCATTTGTGGCTAATGGATTGCAAGTTTTAAAAGATTATTAGGTACTTCTGCAAGTAAAATCAGCAGTAACAGTTATCACAGCATATCCAAAAGTCATAAGGCAATGCTCATTTTCATGCTTGCTGGGAGTGCAGAGTAATCTTTGCTGTGGAATAAACCCCATCAGCCCATGCAGACTTGGTGTGACAACTCTAGCAGTGATGCTAGAGGCAGGTTACACAGCTAGATCATTCATCAGCCTGTTTTTCATGCTTTTTGGACTCATTCCCTAAAGCTGTGAAAGGCAGGTAGGCTGAAAACTCCCACATGTGCTTTGGAAAGATAACTATTCCCCCAGCTGAGCTTAAGTAGCAAAATAAAAATATTACACCCTGCTTTCTCACATTAGTAAGCACTGTGAATCACTTTGTGTTGGCCCAGGAGAAGCTGTAAAGAGAGAATGGGCAGAAATATGAAACACCCCTAAAACCAATATAAATGCACATGGGGCTATGGCTCATGTTATCCCATACAGACAATTGGCCTCTTGGAGATAAGGAATCCAAACACACAATACAAGTACAATACTAATCAATAAATAAATAACATCTAATAAAAAAATTGAAAAATTCTTCTAAGTACTAAGACTGTTCACCTAATTAAAAAAAACCCTAACAAACAAACAACAAAAACAAAAATCCCCAACAAACAAACAAACAAAACCTAAAAAACCAACCAACCAACCAACCAACCAACCATAAAACATTTCTTGTGCTGGCTTTGTGAAAAGCATAAATGGGATCTTTGAGCTCTCTACTCAACCCTGAACTCCTTAAATCTTAAAACTGGTTATGCTGAAGAGAAATGTCAGCCCCTGACCTTATGCCTGCAGAGAACAGTGGAGCTGGAATAGGGCTAAATTAGCAGCTTGGTGCTAGTGCCAGGGTAACCCTACCCTCAGCCTACAGCAATGTGCTCCCCAAGGGAGGTGAAGCAACAGAGAGCCCTGTTCTACATCAGATGTGCTGGTTCTAGTGACCAGCTGCACTTGTTCAAGGCTAAACTGGTTATCTCACACAGCACTGAGAAAAGATCTCCTAAAATGCTCTAAGTTGTTATCAGTTTTCAAGCTGCAGCACAAAAGGATCCCCAGCTTGGGACCAGGGAGAGATTTTGCCCAGTTGTACACATTAAGTGATCACAGGCATGTTTGAAAAAATACATCCAAAACTATCCACTGTTGAAAACAAAGCAACAAAATGTGACATGTCTTATAGTGTCTGGCACCTAGCAGACTTGGCATTCCATTTTTTGAGTGAAACATAAAGGGATGGTGGGGGACTTGCCCCAAGTCAAGCAGCTCTGGAAGATTTCACTACAAGGAATACAACTATGAAAGCTGTCCCTGTCATTCCACCTGGATGATGGAATCTTTTCCTCTTCCTAATCTCTTCCTCCTTTCTCTTAGCCTAGAGTTTGGCTCTGCAACAGGATTGTGCTCAAACCCTTCATCTACAGACCAAGAGAACACTCCCTGACCTCTTTTACTTGTTGCTCTGGTTAACATACATCAAATGAACAACCTTGTAACTTGTGCTGTTAAGAATTATCCACCCTGAAGGTCATCCAGGTCTCCCTGTATATGATCCCTCCCTATGATTAAAAAACACCCTCCTTTGCATCTTCAACAAATTTAGTTGCTGTGCTTCTATTTCTTCTCTCAGCTTTACTGGCAAAGACCCAGGAGTGACACTGGGGAAACTCCAGCAGCTCTGTCCCTTCATCCAGCACTCATCCTTTCAATACCAATCTTTTCCTTCATCTATTTTCTTACCTGGCTTGAAATTTCTCATCTTATTTCACAAGAAATATTGAAGTGCACTACACTTAATCACTACCATATGATAATCCCCAGTGCAATGGGCTAAGATAGCAACTATTCATATTTCACCACAAACTGGTCTCTTGTCATCCTCACAACACCCATCTCAGCCCTGCCACAGGCAGGAATTTTCCCAACATTGTTATTTTTGTTCCTTTGCTTTATATTGGAAATCTGATCACTGGTTTTTTTTTTTTTTTTTTTTTGCCTGATAAAGTCCTCTCTAAGAAGAAATTTCTGGTCCCAACCTAGAATTTAAGGAGCACTGAACTTCAGGGGAGAGAAGTGTCCTGCCAAAGCTACATGCCCAGAAAAATGAATGAACTCTGCTGAGAAGACCCTGACCATGGACAGGAGGCAGAGACTGTGCTGGAAATCCAGGCACTGCCTGTGCCCAGCACCTCTGCACAGCCATCCCCTCTGCTCTCCTGCCAGGGCTGCTCCAGCAACAGATCCTTGACTGAGCACAAAGTCCTCCCCAGAGGATGCTCTTTCTGAAAAATCTCTGGCTTTGGTTCAGTTTGTGGTGAATTTAGTTTCATTTCTCAAAACAAGCTGAAAAAAAATTCTGTCGAATACAAATGGGCTCAATCTAAACAGCCTTTCAAAATGCTTCTGAATTTCAGTGAAAATTATAAAATGTTCCTGAGCTCTGTTCCCTTTTTCTCCAACCCTGAACAGTGAGGACATTTATGGAGCACTATGGAATTCTGTTTGATTTTACAAATTTGACCTTTATTTTGCCTCTTCACTTAAAAAATTTTTGAAAAGCAAGTAACAGGAAAGGAATTACCTCCCCATCCTTGACAGGGACAGTAAACACAGTTAGAGACAATACACCAGATAGATGTCTGCACTTGTTTCCTCCCCTTCCACTGAATCCCAACAAAAAAAGCCCTTTGATAAAGTTAATTGGGTGATTCTCTCATTCTGCTGGAATAAAAGAGCTCACAGAGACACAAGAGCTGACTTCATTAGACTGAAAGGTAATGAAGGACTTGCTCTCCCAGTGTCACATTCAGCACCACTGCTCCCCTTCGTTCTGCATGAGCTGTACCAATTGAGATGGCACCATGTTTTACAGGGTCAGAGATGTCATTTCCCAAAACTAAAGTACAATGACACTTTCCCAGATTAAAATACAATGGGATGAGGCTGGCTGCTCTGGCAGGCTCTGAGAGCTCTGCACTGCTGCACACATGGTCAAGGGAAGGTTTCCAGCAGTGAGCAGGGCTGCTCAAAGACAGAAAGCAGGCATTAGGAAGGGGAAGAGCAGGGCTGCTCCCTGTCCAGTTCCTAATCCCTGAGTACATTTATTTCTGAGAAGAGCATGGGGAGGAGCTGTGCACATCACAGAGCAGTGGTTGTTGTACATGCCCTTACCCTGAAGCTCCCTGCACCCACTGCAGGTGCCCTATGCCAAGGCTGTGGCACTATCCAGGATTTTCCCCCCATCTTCACTGCTCATAAAAAATGGACAATTAAAAGCAAATCCAAAGGAAATTTATTTGCCAGTGAATGAGAAAGGAGAGGCTGATTATTTTTTTTTCTTCTCCTCCCTTATGCAGGGGTTGCTCGTGCCATTCCCATGAGTCACTGGACAAAACAAAAACAATTCTGGGACCAGCAGCAGGACAAAACACCCCTTGGAATCCTTCAGCATTGGAGTCACTCCTGCAATGGTCTGATTCTAGTTCACCAACACTTCCCTGCATTGCTGATAGCAGAACAGTGAGTTAGTGCCAAACACAGTCAGAACAAAACCTCTACTTTCACTCTATTTCTTCATTTGTACATTGTACATTTGTTCATTGAACCCAAACTAATCCTTTAACCACTGAGTAACATCCAGAATCCACAAACAGCTGATTACCTACAGCTATTCTCAAAATCTAACCCAGGCTTTGTGAAAGACTCCCCAAAAAGTCTGCATTAGATGTTCCTAGGTGTAGCTGATCACAAGTTGGCCAAATGGAGATGGGCTGTTTGTTTGCAAAATGTGTTTTAAGTGAGTCATGTCATTCTGCATCAGAGTCTCTTGATCAGAATTTACCACTCTCCCCTCTCATTTTTGTATGAACCACAAATTGTACAAGTAATGAGTCTATCTTTCAAAGCACTGATAAGGTATGATATAGTACAGCAGCAGAATGTTTTGTCTGCCTAGAAACAAAATTTTCCACTGGTGAGTCTCCATTTATTTTAGCAGCCAGGTTTTTATTCATGTACTAGGCTCCATGTTTATTCAGTCTCATTCCAGTGTCTTAAATAAAAATCACTTGTGCTACTTTTCTATAGACACGACACCAACGCTATGACATTTCTCAACCCAATTTATAGTTCATTTAAACCCCCACATTTGTTCAATAGGAACCATTTACAATTAATTTCAATCCAAATGAGTCTATTATAACAGCATCATTAACTAGCCAACATTAGCTATTTCATTGTTTTGCTCAGGACTAATGTTTGACAAACCTGTACATTATCCTAATTGCAAACATCATAAATATTAACACAGTAATTGCCTTTTTTGCAGTCTTTTGAAACTTCATCTCTGCTCCATGATTTATTCACAATCAACACTTGGCAGAGAAAGCTCTGCCACTTCATTCAAGAGTGTTTCATCAGAGTTGTTTGGATTTAATTTTAAAATATCTAACTTTAACAGCTTGTGCTTTAAAGACACTTAAGCTATTAATAGGATAGAGCCACCTTTGTAGTCTAAGATAAACATCTCCCCAGCTTTGTCCCTACATAGAGAAAAGAATTTTAATGCACACTTCTTTTCCAAGCTTTTGTCTATATTTTTGTGACAATTCCATTATTTCCATAAAGAAATGGATCAATATTATTCTTCAAACATCTTTTCTCCCACCTCCTCCCTCCTCCATCTATAATTTGCTAGCTGACTCCTCATAAAAAAGTTTCCTGTGTAATTTTTTTTCTTTTTGATCATTCACAACCCTGGGCTTTAAAGCTGAAGGTAATGGCTGTCAGTTTCCTGTAATTTCCACACCTTATCCTTTAACCTACATTTGAGATGAAAGATCTATAAACACTCAAGGTGTGAAGACCTCTAAAATTGATAGAGTCATTTGGGTGCAGAGGGGCACTCATCCCTGACTGCTGCCCTGCCACACTGTACCAGAATTATTTTCTGAATGATGCTCCCAATCACTTGTGATTTTCCAGACTGCCCCTCTTCCACTGTCTTTTCCCAGGCTGAGGAAATGCAGTAAATCTGATTGCTTTTCAGCTCCCAGTTGTCCTTGTCAATATTTGTGTCTTTAATGATGCTCTGTGCAGGAAGGATTTAATTTCTGGAGAGCCTCACCTTTGAGCACGGGGCACTCAGCAATACCAGTTGCTTTAGACAAAGTCACCCACACAAGTGTTAAGGCATTTTGTCTGGCAATAAGAAGGGTAAAAACATCTGTCCCAGGCACCTTTCTCCTCCACACCATGCCAAAAATTTCTCCACAAGATCCTTCACAGTATTATATTCTCCATCTTCAAAAGAGGAGGGTGAAAACTATTCCTATCCTCTTCCTGCCATTAGTCATAAAGGAAAGAAGAATACATCATTTATAATAGTAGACATATTAATGAGAAGTGATTAAGGCTGAACTTCAGGAAATGTGTGTCACTTTACCACTGCTGCCAAAAAAATTTCCATGTGAAGCTGAACAAATAATTCTAGACTTGAATTTCCTCACTGTGTAATGAGGATTGTTGTCACAGGATAATGATTGAGAGACACTTGCATGGTAAACTGCTGAGAGTTTCTGTGAAAAACGTTAATTCAGTTTCTAAAAGCCCTTCAAAAAGAACAGAGAATTAAATTAATGGCAGATTGGAAAAATGGGTTGTGAACTACTCTTGATCTATAGCCCAGGTGACAGAAGAGTTAAGTGCAGGAAGAAAGACATCTCTGATGAATTGCCTGTCTCCAGCATGATGAGTGAATGGAAAAAGCCAAACTACTGATGAAATAGTGACTTTTAATAGACAAAAGTTACACACCATACAGTGATTTCAAACTTGAACTGAGAAAAACCTTCCTCCTTGAAGAGTAACTTGGGGACTTCTTTATGTAGCAGCAGCAGGGAATGTTTTAGTTAGAATTAAATAAATTCTGCAGTCTGATGCTACTCATCATTCTCAACCAGCAAAAATCCCATACTTCTTATTGAGGAAAATCCATTATGTGGCAATGGATTTTAAAATATGATCTTCTTTTTTTTAATCAGAAAAAAGAGATAAAAAGAGTGCCACACTTATCAGAAGTGGGGCACTGCCAGCTCCCTTCTTACCATTTTGTTGCCTGTGCTGAACAGAGCTCAAGTATAATAGTAGGAAAAAACACTGGGTCTTACACACTCAGTTGAAAAGGTCAGTTAAAAATACAACTTTAGATATTAGCTTAAAAATATAACTTCAGCTCCAGTTCTGTGGTTATTCCAAAGTCAGTTGCACTTCCATAAGCAGAACTTGCCCCAGCATTTATCAATGCTACAAAAAAAGAGGCAACTATTGAAATGTCCTTCCAGTTCTCCCAAGACATGAACTCATCAAAGGCCAGGTGATGATCTAAGGTTGGATTCAATAATCTCAGAGGTCTTTTCCAACCTCAATGATTCTATGCTTTTGTGAAAAAAGAGTCCTGAGACCAGTTAGAAGAAAATGCTAGGATTCAGGAATGGTAGAGTGGAAGTCATTAAATGATATCATGTAGTTCTGCACATCAGGACAATTAGCCTTGTTTCCTCATGACTGAGATTCATCTTTCTCACCTTTCTTTGTGGAAAGAAGGTGATAAATGGCAAAATCAAGTTTTAGTCAGAAACCCCTGCCTTCTTCCAGCATGACTATCCCTTCCAAAAACATCACATTGTTCACTTTATTCAAACCCTCCAAACAGGCACCTTTTGGTAGCACTGTATATTTTAGCTTCCCTGGCATCTACAAGAGTTCCCCAGCATCAGCAACTCCTACCTCAGTCTAAAAGGTCCAACACAGAAAGCACAAGGCCAATGTTATAAAGGTATTCAGTTGCTGATGGACTGCAGAAATTCTTAAAACTTCTGTCCTTAGCTGTGAGGTGCAAAGGAATAGAAACTCATGCTGTCAACAGAGCTAAGTTATTATTGTTCTAGATGCACATCAGCTTCACTAAGGTGTATTCATTACTGTGCCTGCCTTAAACTAAACCTGCAGACTCTCTGCCACATGGCTTGTAGCAGGTTTAATGGTCATGGAGGTCCACAGCCTTGTAAATTCTGTGACAAGTGAAATTGGTCTGCAGAGTAGCTGAAGATCAGCTTTTGGGGTTGTCTGTGGGTTGGAGGAGAGCCCCTCTTTGCCAAGCCCAGAACATGGCTGGTAGGAGGCTTCCATTCAGCAGATCACCTTGTACCTCAGTGCTTTGTGAAGATGACAGATCCCACCCACCATTTTTATTGCTCTGAAGATTGTGCAGATGCTGTATAACCATCCCAATGTCATCCATTGAATGTGCTGCCCTGATCCTTTTTGAAGCAAGCCAACTCTTAATTTAATAGCATCAGAGAAACAAATCGATGCCTCCAGAAGGATAACCTTGAGTTAATCCCACACTGAGGAGGAAACTTTCTACTCTGTTCACAGGAAGACTCTACTACTATGGCTTCAGCAAAAGAAGGCAGTTCATTTTTCCAGTGCCAAAGACAGAGATGGAGGACAGTGAACAGTTAAACCCTCCATAGAGAGAGAGCAGCCATCAGGAGGAAATTCCAGGAAAACCCACTAACAGCCACAGATTCCTCCTTGGGCAGTGTATATTTCTGCAACACCACCTCAGATCTTGAAAGGTAAAGATATTCCTGAGAATACAGCTGTGCAACATCACCTCACTGATTTACAGCTGTGTTACACACAACATCTGCAGTATTTACAGCAATACCACCAGCAGCTTGCATCCTTTACAGGTTATACTGCACAGGCACTGTCACAGTAAGGTCTGCAAAAGCCACTGGGTTTGCCTTAGTGCACCACTCTCAACAGGTTAATGGTATGGCAGGGAAGATGAAAGCCCCAGGCTTTTTTAAGCCTAACAAATTGTGTGCACCACAAGGGATTCAAGCAGAGGAAAGAAGGGGAAGCTTTGGATAAATCCTACCTTGCGAGGAGCATTTTTGTCCGTGCTCTCCACATCACCGTCCAAGAATGGCATGGCAAATGAGCTGAGATCCTGCAAGGACAGAGAAGAAAAATGGATGTATTTTATTAACGCCTTCTTCCTTCCATCAGAAAATCCCATGACTGAAGCCCACAGGTCTGTTTCCAGAGTGCCCACTGCTTCTCCCACAGCAATTGCTGGCAAGCAATACCACGGACTCTGCTGGTTCTCCTGGGCTGTGAAACAATGGCAGATGTAAATTACAAGTGAACATGGAGCCCTCAGCAGCACTTGCACCACACCACCATCAAAAACCACCTGCACAGCCGAAGTCAAGTGTCCTGTGTTAAAACTTTCAAGGGGAGGTCTTGAAATTCCATAGAAAAATTGGTAGGAAATTATAGTTTAAACACATCCACTTGCTCAGCAAATGCCTATCGTGCCTTTAGTGGGATGTATGATCTTAAATTGTATTTATGGCAATAAACACAAACTGAATGAAAGTATGTCAACATTCTGAGAAATACATAACTTCTAAAAAAGACAGAGAAAACTGACACGGTGCTCAGGGAGGAAATGAACAATTCACCTGCACAAATGGGAGAGGAGCACCCAGTTCTGAAGGACTGAAGACAATAAAGCCATAAGAAAAGCACACATGCTCATTTTTAACTAACAAAAACAAACTGCAATTATATTCCACCTCCTGCCGTCTGTTCTGTTTATGATACTTCATGTTCCAGCCACAGGGTTTTTAGAGCCCCTTTCTACATGCATAAAGAAATTATGTTAGTGTCAAGTTTAGCATCTGTTTGATCAGAAAAGTACATAATGAGCAATTCTGTGACCAGAAGCATGAGATTGCCTAATACTGTGTGCTGAAGAACTGAGTCTTGGGTCCTAAATTGTGTTCTAGATGTCAGGAATACCTCCCCAGCACTGAACCTCCCAGATGTGAGGCATCATCCTTTCCATGCAGTGATTCAGTGCTTCTCAACCACCACATGTGCATCCATTTAAAAGAGTTCAAAATATAAATAAATAGCAATTTCACGTAAATCTAATTTGTGATCAAACAGAGCTTAATTAAAAATTAGCACCATCCGTGAAGTCTGCAGGGCTTGCTTGTCTTCAGAATTCAGAGCAGCCACAGGTCTAATCACATTGCTTTGTGTAATCATGCTAAAGTCAAAATATGCTCAAAAATTGTGTATAACTCAGGCATAATTCTTAGCAGTGTTTGAAAATATTCTGGTTACATAACAAGCAACAAAAATAAGGAACAAAATATTGAATTACTGGAACTGAAACACATGGGAGTAATTCATGCCAAGTTGAAAAAGGGAAAAATAAAAGAAAAAAGCAGCAGCCAGGCTTGGCCAAGCTGGCCCCAAATCATTAGGCCCCAAACAAATGTATTCCTGACAAATTCTGTCTGCTCCCAACCCTATCTATGCACATTCAATGGGAACTATCTACAGAGTTCCACTATGTAACCTCTCCCTCTTGCCTGTGCATCTGTGTTTCACATCACTTTTGTTTGCAAATAAAACATAAGAAAACATCTCAGAACCAGAGGAAGAGATTAAAATTAAGATTAAAATTACTTACTCCATATAAAAATTATTTAGCCATAACTGGCATTTATAAACACCATCAATATACAGATTATTATCATAATTATTATTACTTCATATGCTACTACAGGACTTAATTGTAGAATCTCTATGAAGATATTTAAGAGTCTAATGAAAGTTATACAAAAACACCCTCTCATGTTTAATTTAGCCAAAGGATTTACCAACATTTTCCTCTACCCATCTTCAGTAGGGCAGAAGCTGGAATCTGATGTGTGCTAACTATTTTTCCATGGAATAAATCAAGAAAATGACCTCTTTTGAGCTCCACATATTAGTAGCTCTATATTACTCCCTGGTGTAACTTCCAGGGAAGAAAGCAGCTGTTTAGGAAGGCTGGAAACTGGATAGCAGAAAGTGGGTTGAAGGGGACACATATCCACTAATCAGAGTTGAAAAAGCTGTTCAGAAAATCTAGAACTGCCAGGAATGAAACCAAAATGTCTTATTTGAGCAGAAACCTTCAAAACCAGGGGAGGGTATGTAGATACAACTATTTCTCTAGGAGCTAAATTTCAGTTCTCATTTACAATTCCAAATTTAAAGCCACATATAAAATCTGAAGTCTAACAGTACCATAAAACCCAGATGATGACTCTGTTCTGATTTGTAACTCTCAGATACCATGGAGGTATTGTGACTTCATCTATCTTTACATCCAAACAACTCTCTACCTGTAAGTCAAAATAACTGAAGCTGGAGCTTTCTGGGCAGTATGAGACCTTTTTTTTTTTGGTAATACAGCACTGCTGAGCATTTCAAAGTGGGTAATAATTTTACTTAAAGTCCTGTGGAAAAGTCTATAATTTTAACTGCTACCTAACAATTTTTCAGTCTTTCATGGCATTCTATATATCAAGGCATCCATTCACAGAAGGAAAAAAATACATATATCAAATAGCAGGCTACAAATGCTGCTCTCTCAGTTCCAATCTGTCAGTTAAGCAAGGAAATATTAGGTGGTTATTTCCCCTTCATTAATATTTCTGCAGAATACAGATAAATAACAATTTCTTTCTTTTGTTCCTCTTCCTCCAGAAACACACATGATGATGCACTTGATGATACAGTAACTCTTAAAAAAACAAAACAAAACAACCAAAAAAAAACCCCAAAAACTCAAACTGCTCCAAAAGTGTTGCAAAATACCACAGAACTCTTGACAGACCAGTGGTGCAGCCCTTGCCCTTGTCACAGTTGTGGCTGCTCTGATCTGATGCCAACAGATACATACAGAAGGCTTGCTCTACCAGGGACTGGGGACTGAAGCTGTTCTTAGACAGCTTCCCTGCTCTCCAGCTCTGCTTTATTCCACTTGGAAACAGCTCCCTGGACAACCACATGGTTCTGCAGAGACATTTAAAACTCCATCAAAGGCACACAGTGATGTCCTTGTAGGAAGAAGAGTCCTTCAGGCTGCAGAGCCCTGGCTGCAGAATAGCATCGAGCCCTGTGTCCATCAGTCCTGCATTGTATCCTTGGACAGACAACTTCTGCAGAGACCAGCCTGTGATCACCCCTGTACAGAGAAAAAGCAGGTCCTTGTACTGCTAACCTGGAATTAAGAGTATGAAAAGCCTGGTTTGGAAGTTTCATTGGCTTTCCTGTCATGCTTGTGCTCCTTAGTCAATCCTTCCATTACTCTGCTCCATCTGATGGCCAGATATCACTCCTGCCATCCTGACAGAAAAAAGAACCTTTTGAGCACTTAGGATTTACTTCACAGCCACAAATCTGCCTCAGATTTATATTGTTTTCAATCCACTTTTGTTTACAAGAGGTTGTCATGGCAGCTCCTGTTATATTCACTGAAGAACAGAGCCCCAGGGGCAGCAAAGCTTTTCCTGGAGGACAGCAGAGCTGTGACACAGCAGAACCATGGCTCAGGGCTCCTGTCAGCAGTCAGGCTCCCTCCTGGGGAGGGAAACCTCCCAAAACTCAATGGGTGAGTTTCCAGTGCAAGTCAGGATTATTCTGTCTGCATTTGCACTTATCTTCTCTATCACTTCTTTCCCTATTTCCTCTGGGCAAACAACAGATATTTGGAAGGTTACAGATTCTTCACGTGAATTTCTCCTCCAAAGGTGAGACTGACTCTAGCTTGATTCTGGTCTGGGTTACCCTTACATCTAGAGGGTGATACTTCTTAATTCCAGCCCCTAATATCCCTCATATCAGAATATTTGGGATTATGTGAAAAGAAGTAAGAATAAAATTTCTGTTCTTTGATATCCTGGGAAAACAAAGAAACTTTTTTCAGAGCTGTTTTGGAGAATAGGAAAGAAAACCACATTTGAGGATGCAGAAAGCAAATATATTGGCTGGCATAGCATAGTCAAATAGCAGGAGCAAGATCTGGTTAGCCAAACCATTTTCCACCTTTTCCAGCCAGTTTCACTGTTTCTCTCCTTACTGGGGAGAATTCCTGCCAAAAAGGCTTGCCCAGACACACTGGTCTGGAGGTTGCTGCAGTTGGAGACCTTGGTGTAAGAAATGGGCTTCCAGCAACTCTGTTGCAGAGGCTGCATACTTAAATAACACACCACTAAAGCCTTGAATCCAGTAAGCAACACAGAATAAACAGGATTCTTGTTGTATTATTGTTTGGTTTCAAGGCTACTTTGGCAGCCAGGCTGATAAAGCTTCTCTGCAAGGGCTGAAGCCAAAAATCCAGCAAGGGCTGGGGCATGCTGTGACTGACAGGCTAGAGACAAATTTCCAATGTATTTTGGGTGGAAGTAGGATCTTTTTATGGCCCTGCTCAACAGTGGTCCAAAATTTCAGGGCTGGGTATCAAAAGAATATTTCACAAACAGCTCCCTGCTGGCATCTTTTGCAACTGTCTATTCAAACATGAGCAGTGACTGTGAGCAACACAGGGATGTGAAATCTGTGCCCACGCTGGTGGGTCCCCATGAACATGGTCAACTCTTTGGCCATGTTTCAGGGGTGACTCAGGGCAGAAGAGCCTCATGGTAGCCCCACAACCAACCTCTGCTGAAGGTCTGGGTTCCTCAGCTATAAACAGCTTCAGAGTCCTAGTGTGGGTAGCAGTCCTGACTAGGGATGGTGTCACCTCTGAGGCATTATTTTTCTGCCTCACTAAGTTCTATATATGTGCTAGGATTGCACCAAATTTAAGGATGTGAAATGCCTGCCAGACATTACAGTTTCTTTTTACAACATAACTAAAGCAGAAGGTGACACTTTAGTAAGGCAGTTTTCAATATGGGGAGACAGCTCCTTTAATAAAATAAACAAAGAAAACAACATACAGTGGAATTAAGCTGAGTGTTGACAAGAGCTCTGATCTCACAAAAGATTGATAAAAGCTGCACTCCTCAGCATCACACCTTAACAAAGTCTCCTCCTCTGCTGATATTACTGAGCTATGAGCACTTCAAGTATCCTAGCAAGGACAAAGAAGGTCAGGATTTTTATTAACATCAGCTGTGAACAGTTTCTTTCATTGCATTCTGCACACCAGCAGATTTTTTTAGATCAACCTTGAATTTGTACCTATTACAAGCCTATGTAAAACTCTGAATAGCAAATATGCTACATATGCTAATAGCCTGTGAGCAGAATCCACAGTTTGATCTCTGTGGAATAGAGGGCATAGCTTGGTAGCTCTGCTTGAATAGAAAATTGTCTTTTTCTGAGAACAATCCTATCTAGAAGCCTTTGGGGATTTACAACAAATCACTCCATTACTGCACGAGGAAAAATTCAAAACTGACATACACAGGAATTTCTGTCCTTTTGTTATTGTTGTTTTGATATACCAGTTATAGTAAAGTATAATAAGACTTGCTACATTCCTTTATTCCTTTAGGAGTAGGTTGCTCATTGCTTTGCTTTTCTTGCTCCCCCATGCCATCTAGACCGTAGCATGTGTTTTGGAGAGAAATATATAAGTTGTACTGTGAGACTGAGGATGCTGGTGACTAAGTCTTGGTATGACTCAATGGGAGTGGGTAGGAACAGATGTACAAAGCTGGTTGGATTTGTGCAAGACAGCTTTGTACTGCACAAGGCTATTCCAATTTATCTGTTTGCTATTACTTTTAAGGCTATTTGTATTAAAAAAAAACCAAAAACATCCCCCCCCCCCAAAAAAAAAAAAAAAAAAAAAGTAGGTCTGGAGAGTTTGAGAGGGTAGAAATAAGATATAGAGACTTGATTGGTGAGGCTGTGCCTTAAATCATGTGCTCAGTTCTGAGCCCTCCACCTCAAGAAAGATATTGAGAGGCTGGAAAAGGGCAAGGGGGATGGTGAAGGGTCTGGAATACAAGTCCTATAAGGAACAGCTGAAGGAGCTGGGGAAGTTTAGCCTGGAGAAAAAAAAAAAGGGGCTCAGGGGAGACCTTATCACTCTCCACAGCTCCCTGAAAGGAGGTTGTAGCCAGGTGGGGTTTGGTGTCTTCTCCCAAAACAAGCAAGAGGACAAGAGGAAATGGTGGAGATGGGAGGTCTGCAGTGAACTCCTTGATCTTAGAGGCCTTTTCCCACTTTTATGATTCTATGATTTTGTCCACAGAATGAAGATTCCAGAGGCAGCACAGTCCAGGGGTTATTGGGTGACTGTGCAGGACCAGCTGTGTGCACTTCAAGGTGGATCCACCATCAGACTTGAAATAACAGAAGGTAAATCCCCCTAAATGACATGCCTGGAACAAATGGAAAATACTCAGTCCCAAAGAGGCACTATCTGAAAGGTTAGGGAGCAATGACTGACTGAAATCTAAGCCAGATCTCAGTATGTGAAAATCACCATCCATCAGGTGATTATTCAATGTTCTATGTAAAAAAACTCACATATGAAAGCTTGGCAGAAGAAAACCAGCCTATGTGCAATTCAAAGGCATTTCTTTCAGCTGCAGCAAGTGGACATAGTCTACTCAAGGAATACTGAAGCCACTGTTCTCACCACAGGTACTCCAGCTTGGATTGCCACCACTTGGGCAGAAAAAGCTGCTAAAACTATGAATTTCACAATGAAGGGATTAAAGAGAAACATTAAACCAGTAAGTCCTTGATATTTCCCTGGAAACAGCTGCCTTCCAAGCTGTTCTTCCTGAGTTATCCTGATCATGGGATGCTCACAGCATCCAGCACACCTTTCTTAATTTCTGAAATTCTTAACTGATCCTGACAGGCTTTAATCTCCAGCAGTCTACAGCAAATTCACTTTTTTGTTTCTGGGGCTTTAGGCAAGATTCATCCAAAAAAACTTTCAAGAGAGCATGGATTGTTTTTTGTTTTGTTCTCAATCTCTGACTTAAATTGCTAGAACACATTCCTGTGCTGTTTACAGAAAAAATGAAGTTTTCTTGTGCTCTCCTGCCAGGAAACCCCACTGTATCTCATCAGTGATTCAGTCTTTGCACATGAACTGGGCACAGGCAGCCTGGGGTGGGATGGAATCCCTCCTGCCTGGAGCCCCATCATGTTTATAATGTGCAGAGAGCTCAGGGCTGTGTGGAAATGCTGTGGTGGAGGGTGCTGCTCCCCAGCTCATCAGGAGGTCACAGAGAATCACAGAGGCACTCTGACAAAGCCTGACCAGGATCCCCAAGCACACGACAGCCTGGTTTGTCAGCTCCTTCACACCACGAAGCACACAGCAGTGACTGGCAGCGTGTTTGTTACAACAGCAGATGGACAACCCAGCGAACGTGCAAATAATGAAATGTCACTTAAAAAAAAAAGGAGAGAGAGAGAGAGAAAGTGAGACAACAGCAGAGAAAGTATGCCAGGGAGGAAACCGAAATTCCCAGTAGTCTCTGTGACACCACCATGATGCACATACAAACCCATTATTAAGTGCTATTCCTGGGTGCTCGGCCAAAGACAACCTTTCTCCGGCGAGACATTTCATTTAAGAAGCACCCAAAGTTTAAAAACACAAGGTAAAAGCAGAAGATAACACACCTCAGTCCTGGAAAATGTGGTTGGGTGAGTGATGGGGGAATTAAGAAACCAAGACTCTAAGGAAGGATTGCAGGAGACTGGAAATGTTACCCTTTGGATGGCTCACAGTGCCAATAAAAATGCTTTCCAATACTTATGAGTTTGTCTTACATAAATGAGACATAGGATCCCAATGTATTTGCAGAGAAAAGCCAGCAATTGCTACAAAACACATCTTCAGCCACAGTGAAATAGCAGAACTGCAGGAAACAAAAGATGATTTTGCCATAATGTAATGAAAACACTTGAGCCACTGCAGCACAGGAGCAAACAATCTGAAGGGGATCCAGTACAAGGATCACACTAAGGCTTACTAAGTCATCTCCACATTTCAGCTACTTTGAGTCACTGTGTTTTGCATTTTTTACATTTTCCCCCACTTTTTATTGGCCAAATCTCTTCAAAAACCACGTCCTCAAGGAAAAATAAAACAGAATCAGAACTGAAAACCCCCAACTGATGGCCTTATCTGAGAAGGACTTGCAGGGTTGTCCCTTGCATATATATAACTAAAAAAGGTGACATTCACACCAGGCAAAAGATCTCTGCCATAAATACTTGAACTGCAATTATTTTTTCCAGTTCACTGCATTTAGGAAGACAGCTGCCTGTTGCCTCCTCTTTCCATTCTTGTCAGTCAATAACTGTGAATAATCTTGACAATTAGAAGAAAGCTTACAGCTGGAAAGCCAGGCAAGTGAGGGACCTGCTCTGATCTTGTGGTCACTCAATTAAAAAAAACAATGAAGGGAAAAAAAGCAGAAGCAAAGAGGAAATTAGGGAAGGAAAGGAAGAACAAGATGATTCTGTGCTTCATGTGCTGAAGACCTGAATGGGAGATCAAGGGGGAACAGCACATGGTGTCCATGATGAGGAAAGATTCCCCTCTTGGTGCTTTCCTGACACATTTTCCTACATCACCCTGCAGCTGCAGAGAGCAATTTCACCTCTATGAAGTTTACAGTCACATTGCTACAGCTTTTCTTATATCTTTAGCACCACATGTAAAAAGAGATCAATACATTTAATATGCTTTATTTCGTAAGCTAAGCTAGTTTTTTCTTTTCCCAAAAGAATGGATGTCTTCATTCATCACACTCTGAACTCTTTATTTATAGGTGCATTTTGCTAAAGCTGGCAACATAAAATTCCCTCAAGGACAGAAGAAGACTCAAATTCTCAGAGATAACCCAGAAGACTTTATCACACTCACAGTACAGTGTTCTGCCCAAATGCAGCCTGCATCCCCTTTAGGTCCCACCCCTGACTTTGAGCTAAGAGATAATGAGATTTTGTGCCATTCCTAGATTTTCAGTTAGCAGTGACATCCAATGCTAATACATTACAAACCATCATTCATGATGGGAACCCAAAGGGCTTTACAAACTGCAGATCCGGTCCAGAACAGCTTCATGAGAGCACTTCAGTGATGAGACTTTCATTGCCTGCTCTGGCTTTCTGGATTAGCTCTGGGAATATTAAGGATATCTGCCACTAGTCATCTCCCCCACACTTTCTGTCCAGCCTAGAGAGAAGGGGAAAGCCACCATCTCCAGCAGGCAACGTGCTCCCATTTCCCTGGTATGGGAGAGGCTGGACAACTTGCTTAAACTTTGGAGGATTCAACACAGGATAAACAAACCCCGCATCTCACCTCTCCATCTTTACTGTCCATAAAGTAGCAATAGAGTATTTTTTTTCCCCATTTCCCCTCTACTTATAAAGCTATCCAAACAAGGCACTGCCTCTTACTACGGTGTGCACGGCCCTGGGAGCGTGGTTTGCTCCGGCTCCTTCCCCATCTCCAGGGCGGTCCCAGCGTAGCCATGACAACGGCGGGGAGGCTCCATCATCCCGCGGGAGGCTGAGCCGGGACCGCAGCACAGCGAGCTCCCAATTTGGGCTGCAGGACCCCGCCGGGAGCATTTCAGCCCAGTCCCAATCCCACTTTGCTCGCTGTCGAGACACACTCCAAGCATCTCTACACCGGGGGCATTTCCAAGTGTTCCTAAAATGACATTTTCTTTGCACAGCCTGCTCGCTGTCGAGACACACTCCAAGCATCCCTACACCGGGGGCATTTCCAAGTGTTCCTAAAATGACATTTTCTTTGCGCAGCTTTGGCTGCTGTGTAGAAATGGGGTTAACTCTGTGAGAGCCCCGTGGAGTCAGATGAAGGAACCTCCATGTCCAAGGGAAAAATCACAGAATTTAAATTTTAAGAAAACAGGCCAGCTACACAGCTTCTGAGAAAAAGCATGTTTGTTAAGAGAATTGGCAATGTCCAAGGGAGAGTAAATCTCACACACACCAAGCCCTGGTCACTTGTTAAAGTCTGGCTCAAGAGATGTGCTTCAAAGAGCATCACAGTTCTGCTTGGAAGAAGGTGTTAAAAGACACCAGTGAGCATCTCTGGAAGAAATATGGATAAAATACTTGCCCATCTGGAAAATCTTGTGAACAGTGAGATAAACAGAAAAACACAACAAAGAGATTACTCACTCACACTAGAAATAGCCACCACTGAAAATAAATTTTTGCAGTGGGTCCAGTTTGGAAATAATCCTCATATGGAAAGGGAAGGGAAGAAATGACACATACCCAGGATTTTTTTCTAATTATTGTACATGCAGTACTAAAATTTTGAGGAAGACATTTCCCCAAGTAAACTCCAGGCTTCTTTCAAGAACTATGACTTCATTAATTTTTATTTTTTTTTTTCATAAATAGTTCCTAGTTTAGATCCACTGCAGGGAAGAAAACCTTACAAATGAGCAATATCAAATTCTGACTCCTTTAGCAAGAGTCTTCTGATTTAAGCCATCCTATTATTCTTTATGAGTCCATTTAAGCACCACAATTACAATGGACCAATCTGAACATGCTGTGGAGAAAGGACAAGCAAACACACACTCAGGGAAACCCAACTGAAAACTTCAGCTCATTATCCTCATACACCAAAAGTAATTTCTGCCCTCTGCAATGGCTTTGAAACCCAGCAGGCACTGGTGAGCTGAAACAGGCAAATCTGCATTTCATTTGGCTGACTGTGCATCAAAATGTGTTGAGAAGCATTTGATCCTGCTTGGGGAGTGTGGGAAACATTTCCAACTTAGCAGGACACCCTGGACACGGTGACAGATGGGTAGAGTATGAGCCTGGCATGGGAGAGGCCATTTCAGAACTGGCTGTTGCTCCAAGCCATGTGGCAGACAGTCCAAACCCGTTTGTCACAAAAAAATAAAGCTCACACTGGGATTACCAAACCAAGGCTCAGGGAGAGCCCCTGCCTGCAGCTCAGCCTGGCATGGACACCCACCCTGCCAAGGAGCATCACTGAAAACCTCCCATGAAATTCATGAGCACCCAAGAAGGAAACAAAACAAAGCAAAACATAGCAAAGCTTTTTTTTTTTCCTTTTTTTCCTTTTTTTTTTTTCCCTCAAGATAAATTAAATCCACAAGCAGGAAATTTTGATTCAGAATAACAATTTTATTTTTTCATTATTACCAAAAATTAAATTCATGCCAGTAATATGGCCATAAAAATATTGGGGTTCTTTTCCCATCAGGAACATTAATTTCTATCTATACTTACTGAACAGCTGAACAAATATTAGTATATATTTACATCCAAGTTTTATTAACACTTATTTTGAGGTCTATTAGAAATGGAAATTGAACTTAGAATCACAATCAGGCACTAGAAAGTCATCAAATATCTATGAGGAAAGTGTCTCACTTATCCGCACAGAAAGGTAACTTTATCAAAATATACATCAATTCTAAAAGCCAAGGCACTGGCACCTACACTGAGAAGCAGAAACAATCTGCCCTGGTGACTGTTTCCTCCCAGATGTAGATGTGACAGAGTTCAACTCAGAGAGCATCACTATTTTTACACACACATATAAAGCATGGTCTTATGTAGGGCAATGGATATGGGAAACATATATAATCATATGTGCCTACAGACATGGTAACAAGCTCTTACACTTTTGAAACTGCCATTTATTTTAAATTTAGGATGATTAAATATTTACTGTCTCCAAATCAGCTTGTCACTGCCCCTACTTGGGTGGCCAAACAGGCTGAAATGACAGGAGGATTTTCTCCTCCTGATGGAAACCCGATGGCTCTTGGCTGCCTGAAGCAAACTCTGGTTACAGGTGATTTCCATCAACCCTGTGTTTTGCCTTTAAAGATTTCCAACAATACTGCATTTAATTCTCCTGGTTTCTTCTTGATGAATGTCAGACATCTTTGTACATTCAGATTTATGGGGTGGATTTGGGGGGGGTGGATGAGCTTTTTTGTTATTTCAAACTGGGGCATTTTAAAAAAATAAATACATTTGTATTCCACTCCCAGTAATAAAAATGTACTAAACTGAAGTACAACCAAGTATTTTTCTGCTGGGTTTCCCACTGCCTCCCTTTGAATTGAGGGCTGGACCCTTGTCAGCAGGATGCCTTTCATCCTGCTGCCCATCATTCCCTCTCCCATCAGATAATCCTGCCCCCCAGGCTCCCAGCTGCAGCCACTCCAGTTTCCTCACACCTCCCAGGGCTGCTCAAAGTCATCACTGCCTCTGCTCTCCTGCACTCACCACAGAGGGGACACAGCTGAGGGGGAAATGCCTTCCCCAAAGGCTGACACTCATCCCCTCCTGTGGCCCAGAACAGTGAACAACAAGCAAAACACTTCCTATGCTGGCAAAATACCCTGCATCTTCTACTGGATTCATTTTCATTTGCTATTCACCATCGCCCCACTAAGAGAAGATCTCGAAACCCTCCAGGCTCCGATCCCAGGATGGAGCCGCCTCCTCCGTTTTGGACGTTCATTATCTCACAGATCCATTAATTACAGTGCAAATTGCAAGTGTTCAGCACTAATTCTTGTAAAAAGGGGAAAATGCAAGGAGGAACGCATGAAGCCAGTTATATAGCTCTTTATCCTGACAAACCTCATCAAATATCAAATTAAAATCATTAAGCAAAAGAGCAGTTCCTGAAAACCTGTGATTTGGGGTTGCAGTGTCTAGCCATGGCAATTAGTTGCTCAGCAGTTCAGGAGGCTCTGAGATGAGCAGTAGGAGAAACCAAGCATTGCAGGATGCAGAGACCAGATGGTTTTAGGCTGAAAATAAATGAACACCCCCCAAATGATAATCTCTCTTTCCAAAACATTAATGAAAAGTTATGCAAGGGAAAAAAAAAACCCACCAAAAAAAACCCCAACAAACCAACCCCAAACCCAAGCTGCATTCTTTTTTAACTAGATAAAAGAACATTTTGTTCAGCCTTGGAGTAGCTATTGTAATTAAACGCTCTAAAAACAGGATAACATCCCCGTGCCAGTCATGCATACGAGAGACAAAACACGACCAAAAAAAAAAAAAGAAAAATAAAAATACCCAAGCACCATGCATTTCTTACAGAGCCTGAAGAATTCCTGCCTCTCGGCAGACTCCTGCAGTGCACTCGGGCATCCACCTAAATGAATGCAAAACCTATTTTCCCCTGCTAAGATAAATTAATTTAATAATAAAAACAATCAAATCCAGAGAAACCCAGGGACAATCGAACACCCGCTCTGACTTACAGCTCTGAAAAATCCTGCAGTCTGGCTGGAAACGTCCATCGAAGAACTGCATTGAAAGCTTTTCCCTAAAGGCAAGCGCATTGAAACATCTCGGGCTGTGCTACTGGAGCCGATGCTGCAACAGATGGGGACCAGGGCTGGGTGTGTTGGTGCCTCCCATCGCGGCACGGCGCGGGGATGGCAGCGGCGGCGGAGCTACCGCAGCCCCGGGAAGGCGGGCGGGTTCTCCCCGCTGCGGGCTCCCTGCCAAAATCCCCCCGGTTATCACGGCCAGCTTCGCTTCCCCGCCCGCAGAACCGGCCCTGAGCTGGGGCGGGGGCTCGGACAGCCCGGGCAGGTCATTTAGCAGCGTTTGGGGTGTGGTAGAGATGCTGAAGGGTGCACGGGGGAGGTCGGGGGTTCAAATAATCGCAGGCGTTTTTAATGCGATCTGAAGGGGGGGGAAAAAAAAATCCCGTTTTCAATAGCAGAAGTTTCAGATGACTGAGACTGCGTCTGCATCAGTGTCGAATACCTTGGGGAAGGCAGCACAGAGCAGCAAATGCATTTTCAAGGCTGGAGTCACTGCTGCTCCATAAGAGCCCCATTCCCCACCTAACCACAGCTCCACTTTGTAGCTGCACAAAAGTCACATTATTTCTTTGGGCTTAAGTTTTCCTATCTGCAGCATGAACAGGGGATGACTTGGCTAACTTTTTAATTTATTATAAAGACCTCACTGGGAAAATAAAGTGCCTGAGCACAAAGTTTAACCATCAAAAGTATCACTGTCCAAAAAAAAGATAATAGTTATTTTGAAAGGGCACCACATGAGCAAGTGCTCAGCAGAGCAATGCAAACTCTCCCAGTAGGAGCTATGGGATGGTGGGGATTTGAATTTTCTTCTTCACCAAGCTAAATCCCTCTTTTATAACACCATTCAGCTTTGATTACTCCACCAACCATTTTCACAGTGTCCTTTACTGGCAATGAAATTGTTCCCCAGACCATGGGGACATATCCTTGGCCAAGATGCTATCAAAGACTGGCTCAGATGAGGACACCTCTGCTAGAACAGAGCAAAAGAAAGCAGAAGGCAGAAAGGTCATCCCTGAAACCTCCAATACTTGAACAGAGGCATCAAAACACCATGCAATGAACTGAGACCTCTCTGGAGAAACAGGTGGCCAGATCTTGAGCCACAGAGCATTGCCAGTCCTTTCCTGGTCATCTCAAAATACCATTTGTGACAATCTGTTGAAAAACTCCCTAAGATGGAGGGTTTGCTTTAATTAATTGAGTCCTGAACCACCAGATCAGTGGGGTGGACCTGGCTTACACATCACTTTCAGTCTATTTATCCCATTCCCTGGATGATGCTGCACTCTTTGCAAGAGGATGCAGCCAACACTGACCTTAATTCTGCTGCATTAAAGAATAAATACCACTGAGGCTGGGCAGTACCTTTTCTTCAGCAGCAAAAGAGATGAGGTCCAGGTGACACCCCTCGTGTGCCAGGCACACAGCACATCCTAGGAACCATCCACTGCTCTCTCTTCCTTCAGTGTGCTAAGTGCCTCTGATAACAGAAACCCTTTGGGAGCAAAAAAGCTGAAAATGGTACATAGTGTTCACTCAAAAATGGCAGCTATGACTTGAATCCTTTCAAGACAAGATCACTGGCAGCACTTTTTAACATAAACATGCACAAATATTTGGTGTTTGGAAGATTTGTCCCCAGCTAAATTAATATTTTATGCATGCAGAATGTACAAATGGTTTAGGAAATAAACAAGCTTCCTCTTAAATTCTGTTTAAGGGGTACAAGAGAAAACAGTCAACCAGCTGGAGCAAGCAAAACACATTTTGTCTCTCCTCTTAGAGCTGTAGGCAAAAGGAAGGAATCTGTGGCTGATCTACAGAGGGTAAAAAGGAAGACTGGATTCATAATGGAATAAAAAGGGTTTTCCTGCAAAGCACAGTTCAAGTCAAATGCTTCTCTGTATAGGTAACTTCTAAGGATTATTCTCATTAGCAATCAGATCAAATAAAAAGGGGCATTACCAGCCAGGAAAATGTCCCATATCTCTAAATCATCCCTTTCAAATCACTCACAGGCTCAGTTCCACGTAGCCAATGTCAAGAATCTTCCAGACCTATTAAAATGTTTAAAAAAAAAAATCTTAAAACTGTTTCTGGTCTCAAAGTCTGATTGGCACAAATTCCACCTCAAAAACATGCCTTTTCCTCCCCCACCTTTGGATAAGGAGTATGAAACAGATTGCACAACTACATCTCAGATAGGCAGAACAGTTAATGGTTTAGATACCATTTCATAAATATTTGCTGAACTAGTTTTTGGATTCTGTCCAGTTTCTGACAACCATTAAAAACATTGAATAATTTGCCATTTTCTTTCACCCTTCTGGGGTGAAAAATAGGCAGAGAGATTTTATTGCTATAATTTCTTACCATTATTTAATGACTACTCACATTTATGTTGCTGTCTCCTGCCAAAGAAGCCCAAGTGATTCTCAAATCTACAGGCCTGAGGTGTCCAAATAATCTAAATATTTATATATTCTTTATTAAATATTCCCATACTGAATACCTGGGCTCATATGTGGCTGTGTAAGCAAGTGGTGAAGATCTGAGAGAAACCAACTGATTTCTGAATAAATACCTTGTTTCACACTGGGATTTCAAGTGCCTGTGCTCTGTCAGAGATGCTGAGGCTCAGTGACTAAAGCAGCAGTGAATTACAGCACATCATCTAGCACAAGATGCTGCAATATGGGAAATCACACAAATAAAGTTATTTGATGATGTTTTCAACCACAATTTACTGACAAGTTCTAGGAGCCTCTATGAACAGGGATCCAAAACTCCAGTCATTTCATTGCTTCCTTACATATTAAAGACAATTCAGGAGGTTACAGAAAATGCTTTATATAATCAACTTTCCAGGACAATAGATTTTTCAGATATTTTCCTTTTTTCCCCCTGATTCTTAAGTCCTTGCATCTCAAGTTCAGCAGTCATTATTCATTTTATAAATACGTGTCTTAAAAAAAAAGTTCCTTTTAGAGCACTCCTAGATCCCTCACATATTTGGACTGACTGTAGGATTCTCACACTTTACCAGGCAGTAACTCTGGAGAGAAAACAAATCACCAAAACCTGCTTGTGCCTTGCACTGTGAATTACACACTCACCTATGGCCCAAAGACCAAACTCTGAGCAAAGCAGATTTATGACTGTCACATTTTCACCAGCATAAAGCTACAGAATTCCTTGCCCAACTCAAATAGGCATTGTTGTACTAGTTTATTTTTCCATTTGAAGAGTTTGGTTTTCAAAAATTCAGAGCCAGACTCCTCAATCAGCTTCAGATTTGACTACACATAATTCCTGCACAATTTCCTTGAACTGTTCCAAAACACCAATTCAGTTTCATCCTTTTAGTCCAAGTACAAGCCTAAAGTATCATAAATTTCTAACTGGCAGTACAGCAACCTTCCACAATTTCCCAGAGGAGACTGAAAATGTCTGGCTATTGGTTGTTGTTATTTATATTCCATAATTTTCCACAAAGACAAAGATATGGTGGGTTTGTAAGTACTATATAAATTAGATGAGTTCATGGGGCCAGCTTCCATTATAGTTTCCTTTTTCTTATGAGGAAAACAGTGCCTTGAAATCAATGGGGCTTCTGTCTGTGAAGATATCACTTCAGAACACAGCAGATACAACAATTATCAAAGTGCATGGTGAGACAGAGCTCTGCATGGCAGGGCTTTTGTCCAGTGTGTAATTAAGAAAGATTTTTCATATTTTTTACAGCCAACATAGCCATCAAGAGCAGCAACCAAAAGCAAAATGCAACACAGATGTGGAGCCTCCAGTCAAGAAGCCAAAGCACCTGGGGAATGCTCAGATGAGAGAAGCAAGTCCTTGAAGGGCAGGGAAAGCCACAGCAGCAGCTGGGAGACCAGCAGAGCCCAAGGGGAAGATTAAATGGGGAGAAAAAATCCTAAACTACACCATAAAATACACCAGCTTTTAGGAGAACAGCCAAAGCAGTCTCTCAAGAGTTGATGTTGGGCAAAGGGCAGCTGTGATCTGCAGGAGTTGGAAAAGGGAGTACAAGAAAAAAACCAAAACATTTAGCCCCAAGAGTAAGAGGTAGGGATGGACTGCAGAGTCCACCCCACCCAAATCAGGCAAAACTGCAATGCAGGGTGATGTAGATGGTACAAAATGGAAAGAGAGAGGAGCAGAGAAAAATATCCTATGACAAACAAAATCGACAGTTTACTCCTTTTTTCATCTCAAACAGCCACAATTTTTTCCTTGCAATTTTTCAGCATGATCTACCAAGCAATGAACCAAGTAGCTGAGATTCCTGACTCACTGCTGACAAGCCAGAAGGGAACATCCATGTGAGAAACATCCAACCCCAGTGAGCAGTCACCCATCTCTCCCGGGGGAGGGAGCACCCTGCCAGCCTCTGCAATGAAGATGGATCACACTGCACCAGGGATGCCTCAGCCAGCTCGGGTACCAAAAGCAAGATAGCTGCATTCCCAAATCAGGACTCACACAGAGGGGTTTTTCCCTCTCTATTTGCATATATACCCAGGTGCAAATGACATTGAAATGATGAGGTGTTCATGCAAAGGCAATACTGGAGGCTGCACAACAGCAGCCTTGTGCCTGCTCCACATGGACCCCAGTGCCCTTCCCACCTGTCTAGATCTCACAGATGAAGGGATGGAGCCTCTTTTCTGTATCATGGTGGGGGAGAAGGGGTGGAGAAACTTCTGGAGAGATGCCAGTGCAGAGCTGTGCTGTGTCTGGGGTCAGTGGAGGTCTCTGGGTGCCTGGGGAGAATTACAAAGTCTGAGCCAGGACACAATGTTCAATAACTCAGGGAGTGAAGGACCAACACTTTGAACTATAATCCTCTGTGGCATGGGTGGAACCCCTTAGAGATGTCCTGGTCTCTGAGGATGAATAAACCAGAGAGCAAAATTACTGTCAGGAACTTGGTGGTGCCTTGGTGGTGCCTCATTCAGCTTTGCTTGAGGGATTTGGGGGGGATGCCACACTGGTATCAGTGATGATCTGGGAGGTTTTGAATCAGCAGCAATTGGTGATTCAGGATGACCAGATTTAAACTCTGTGGACTAGCTCAGAGCCCCAGTTGCTTTCGTTCTCTACACAGGCATTGCATTTTAAAAGTTTTGAAGGACACAGGATGGATCTTACCTTGCTTCTACTGTATCCCTTAAGAGCTTGGATGAGAAACACCCTTTGTGGGCCAGAAAGAGTCCCACAAGTCAATAGAAGAATGATACTGCAGCATCTAGAAATGGGAGAAAACCACAGGGAAGTAGGATCTGGTGGGTTATGGGTAAGAATTCCAACCAGGGGCTTCAGCATAAAATCCTTTTATATCTGTATGCAAAAGCTATTGGGATCTATAAAAATGAGAATTCTGCAGTATGGCTTTCAGCTTCACTGGTCCCAGAGTGGGATCTCTAAGGAGCAGCACTTCCATGAGGACACAGCAGTGGCCTCATGGATGAATGGAGATGCCTCAGCTTGACCTCTCTGCCTTTGGGCTGCTCTGTGCTCCCTCCCTTGGCAACACTCACTGCTCCTGGGGGCTGTGGCAGCAACAGGGATAGGGGCCTTAGTGCCAAAAAAAACAGGGGAATAGGGTGAAAAAATGAGGCAGGAGGGAGAAAAAGGTGATGGTAACTAGCTGCACATAAACCCAGCCACACCTGAGCAGTCTGTAACATTTTAAGACTGGCTTAGAGATTGTGGTGGAGAACATATAATGCTACAGCACATCTGCAGCTCTCAGGAGAACACTAATTATTTACCCAAAAGAAAACATCCTGCTACAATAACATCACAGGACACCCATCCAGGAATTAAGATGCTCTTGCACGCTCACAGCAAGTTTTATTTTCTTTGAACTTCATGACTTAGGTGGATGTTGAGTTATTTCATTGAAGTTGTCCCCGTTGCCTGCAGGGCTCAGGTGAATTTCCCATGTCCTCACATCTTTGTACAGCCTGGCTAGGGACAATTTGTTCTTCAGGTCAGGAATTCTGGGCTTTCTAAGGCACTCTGTGCACGTAGCAACTTTGCTCTATGTTTTACCTTTTGTAGGTGTGCAATAAATAGTAACCATTAACTCTGAATTGAAGCATGGGCCCACCTAGAGAAGGATGAAGTGGCTGCCTACATACAAGAATGAACAGTTAAAATATCATCAAAGGTTTAGAAGTTGAAGTACAAAGATCTCTGCTGGTATCAACTGGCTGTTAGAAAAAAAAAAAAAAAGAGGTAAGAGCACCTTGCAGCATTTAAAGTAGGTCAGCACTGCCAGAAAAGAAATACTTTTGAATACATCGTGATGCAGAAACCTGACACAGAGTTACAATCTCACCAGAAAGAATTTGTCAGCTTAACCAAAATAGAAGTAAATGAGTTAATCCACTCAATTTTATTTAGAGACATGCAGCAGTTGGGGCTGAATGTAATGGGTATGAGCCACACCAACACTTGCAGACTGGCATGAACACCCTAGGAATAGTTACACTCACAGCATTATGCTGGTTCCTATTGGAATGAGCAGTCAGACTCTCAGACTGTAACTAGAGATAATCACAGGGGTTTCTGGAATACAGATGGACCATTTCCCTGAGAGCTGCTCCATCCATTCCCACAGCACCAGTGGCTGCCCAGCTCTCAGGGAAGGTGCTCCACAAGGCTGGTGAAAGAGCAGAAATGTCACACAGGGCTGCTGGCACCAGCTCCCCTCTGCTGGTGCTGCAGCTCAGGGACCCTCCCAGCAGAGCCACATCCCCTCCCCAAAAGGATGCAAAATGCTCTGAGGCAAAGCCCCACTGCTCCATTGTGGCACCCACAAGCAGAGTGGAAGCCCTGTGGTGATGAGCTCTGAAATAGATGCCATCTATGATAAAAGCCCAGTGTTTATTTATCTGCCAGAGGCAGTTCTGGATATAGGATGCACCCAGTGAGAGTGAAGTTATTTTAAGATCAAATATTTGATTACCACCACAGGGACTTATTTAGGAAAAAAAAAAAAAACACCAACCAACCAACCAAATGAAAAAAAACCACCAAGTAAGAGCATATACAAGTTTAGGTTTTACTTCCTAATTTCGTCATGTAAATAAGAATTTAAAATAATCTACCCACACCGGAAAGAGAAATGTGCTCTCAAAGTCTCTCACCACAGACAGCAGCACTCTAAATACATCCTGGACACAAAATTTGCCTAAAGAAAAGTGAATGAAATTTGATTTTAAAGAACCCAACTAAAAAAAAATGAACAAAATATTTAAAAATCAAATACAAAGTATGAATGATCACATCAGAAGAAACAATTATGTCAATTTCTGCAGTATTCTGGTTTTAATTTGGTTTTTTGTTTTCTTGGGTTGGGTTTTTTAAAGGTAAGACAAGTTCCACACAAAGCAATCACTAAAGCATGTATATAAAACAGGCTTTTTTTCACTTAAGAAGTTCATGAAATAATTTAAAAGGGGAAGTCTTTTAAAGGCTGTAACCTTTATACCTCACAAAAAAGGGTGAAAACTGTCACTCAGTTTTACTGATACTGTGACCCTGGTTAATAAGAGTAAGAATGTGTGTGAATATATGTACATTACACACACACATATATAAACACATGCATAAAAAATACAGTTGCAGGTGAATATTTAAAGTTCTTCCCACATTCCATGGCCTCCCTGTTACATCTACATTTGAAATGATGAAGGATGACTTTGTGGCTGAGGTTGGCAGGGTACCTACATTTTATTCCCAGTAGATAAATTCCAGCAAGCCCTGAAGGCTGATGGGTCTTTTCTCTCAATTGTATCTTGACTAGGTTTGTTTAGGAAGAGTTAATTTTATTTTTTTTTTAAATACTTTCAGCATTTTGTAGAATTGGAAGAAAAAGCAATGATTTTTTAAAAAACTTTGTATATTTGACACAATATTGACTTAAACAAACAAATAAATGGCAGCAACAACTACAACCTACACACAAAGCATCACCTGTTTGATTCCTCACACTGAAGTTGTCCTGCATAGACATTTGGGCTTCCAAACCTGCCCCAAACACCCCAGATCCCACTGGGGCAGCACCACAAGCCCCAAACCTGTTTTGGGGAGATTCTATGAATTATGCTGAAAAAATATTAAAGATTGCAATCAGAAAATTAATTATGTCATATCCATTTAAAAGATCAACCAATTTGATCCAACTTTCTCCAAGGCATAGAATAGCTCAAGTTGGAAAAGACCTCAAAAGATCATCCAGACCAACCTTTCATGGAAAGGGAGCCTAGATGAGATTATCTAACACCCTGCCCATCACATCTTGAAAAAACTCTTGGAAAGACCAATTCCATACCTCAAATACCACATTTATATAGTGTTTGTTTTGATCACTATGTTATAGTGCTGGTTTGGGTAACAAAAGTCCAAAGGCTTTTGAGCTGACAGAAATCTCCCTGCAAGTGCCCAACCACCCCCTTCCAGCTGTCAGCACCAGAGCAGCTTCTGAACAGGAGCACATCCCATAAGCAGCAGGATCATCTGTTTTGAAGGCTGGAGACTGAAATCGTGTTTCTTGGCAACATTCAGTAATTCAAAGCACATTATTATGTGTTTCATAAAATGCCTTTTTCTTCCTTTTGTAGTACTTTTGAGCCTATACACATTTTCCAGTGAAAACACGGGTCCCAGTCCCAATCTCTGAGTTGACTTCCCACATGGACCTGGACAAAACTGTGCCTTGCTGTGGCAGGTCTAATGGGACCTGATAGACCTAATATAAGATCTAATAATACTTCCACTGATTTATCAGCAAGAATCACTCTTCCACACCAGGCTGTGCAGCCACATTTGCAAAATGCAGGAGTATCAGTTTAGAACAAGCAGGTACAACCCCAACTCCTCTTTATCATGAAAAGGAAAAATCATTAATGACTGTTCCAAAAACTTTGCTGTTTTCCTTTCTCCCCTCCTGGCTGTTCTTTGTTGTTTTTTTAGACCACACTCTATTCAGAGGTATCACTTTTTAACAGAACATACAGGAACAAGTATTGTTTAGTGAAATTCTGATATAAAAATAATAATAATACGATATTAAATAAGCACCAAGAAACCTGAGAAATCATTTGGCCACAACACCAGCATTAAGTATAACAAACAGCAGCTTTGGATCTTGATAAACAAACAGCCAGTGGTTGAGGGCTTTGCAAACAACTCTAGAAAGGTTTTCAACCTTGCCCTTGTTGTTGGATACCTCTGTAGAGCTCCTGCCAAAGATAATCCTGCCCTACAGTGCAGTAATATATTCCAAAATGAGAATTTTATTTACTTTAGGATATGTTAATTAGTATTTGTGTGTGTTATTAGCAGCAATTTCTTAAGAATGCACAAGTTGTCAGCTATTTTGGAAGAAAAAAAAGAAGGAATTGCAGCTACAAAATACTTCTGGGTTTACCCTCTCCTAGTACTTGAATTAAAACATTATGAGCATGGCATAACATACCAGCTACAATGTCCTAAAACTTCTATCCACGTACAGCTCAAGATATTTGTTTCTCTGGGACCACTACCTCTCCTGATTGCAAAGCAGCTTTTGAAAACAGATTTCTCAGTCCCTCAGCTTTCCACTCTAATGCTTCTGAAATATGCCCATTTAACAAGTTGCAGGAGGACCTTGGGGACCTCCTGCTGAAACTCTGACAGCACACAGACATTGTAATAAACTGGCTTCCACCTCAGCTAAAGCTTTTTTATGAAAGGTTTTTCCATACAGAATTCAGTCCTTGATGTTAAGAGTCTGATTACCTCTCTTCAGAGCATCAGTGTAGATTTCCACTGGAAGCTTATCAGCAGAGACTGTTTCTGGGAAAGGAATAAGCGAAATATATCTAACTTGAACCTTGCAGTGAAGCCTTTCACTGCCTTTGGAAGCTACACTGTGGAGTCAGATTTTTGTGTAATATACTGACAACATCTTGAGCATCAGTAGAAAAGGAGCTAATTTGGTTTATTTGCTCTAGGGCAGGAAGAAGGGAAGCAGAAAGCATCTGGAAGAAGAAAATTAAAGCCCTACAACTGCCTGGAAAACACCATTTCAAATGCTAGATTTCAAGGTCACGGAAGGAAGTGACCACTGACTGGACTATACTTAAATGCACTATGAAGCTCAATATCGTGCTTATTTTTAGGCAAGAATAATAACTATTCCCCTTTCTTCTGTACAAACTTATTTCTAACAGGCATCCTGTCCAAGGAGTCATCCAGGGCAACTCCTAACATTGACAGGAGCACAGTATGGGGCTATATGGCCGCCTACAGGAACACTTTTTTTTTTTTCCTACCACCAAAGAGATATTAGCAGTGCATTTCCAGGATGGAGTTTCCTTCCCCAGATCCAAGTCCAACATCTACTCCAGTCAATGATGATCCAGATGATGTGTCAGGCTCTAGATTACATCCCAAATGAAAGGCAGTCCAGCAGTATCCCTCAAAATGCCTTAACCTGTGACAATTTTAGCTGCGGTCTTCCAAACCAGAGCTTGCCCAGACAAGCACTTCAGAACCACCCAGAGAAAAGTGAGCACCACCAACATCCACTAGCTCATGACATGGTTAACCTTTCTGAATCCACTCCTCACTTTGGTTTTACAAAAATTAAGAGGTTTATCTAACTTAGTGCTAGAGTTTGGGCTTCATGTACTGAAAGGACAAGCATAATGTTCTTGCATGAACTGATTATTGGATCACAGGGAGAAGAAAAGGTGATTCACATGCTCGAGGTTAAAACAAAAGGAGGTGTCTGGGACAGAAAGGATTTTCTCTTCTTTCTTCCTTCCTGCCCCAGCATGAAAGTGCTTTGTGTGGTTGGTTTTCATCTTTTTATATGTGGTCCCATTTCCAGGGCCACTTCAGAAAATTACCTAACAAATCCTTCCTGCTGGGAAGGTAAATTTCAGAATAAAAAGCTGGTGGCAGCCTTGATGACTCCAGCCCCTTTCCTGCAGCACATCATGGTGGTGGATTTTGGTTTCAGTGACACTCTGCTGAAGCTGTGACATGTTCTGGACTGTAGTGGGTCCCTGCCTATGGGGTATAATAAATGTTCTGTAGATCCTTGTAGCAGGAAACCTTTGGAGATGGAAACTACCAATGCTGACAGAGGAGCACCTCTTGAAAAGAACTGGCATCAGTCATGGAACAAAAAGCAAACATAGCACTTCAGGGATGTATGTCCAAGTTTCTGTCTGTCACAAACATCCCTGCACACACCCCACCAACACGCTCATGGCAACCAGTGCCACTGCACACAGAATTTTTGAGACATTCATTTTGTTGTCCTAAGCAACCACCAGATCAGCTTGTTCCTCCAGATGTAACCACAAACATTCAGCAGATTAAGCTAAGATCTCTGGCCAATTTAATGTCTTTTTTTTTTTTTTTTTAATTGAGGAAATGAGGTAACAGGACAATGCAGAGCAGTCCATATTGATCTTATCCCACTACTAAATTTCTTCAGTTTATGAAAATCACTAAGAGGTAGTTTCTGTGTCAGCTACTCAGAAAGCTGTACAGCAAGTCAGTGCCTCTAATACATTACAAAACTAGTTGTAAAGTCATAAGCTTGATGTATGGCTTCATGCTCAAACAGCCACATGCTCAAAACAAGGACTGCATCTGAATCTAGTATTTTGCAATTGCTATTTTAACAACCTGTTTTAAGTTGCCTTCAAGTCTTGCCAAACTGTAATGAGAAAGAGCAGAAATTTTCCAAAGCTGTGTCTGCCCAAAGAGGAGCTATCTGAGAAAACTTCAGCCAAAATATTTAAGCCATTCCTAAAAAATATTGCAGAGAATATTTCTATATAAAAACAATTTTCTGGTGAATTTTAGAGGGAGATTTCTAGTTCCTCCTTGGTTTGGGTCTAAGAGTTATGACTTGGCAGGACCGACTGCATAAGGCAAACATTTCTGTTCTCTATACAAAAATGAACCTAAATTAAATTACTTTATACAGGGACTTTCATGCTTACATTGGACAAACACTGGCAGCAGTGGAACTGAAAAACTGAGCTCTTTCAAATAAGGGGAGTGAAAATGTGGGAGATAATGTGGCCAGACTAGCAAGTAAGCAGCTGTGGTATCTGAGACTGTCTCAAAAGGAGCAAGGGATTGAGAGGTAGAGGCAGAATTTAATACTTGCTGGACATGAGACTGAAATTGAGTTCAGACATCCACAGAATGGAAGTTGGGATTAAGAAACAAACATGAGGCAGGGACAGAGCAAAGTGGCTGAAGGCATAGGATGTGAGTGAGACAGCTTTACTGGGAATGGGCAAAAGAGACCACTTCCTGCACACCTCCAGAAGATTAAACAGAATCAAGTCCTCCTGAAGAAAGCAACAGGACTGGGTAAACTGACATTATGAGCAGGAGTCAACTAAGACTGAGACACCTAAATTCAGGTGTCTCACCACAAATGCCTACATACAACCTAGTGTTTGAATTTCCAGGATAGGAAATAGATGTGGAGGGTGGCATTCAGTGGCTGAAACAGAGGTCCTTGTTGCCATCTGAGACAACACAGGTGAGGGCATAAGGCTGACATCTGCCACAGCATCTACATGGGACCTGCACTCTATGGGAAAACCCAAATTCACCAATTTGCCTGGAGTCCTTTGGCAGAAAATATATTTTTGTGACTGACAAAGCATATCCTCTCCAGAGAGGGGACAGCAGCAGTATCCCAGAGTCAATGAGGAAAGCTGAAGGCCTGGCAGGGCCTTAGCACAGCTCCAGTGGAAGCTTACAGGCTTATAAATGGGCATCCTAATGGATCTGCAGAAAAGAACAGAACTGAAGTTGGACAAGCTACTCGTGTCCAAACGTTTCTCAGCTTTTGAGGCACTGACTTTGTAACCTTGCCTATATTCTTTCAACACTTCTTGCATATTCTTATATAAAGACCTTATATATGAATTTGGACTGGGGTAGCCAGAAGCATCTGATGAAATTCAAACAAATTTTCTTTGATTTGTGATAGTCCATAAAACAGCACTAGGCATACATAATGCACAGCATGTTCTCTACAGATAGGTACCTTTGCCAACTAAAGCAGCCCCAGAGATGGTTTTCCTAACCACTAAAGACAAATATGCTTAAACAAATGGTTTATGAAATCCAATAGCAAGGCACTGAGAGCAAGGCCAGTCTAGTTTGATTTCTCTGCCTCCTGTTTATCTCTCCTTGAGGAATTCAAACTGAGAAGTCCTTGTGTAACTCATGAAGACCAAAGAGGAAGCTCAAAGCACTGTGAAAAGGTTAGTGAAGACAGCAACTGGAAACAGATACATGCTTTGCACTATGTTAATCATGAACAGTTTTTGTTTGAAATCTCAAACACAAGCTCAAGCAGTTCAGGCCCCAAACCTGATGTGGATATTTGACAATCACCAACCTGTGTGTAAAAGAATAAAGAAAACCCTGCTCTTTGTCCTGCTGTTAGAGCTGTTTACTTTCTGGCGTGAGTTTGCAGTTCCTGAGATCTTAGAATAAGATCTGTAACCACAGAGCTGCAAGAGTTTGAGAACTGTACCAGACCTTGGGCCAGTAGTTCAACAAACAACTACAAAAGAAGAGTTCAGATCTTCAAAGAGAAAGAGGAAGGAAATCAGCTGTCAGCTAGCTTAAAAAAAAAAAAAAAGAAGAAAAAGAAAAAATATGCAGATGATTTATCGCTTACCAGCTTACCTAAGAAAAAATCCCAACAACCATGAGCTTGTGAGACGCCGAACACATAATGTTTAAATTTCTCATTAAAAAAAAAAAAAGCCACAGAAAGAAAACTGTGAGTACAAATAAACTTCCTTGGGAAAGCAGCATCAGCGTGGGCAGTAAAGAAGTTGTTGAAGTGGAACAATGTGGCAAACCTGACGTTGATTGGATTTAAGGCTCTAATCACTTTCCCTTGCACACGAGTCTCATATCTGTTGTTAACTTTAATGAGACTTATGTGCCAAGCCTGCAAGGAGAATTGGTCCTTAATTCTCCTCGCTGCCAAACTGTTTCATTAGGAAGTATTTCCATGTCTTCCTGTTGAAGTTTCAGTCAGCAGTACCGACACTGACACAATGCTGGGGATGAGGAATTCTCCTCAGATCTGGAGCTGTGCTGAGACAAGGGCTTGGGTAGACCCAAGACTTGTGCCAACAAGTGTGACTCAAGATCTAAAGCTTGTTACCTCCTGCTTGCCCTTGCAGTGACTCTGGAAGAATGACTTTCTGTGCTTTTCTTTCCTTAGTTTCTAAAAAGGAGAAGCATTTGTTGCTATCTCCCTGGTGGTCCTATTTGGAGGATGAATTAGGACATGTTTGTAGAACTCTGGGCATGAGAAGTTTTATTTGACTGTTACTCCTTATTAACCCCACCAGCATTTCTCTGAACGTTGATGGTTGATTTGAATCTTTGGCCTACAAATATTCTATGTGATTCCACAGAAATGAATACCAGGTGAGCAGCTTCACCACATTTTGCAGTGGCTTGGTGAGTATGTTTATAGTAATGATCTTATAAACCCAGAGTAATTGAACAACAAGCCACAAATCAGTTGCAACTTGGAAAATCCTAATTTGAGGCCACTTTCTGCCTCCATCTGCATAACATTTTAAATTTGTTGCTTTTCATTTTAATGCTAATTTACCCTGTGTGTGTGAAAGACTACTTTAGCCTGTTGGCAGCTCAGGAATGGGAGCAGACCTGCTGCTCCTTGGCAGCAGGTGAATGCCCTGGCCCTTGAAGAGCTGACCAGATTCACATTTCTCTGGCAGCTGGCAGTTCAGCCAGGCCTCTTTGCTGCAGAGCTTTTCTGGGGGAAATTCCTAGCTTATTTTCAAACTTCTGAATAGCATTTTGGCTTCAGAGTTTCCTTCTGCTCCCAGCACCCTGAGGGTTTGTCTGCTGGGCTGCCTTGGCTCCAGAATTCAGATCTTTTTGGCTTGAAGGTGGCATTATTTAGGATTTACTAAAAAAACCTTTCAACCATGTAGGATAAACAAAGAGAACTAAATTAGCATTTTAAGGTGTTGAGGTACTACAGGCAGGTAGGATGTTTTTCCCAGAGTTTCTAGTTGCTATAGTTGATACAAATATCCCCTTAGTTTTATGTAATACTATTTGTGGTCAAAAAAATTCATGAATATCAGTAGGGAAACATGACCTGTGGAGTTTGCTGTTGTTGGCAATATAATACAGACTCTGGGTTGCTATTGATATTAATATATGATATTTGTTAGCAAACAGTATTTATGCTGTGGGTCATTTTGGGCTTTCTTGGCTCCTTCACTAGCAAAGCTCAATGTCATTTGGGATAACATTAAACTGAATTCTCTAATCTAACTCTGCACTCTTTCAAACTGAAAATGCAATTCCTGTGAGTTGAGCTGGTGACAGCTCTTCTGCAAAAACATGTATTTTGTTTTTCTCTAATTACAATGCTCTAAAATCTCCTAAGTGAAACATATTGAGTTATATGTGGGCTGTCAATCATGTTTGTCTTTGCTCATGCTGCATTCCTACACAGAAAAATAAGCTAAATTATAGATTGTCACTTCCTTTAGTAGTTCTTACAAGAAATGTGCACATCTCACTTGCTCAACCTCTGGCCAGTAATGATGCCTATAAAGCTTTACATGGGTGTCTGATGTGTTTTTCTCAGCTTGTTTTTCTGGATATAGATGAAAAAATTGGGATTTTGCCTTGTTTTTCTCATATACAACTTTACTGGGGTGTTCAGCTTAATTCAGCTCCTGAAAATCATGAAGAACTAAAATTTGTCTCATAGGCTTGATCTACATAGCAACAACACTCACATTGAGAAGAGATGGAATCATGCTGGAATATGTGCATTTTAGGATGTGTTTGGGTAAATTGTATCCTGTATGTAAACTAGAGTGTGAGCCTAAGAGATGGGGAACAGATACCTAATGAGGATGATGGCTAATGGGGAACAGATTTCTGATGAGGATGAAGGTTAAAGACTGTGTTTTATATGTGCATTAGTTGGCCAAGCAAAACTATGAAAAGGTAGAAATAAGAGGAAGCAAAAAAAGTGGCAACTAGAAATGCAGGTAAATGTGTTATTACCAAAAATCAGCCAGCTGAACTGACTGCAATGTATCAATAGTTCAGCTAAATAAAACAAGGTTCTCCCAAAAGTTACACAATTTAGTAAACTGCAGTGCATCATAACCAGATGAAGCTGTTTTTTACATACCCACTGCTGGTTAAGGCAAAAATGGCATTGCTGAGATATCTGCATTTTTTCATATCTGAAAAAATTCCTGTATGATGCTGCTTAGAGACATCTGCTTTTCATTGGGGGTAAAACTATGTGCTTGTGAATGGAGTAACATAGAAGAGATGTTCCCAAAGTAACAATACAATGTATTAAATAATTGGCAAAATAATATTTAAAAATATTTAGAAAAATTAAAGAATTATTCTGTACTATTCCTTTTATGAGTTTGTAAGAACCATGATAGATTTATAAGACAACTGAAATATGAGAGGGGGAAAAAGAGAAGGGGGGGGNGGAGAGGAGAGGAGAGGAGTGGAGAGGAGAGGAGAGGAGAGGAGAATCAAAGCAAATTTCTTCCTGTTTTATCTTGTGATCACATACCTCTCTCTTCTGTTGCCTGCTTTTTTATTTCATCTTGTCCCTTCAGTGAAAGCAACAAATCAAAAAGTTTTGGTTAGAAGAAATAGCAACAGAATATCAGAGGCAGTTGAAATAGATTAGATGTTAGTAGCTTTGGGATGACACAGTGGCATTATCCTAGGAATATGGTGGAATTTCTTACCCCAAGGGCATCTGTGCATTCCCACTTAGTGGATCTGGTGTGGAGCTGTGAACCTCTTATTGAAATGTTGTACAGCTACAAGACTGGGCCTAAAAAGCTGAGGTTGCTGAGATGGCTTTGATTTAACCTTTCTCTGTGTGTGATAGAAATCAAGGTCCCCAGAGTGTGGAGAAGGTCATTTCAGTGCTCACTGTGAGAGCCTGGGCTGTGTCTGACTCCTGAAGAAGCACCTGGGGCTTCTCAGTGTGAGGGACAGGGATTGGGACAGGCTGCCCTTCTGTGCCTCTGTGAAGGTCCATATATTCCATCCCTGTTAATCCTTGAAGGGGAAAAGTTCAACTTCAACATGTTAGAGCAAGAAGGGAGACAACACCTAAATATGAAGCAGGGAACAGCTGGCTATTAGCCAGGCTGCTAAAAGGGAGAACTACTCCAGGATGAGTCAGTGACATGAAACTGCAAAAAAACCCTAAACATATCCAAATGGGTACATTAGGAGAACTGTCAGACAGGCATCTTAGGCAATTTTCCCACTCCATAAGACTTCTGTGAGTCTAATTTTAGATCTTGTTTGTCTAGAGCATCTTCAAAACACAGTACTCCAAAATGGAGCCGTGCAGAGAACCAGAGGAGGATTATCACATACAGTCTGTGCCCTGATAGAAGTGGGGTTTCCAGACTAGGAAAGAGAAGACAAGAAATAAACATGTCAGTGGTTGGTCAAATACTCTCCATGGTCACTAAGCCAAGAACAAAGATAAATTAACTTAATTTGCAGGAAGCAAGATTTAGGTTGGACAGCAGGGATAATTTCCTGTCAATATGACCACAAAGTTCAAGAGACAGCCAAGGGATGCTGAAGAACCTGCTGCTTTGGGAGGCTGTAGATCTTTCTAGTAAGAGCTTCTATCAAAAAGAGCTTAGCCAGAGATGGTCTGGTAGTTTTGGGGGCTGCATCTGAGTTTTGCAGCATCCCACACACTCCACTTTCATGGAAAGGGTTGTCTTGGATAAGGGAAATTGCAGCATTATCTCCTCTTCCCAGCTGGATTCAGCAGAGGCAGAGCTTCACCTGAACATCTGTGTGTGCAGGGCCAGGATGGGAGAGTTGGTTGTGGAAGCACCATTTGCTGCTTTAGCAGGCATTCCCTCTTTTCATTGATCCTGCTGGATTTTTGTGACCCATCTGCCATCCATGGCCTCAGTCCAGTCCAGCTGCACCTATCCTGCTTTAATTCAAGAGCCTGGACTTGCCTGGAGTGATCTCCTAGGATCCAGAATGGGAAGCCACCTTCCAGAGGGTGTGTCACAACAATGGGACTTAAGACCTTGGCTTTGATTTCATAAAGGCTGAATCCATTTCAGTTGTTTTCTCCCACAACAGACAATCATGAACTATCTGATGATTCACAGCAGGAATGAAATATAGTTTTTGTAACATCAGATCTGGTTCCTTTCACCCCATATAACAAATGGAAAGAAAAACATATATTTGAATAGTCCTGATTTTAAGTGTCCCCAGAGTCCTCTCACATGCTGCATTCTTCAATATATTCTTACAAGAAAAAAATTTGCAATAATTTTTTTTGCCTTTCATTCAGTGCTTAGGTATTCAATTTGTGGAACCAAACAACATTCCACAAACAGGACTCTATGCAAAGCCTATAGTTTTCAATAAATAACATCATTAAGAAAGAAAATAACCCCTGAAGCACATGAGCAAACACATACATACTGACAGCCATTCCTGTTCCTTCAAACACATCAAATCCACTTTCCCTGTGCACTCAGAACCTCAGGTGAGATTGGTGGACAGAAGGGGTTAGGCCATCCTCTGCTCCCACAGTGACTGAGCAAGGTGCTGCAGGTGCCAACCTCTGTGCCTCAATCTCTCTTGTTTGGCACCAGGAACGTGGCATTATTTTAGCAGGAACTGTACCTTCCCTCCAGCAAGACCCAGGGATCACCTGAAGGAAAGAGCTCCAGAAAAAGTGCAAAGTTCAACTCACAAACAGGTCGAGTAGATTTTCTATCAGATCTCTTTTTTATGCTATGTTTACACAGCAAAATGCTCCAAGCAGGCTAAGATCCCACCCAGGCTGTTCATCAAACACTTCAGCTACCTCTAAGCATTCTTGCAAAACCCAAAAGCACTTTCCACTTAATTTAGTAAGAACACAGCACAAAGAGCGTCCATAAAGTCAACCACAGGCTCAAGAGCAAAAAGCTTCCTGACTCATGAATGTTCCTCAGCCAACACACCCTTCTTCATCTTCCCAGGGGCTGTGGAACTGGCTGAAGACTGGAGCTGGAAGAGCTTTCACTGCACTGTAACACCAAGTCCCACCACTGTCCTTGTCTGCTTTGCTCCCCATGGATTTTCCTTCACACACCCTCTGGGTAACACTGAGGACAGCCCTGTTCCACCACAGTGGGCTTGCTGTGAAAATATTTATATAACAAAGAATTTCTGAGAGTGCAAGGGTGAAATATGACCCTGGCATAGTATGACATGTAATAATTCAGCAAGTTTTGGAGATACAGAAACACTGCAATGATTAGTATCAAAGTAGTAAACATTGTCTTCAAAGGGGTTTTGTTACAAATGTAGAAGTGAAGAAAAAGAATTCAAAGCAGCCAAAAATGTAAAGCTTTCATTTCAACACAATTCTTTATTCCTTTTGTTTTAGCTGGAGAAACACAGGCAGGGTACAATGCCCAACCAGCCATGCAGCAACCTGTCCAGTTTATAGCAGTGCTTGGCAATTTAGGATTCTCCTTAAGGTGCTGACAGTCATGATGCAAAAGAAAAGCCACATGACTGATTATAGCCTGCACTGTCTGAAAAGACAAAGTAAAAGAGTAATGGAGAAAAAAAATCCCTATTTGGCTGTCATTTGGGAGCTAGACAGAGAGGTTATGTTGTTATATGTCCATCTTTCTGTCCCTGATGAAAGCATTGCTCAGGATGACAATAAGGAAAGGCCATTGTGGTGGCAGGTCAAGGCTGGCAGTCAGGACAGCAGGACATGCTTCCTTTGGCCCCCAGTTCCCAAATATCAGATGCAGATTTTAACTCTCAGTTTACCAGTGGTGGATCCCAGAAGTGGCACTGAGCCCATGGTCATCTTCTCATTTAGAAATGCAGCCTTATTTCAATCAAACAAATTTTGATTCACTGATACAAATTTTGATTCCTAATTTTGGTCATCTCTTGATTAGCAATTATTTTCTTAAAGTAGTTCTTGGGTACATCACTAAGCCTAATGCACTCTTCTGCTCTCAACTACATTGACTTCTGTAGAAAAAACACATTACTTTAGAAAAGTCAGAAAACTGGGTAAAGCCTTCTGTCCATTTTTGGGGGGAGAAGAACAACAACCAGGTTTACAGTCTGAAACTTTCTGTACCAAATTTGAAATTTTAAAATATGGGTCAAATTTGCAGTGTAAGGAGCTTAATTATTCTTTAAAAACACAATCTGTTTTCCCACAGTTATCCTATACTGCATTATACAAGTAACCAGCCCTATTGTACAAGGGATGCTGAGAAAAAGAGAACAAATTTTCACCACAGCCACAGAGACTGCTGGAGGCAGGTTACCAGACATAACTGACAAATTATTTCACCTGCTATTGCAAATCCTGCATTCCTAAGTACTTTAGACAAACCTCTTAATCCACCACTTGAAACAATTCCCAGGCTGAAGCATTCAAATCAAAGTAATATAAAGTTAACCCTCAACAAAGAAAACTCATGGCTTTACAAAGATGTGCTCTACAGCAAATTTAGCTTGAGTCAGATACTTGCAAATTCATTCAAACCTGACTGAACTGCAAAGGCAGAGGTTTTTCTTTTAAGGAAAGAACTAAAAGGAAATGAACAGTTTAAAAAATATCAAGATAAAAATCACACAAATTAAGAAGCCACAAAGAAACAGAAACTGTCAGCTGGTTATTTTTAACAAAACCCAAACCACCAAGGTATTGCTATAAGGTAAAAAAGGTAACTCATTAAACTGACAATAAAAATAGATTATTACAGCCAGAAAGTTTTTCTTAGCTGTTTTAAAATTAAAATATGTGTATATTAACCAGGTCAACAGCAATTCTACTTGTGAATTAAGATGCTGTTGCAAAGTATAAAATCTTCCCAGATGTAGGTTACAATTCCCCAGTCCTGGAAGACTGTATTATCAGGCCATCAGGTCAGGAATTAAGAATTGCCTCTGTCACTGATATACCTTCTGACTTTTATTAAAGCAAAGCAAAAATCCAGCCTTCAGTCCTGTGCAAATACAGAATATAAAGCCAAAATGCACTGGAAACCTGTGTACTGTCACATGATAATTTATAGTCTGTGTTTGATGAGGATTTACTAATGCTTATTTAAGGAGATCTGTGCATGATTCAAGATCATAAAACAATTAAATGGGGAAGGAATTTCTAATTCTTTAGACTCAGCTCTTACTGAAAGTAGGGTCAACAGGGAACTTCAACCAGGGTGCACAGGGCTTTGGCCAACCTTGTCTTGAAAACCTCCAAGCATTCATAATCTTTAAGATCTGAAAGAAACAACTTATTTCAAAATTACACAGGAGTTCTTGTCTCAAAACAGTGGTTTTGTGTGATATTCCTCTAACTGTCTCTGACATGGAGGTATTTTATTAATGTACTGAACATATTTTCATATCACCTTCTCTCTTTCAGTTCAGCAGGCTCAAGACCCACCTGCAGTCCTAAAAATCCCAGATGTTGCATTGATGATAGAGTGAAATTCTGGGGATATGTAAGCTGGAAATGGAATTTCCTCAGGTTTCAGTAGAGCCAATGACTGGCTAATGGAAATATGCAGAGAAAAAAAAAATCCCAAACTCAAATTCTTACAAGGAATTATTAGGGTTGATAATTTAATTCATTTTAATGAGACAAACTGTGTTTTCAGCAGCCTATCCATTTCTTAATCAGCAGATGAGCCTAAAATGTATTTCTCTAAGATCTAAAGCAGGACTTCTGAGATCAGAGAAGAATTCAGGTTGGAAGGGAAGGACATAAATCTTTGTCCCAAACATCAAGCTTTAAACTTGGTTAGCTATAAGGTCAGACAAGGGGTTTAACAGAAGACTACACCCATAGCTTCAAAGTGACTCTATAAACACCAAATATTTCAGGAAAATGAGGGGGGGAAAGATTTCTAATTCAATCTCATCTCAGGTATTGGAAGACATTATTTGGAACATTTAGTTTTGGTTACAAAGGAAAATAGACATTATCGGGTGGATAGTGAATTGTTTTGGTGTTATGTAAGACATTGGTTAAAAATCCATGTGACTTCAAAGGGAGATTACACAAGATTATAGACCTAGGGTGAAATTCTGGCTCTGATTAAAATCACTGGCAAAAATCCCACTGGCTTGACCACTTCCAGGATTCTGCCTCTAACATGCCCTTGTTTTACCAGGCAAAGCCACACATGCAGACCCAGATGTGCCTTACAAGTGCATCTCTCTGCAACAATTAAACTTGGAAAACTTTTTTTTTTTATCTCCTCCAGAGCTGTGTGGGATTTTTTCTTATTTTTAAGATGTTCTCTCTTTTAACTGTAGATTTTTCTTTCTATACAAACTAGGAAGATTTGATGTAATCAAAACAAATGGAACTGCCAGGGGAAAAAAGCTGTGAAATTGATTTTTCTGTTGTTTTTGAAGCTGTGGCTCTAGAAACAGCATGGAATACAGAAAACCTTCCCCCCCCCCCTTCACTGCTTTTCCCACTACTGGTGAAGCTGGAGTGACCATGCTCCTATAGTGGCATAAGGGTGGTATCCTTCCACACAGGAGCTTGCAGAGCATCCTTTAGAAAAATACCTTGAGACAAGACAGACCTGATCCAGAAATCCAGATCCTGAGTGCTGAGGTGGGAATATTGTTCACACTGGAATTTCATCTGCATATCCACGTTCTCCCTTTAAACATCCACCTGCCTTTACCACAGGGAAGCTGCCAGGGGAACAACTCCACGACTGAAAAAACCCCAGAACAGTCTAAAAGCAACCACTGGAGTGTTCCATGTGCAGTCAGATGAGAAGTAAATTCTGATCCTGATTTTTACAGTGTTTCCTCATTCCCCCAGACAAATCCTGCCTGACTGTTCCAGGCTGCCCTGCACCAGCAAGTTAATGAGCACAAGTGACAAACCTTAACATGTACACAACTGAAAAGCATCAACTTAGGACTAAGAACCCCTCACCAAAACCACAATCCTGCCTTTTGTCATAAAGTTTGCTTTTTGTCATCTGCTTCTGTCAGGAACTTAACCCCAGAATTTAAATTGCTGTTGCTGTTTTAAGAGAAAATATCAGAGTCTTCAGAGCAAGTTTCAAATGCAAGCAGGGTACCCTTCTGTGCCAGTGTAAACACTGCACAACTGCTGGGCTCTGGAAGGAGCAGGAGAGGCAGCTGTGGCTGCAGGGCAATGGGTGCTTTATTGTGTGTGCTCTGAACTGATCTGGAAAACCCAAGTTCTCTGTGAAATTACACCCCTTGTAATACTGGAAATGTGTAGAACACAATATGTGAAATACAGGCAGCTCTGGTGCTGCTTTTAGAGAAGTTAACTGTCTGGTTTCTCCAAAAGGCCTGTAGCATCCACAGGTTGTTTTTTTTTCCTTCCCAAAACAATCAAATCATAGACTTAAATCTGTCACAGGCATCTTGCACTATGAACCCTACTCTCCAAAAGTACTGACATCCTTGCAAAAATCATTGCCCAAACAGGTGGAAGAGATGAATAACAAGAAAAATTAACCCACTGCTGGCAACAAAGTTAGTGATTTTTTTACCTTGATCATATCTCCCTAAGGAAAGCAGCACAGCACTTTAGACAACCTCAATACAAAGATTATCAGAGCAGTTTAGATATCTCTGCAAGTGGGACTGTGGTTCCTGGAGAAGCAAAACAAGGTAATTTCTTCAGAGTATGGGGGTATTAGCTTAGACCTCTTTGGCTGAACACACTGTGTGTGCTAGTCAGAATTAACATGCTTGATTCAACCACTATCTCTTTATTTGGATCCGAATGTTCACAAAAACAGCAGGGATTTTTTTTTTTTAAATCTTGCTGCAGATGGAAATTTCCATACTACAGTTCTGCAATGATTGTAAACAAGAGGTTTCAACACCATCAGATCTTAACCTTTTATAAGAAGAGTGGCTGAATAATCTGTAGGGAGGGAAATCAGGGCAATCCAACAAGGGCTTTGTGCAAAAAGGAGGAACTGAGACTGAAAGCTACAATTCTGCTGCTCCCCATTTTTAAACTTTAAAGAAGACAAGGCAAAATGCAGGGGGAGGGGATGGAAAGAAAAAAAAAGATAAAAGGTCACTAACTTTGCAGAACTTACAACTTTATTGTTAAAGTCTGCATCTACTCCTTAATACAATATTATATATTAGTTTTTATTTGAGAAAGTAAACAAGTCATAGGAGAAAAGACTCTACAAATGCTACAGGACTCCTCCCTCTCCCACACCCCCTAGTTCAAGACACTTCATAGACACTTTCCAGCACTGGTTAACTTTGATTTTGAGCCATGACATCCTAAGCATGACATATTTGGTGTTTTTACATTAACCTGAGGAATGAACAGGGACAGAGTTTGCTCCCTAGAATAAAACCTTTCTCAACCACATTCCCAGGCTGCTGTGAGGGAGAAGCAGCAGACAATGCTGAGCTCCCACATCCATGATCCATATCCCTCCAATTTGCTGCACATCCTGGAGATGCAGGGGCTCTGCTTCTGTCACACCTTTATCAGATTGTGTTTTCACATATACACAGGAAAACACAGGGTTTCTGCATTTCCTTGTCCTCTGCACAGCAGTTCATTTTTAAGCTACTTCACAATTTGCCTCAATCTTCAGACATCAATAGAGGGATTGAATGTTTCAAGGGTGTATTTATATAAGCAGGCCTATGTTATCTAAGGAACAAATTGTCCCTGCCACACCTCTCCATGGCAGCAGCCAGGCAGATTAGCTTTGTTTTCCCTCCAAGGAAGAATAAAGTAAAATAATAATAAAATTATAGTTTTTAAAAGCCCAATATATAAACACCTAACAAGTTTCATGGTGATTTGGGGTTAAATCCCAAATTCTAGGTCTTCCTTAAGGCTGAAATTATAAATCAAGTGCAAAACTGCCAAAACCTTGCGTCATATCTAGCAAACACAGACACATATTTCAAGTGCAGAAAGAACATTTCAAACCCTTGAAACACAACCAATCTGTTTAACAAACCCACATTCTCCAAGCAGAGATGTTCTGGTTCATGACTTCTGAACTTTGTACAGAGAAGTGACCCAGCCTTGTGCAAGGTTGTCTCCATTGGAGAGGACTTCCCCCAAAGTCTCATTTGGCCATTCCCACCTTTCATAAGACTTACCAGATTCATTTACTGACTTGTTTATCAGGCTATTTTCACAAAATGCTCTTGCTATGCTGTTACAGAAGTCTGTAGAACAAAACCAAATGTTTAAACTTCCTTCCATCCCATTTTGGCCAACAAGGGTCTATCATTTGCTCCCTACAGTTTCCTATCCACTAATTAAAGAGTGCATCTCATCTGCATTGCACCACTAACCATGCAAACCCAATCAACCACCTGTCACACTTGTGAATTGAACTCTGTGAAGTATCACAGCACCAATAAAACCAGATATTACACTGTCCTTTCAAAATGAGATGAATCTTCTTCCTTACAGTTGTTTTTGGGTTTTGGTGATGGTGGTGGTTTTGGTTTGCTTTTCTTAAACCTACCAGGAGGGATCTGGAAAGCCTGGTTCTTTATGAGTACCTTGAATTCCTTGTTCAAGTTTGCAGCTTATGTATAGTTTTTGATTAATATCTACTTGACCACTTTGACTTATTTTGAGTTCTGCATATCATACTGGGCCTGGTTTTACTAACCTGGCAGTGATAGCTGTAAGTTAAATTTTGTATTTTTTTAGCATTAACAGGGGTACCTTTGGAGACTCTATTTTTGTTTTTCAAAAACCAACAAAAATAGTGCCACACAGAAAAATGGCTACTTTCATACACTTGTGAGCAGTGACTATGGTTTGCTGCTGAATTATTGCATAGATTGGAAAACACAGCTCCGAGAAAAGATCTGTAATTGTTTAGTGGTTGGGCTGCTGGCAGAATTCCCTGCCTGGGGCTGTTTTTATAAATAGGCCTGAGGACAAACAAACAAGCTACTAATAACAAGTCGACTATTATGTTTTGAAGCAGCCCTGCTTTGTGTTGTCCAGCACACAAGAAGCTCAGATGGCAAATATAGCAAAATCCATGGCAAGAAGTAAGGATAGATCATGCCCATGTCAAAATTTCGGTCCGCTAAAATAAACTTAGTCTGGGGGAAATACCAAAATACACAAAGCTGTGGATGGCTGTGCTGTGTCAGTTCTCCATTTCCAGTATTACTAGGTATTGTTAGGAAATGAGGTAAAATGGCTCAGTAACAGTCATCACCTACTCCAGAAATCCTGGTGAATTCTTCAAGTCAGCTGGTCTTGCTTTTTCCATGAGTTCTTTTCACCATGTCCTACTCAGAACAACATCAATGATCTGGACATTATTCAGAGCATCCTGTTTGACTCTGAAAAAGTTCTCAGGTTTATCAGAAACACAAAGGTATCTCATCACAGCCTTTACTGGAAGCTTCTCATTCCATGGATAATCTGGTAGCTACTCATCCAAGAGCAAAGGTCAGATTTTCTGCCACCTCTACTTCAGGCTGTTCATCTAATCTCATCACACTGCAAAATATTTTTCTTTCTTTTATTGTTTTCTGAAAGTAATTTAGGACTCTGAGCTAAATACTCATACTGGTTCTTCACTATCTTCCCTTGAGAAAGACATTCTGTCTTGGATAGCATTCTCTGCTATTTCATATACTTCTTTATCTTTCAGAAATTAATTACATCAGTAGAATTTTTTACCTTTGGTGTTGGAAGCTTATTTGTTACCAATCAAATGCAAGCCAAGGGAGTTTAAATGAGAACAACCCATCTTGATACAGTAACTCTTCCAAAGAGTGCAGAGCTAAAGTAAAATAGCTTGAAGGAAGGTGAGGAAAATTAGGGCCCTTACCTTTTACATTTCTCTCCTGTTGCTTATGGATCTTATCTGTTACGTGGATGATCAGAAAGGATGATCTTCACCAGCCTCTGTCAGCCCTGGTTTCCTTCACAAAGACATCACAACTTTCCTGACTGCTGCCCATCTTCTCTGCTAAACTTCCTCTTGGAGTGGCTTAGTTTTCCTTTCCATAATTGTTTTGGTTTTCCTTTCTTCTGTCTTTTGTATTCTCCTTGGAGAGTGCACTTTGTCCCCAGGACCCTCCTCAAAGACTTAGCAGCTCTCTTATCTCTTTCTTTATGTCATTCAGCATTAGCAGCTTAGCCTTCGAAAACAAATCCTCTTTTATGCTGATAAGAAGAGCCACTTAGGCTCTTCCTTCCCCTCTGTTTTCTCTCTTTGGAGGGAAGATCTCTCCAGCTCTAACACCACTCCATGTGGTGACGCAGACAAGACCATGAAGTCCAGTGGACCATGTGGAATTGCTACCGAGGTGAGCACTTTCCCTAATACCCAGAAAGGACGGAGTCAGCAGGGATTAAGGGAACAACGAAGCGCTCAGCGTTTATGGCAGCACACTGACGCATTCAGGGTGCGTGCTGCAGCCCCAGGGGAAGCAGCAGTAACATCACCAGCACACATGAAAGGACTCTAGGTAGTGCTAAAAACAAAACCAAGCCAAACCAATGCATTTTCACAGTAGAAAACATTTTTTTCCCAGAAGAAGAGTTCTATCTCGCTGGTAGAATATTGGTCCTAATAGAAACAGAGCAGAAACAGGAGCTGGTAGGAATAACAGGCAGGAGCAGCAGCTGGTTCCTCTCCAGAATCACCAGCCACACAAACACAGTTCCCTTGGCACAGCAAATGCCCTCCCTGACAGTGCCCTCACAAATCAGCTTCACTGCCACGAGATGAAATTGTACTGGTTGAATTTTGTATGGTTTAGAGTCTGCAACACAAAACTATCACAGCTCTCAGCAAAGCTTAACTTCTCCAACCTCCACAGGATGGTGGTGGGGTGGAGAGACAGATTCCCTCTCCAGGGAGTGTTGGCAGGTGAGCCAAAGGAAATGCCAGGCCAGGGGCTGGGCAGGACCTGCTCCTTGGATAAATGGACTACTACAGGGCTGTTCATCCAGCAATTTTGCCACAAGCAGTAAGTCATCAGTAAAGGAAAAAAAAAAAAAAACAAAAAAAAACAACCAAACCTTACTAAAGCTTAAGCATAACCAAATCAATTATCTAAACATTTCACTATGTAAGTATACATACATGCAAACAGCTTTGTTCCTGAAATCCTGCTGTTTCTCAGCAACTATTTAACAGCACAAGAAAACTTTCAGAGCACCTACTTGCACAAGAGAGGACGAAAATGACATTCTTTTTCAGCTTTAACAAATCCAGTTGTTTCTGCAAGTTTCTGCTGCCCTGCTGTACCACAGCTGTTCCAGCCCCACCGTCAGCTTTAGCCAATTGTAAGTCATCAGTTTTCAGCACACAATGCAGCTGAAAGCCAATTCTGCTGGTAGCACTGTTGGAAATGAATCATTATTTGCTCAGATTTTGTATTAACCTTTTATTTCCCTTGAATATCACCACTGAAAAAGGACAGCTCACACCCTTCAAAGAGAGCTGAGAAAACAAGACAGCAAAAATAAAATGAAAGAAAATAAGGATATAGGTCAGGGAAATAGGGAATAAGAAATATAAAGTGTAGTATTAAAAAAAAAAAAGGAAACAAAACTTTAAAAATTATTCCAAGCATTATCAGCCTCTCAAGCCAGCTGAAGAAGACCCTGAAAAAGAATCCCAGCAACTTTTAGTTTACATGAGCCCAGTTTCTTTCAAAAAGTATGCATCCCATCAATAAAAAAATTGTGGAAAGCAGGTTACCCTGAACAGAGGGAGATAAAATATAAGCAGGTTTAGCTCCAAAGGTCACTCTGTTTTAGTAAAACCACCCAACATCTACTCCATCCACTTGCTGTAGTAACTCTCTCTACTGTAAATTTAAAGCTCTAGACACCTACTACTGCTGCAAGGATGACAAATGTAGTCCTCAACTTCTTCAGATATTTTGCCTTCCTGCACAAAAATGATCTATTTTCATTCACAGTTCTGCAACAAGAAGTCTATAGGCTACAAAACCTGTAGCTACAAAAATACTTAGAAAATAACTCCTGTCTTAGGGGGCTGTAATTCAACATAAATGACAGGTGTTCCCTTATGGCATACATTTTTTCAAACTAAGTTTTAGCTAAAATTAAGATTAAAAAGGAAAATTTAGAAAAATCTATTATTTGTCAAACACAAAAAACATAATATGGAATCACAAAGATCTGCCACTGTCACTATGACCATGAAATCTGGTAGAACTCCTGGTCTGTCTTATGTCATCTCTGTGAGACTCTGCCCAACTTTGGCCTGGCAATAAACCAGACAGCTGTGGGAGACATCTCAGTTTCTTACTAAACTCTGGCAAGACTTATTTTGCACCCAGAAAACCCTTGTTACCCCCTTTACATCCTCTTGCTGTTTTTCTTTGCTACTTAAGTGCCAGCTAACATTGCTGAGAAAAAGGGGAAGGCTCTTGTGCTCTCTCTTGCTGGTATCCTGGGCATCTTGGAGGACAACAAGGAATTTCAAGTACCCAGTGCAAAGAGAAGCAAGAATAAGAAGAAGAATAATCTTTCCATGAAACAACTTCCTGCAACCTGGGTAAACAACAACAGTGTGTTTATCTAAGCCAGGCACCTTGGTGATGATACCAAGATACTGGGCTCACTCCCTAAGAGAAACATGAGGATCTCTCATGAAAAGGACTGGATAATCTGAACAAGGGGAGGAACAGAAATCAGGTCAATTTAATAAATTTAATTTAATTTAATTATTTTAGTTTAGTTTCCCTCATTTATGTATTCAAGAACTACAATTTTCTTTAAAACTTGAGCACTCAACAGCTGGATAGAGACAAACTGAAGTGCACCTGTCTCAAAAGGTTAACTGGGAGCTGTCATGGTAATGCTGCTAGGGATAAAGCACAGATCAGAACAGGCATCAGGAGGCCTCCAGAACAGATAAAAAGCCTTAATCCCATATTGATATATACAAGCAGTGTGAAAGCTCATCTGCAATAATGTGTACAGTTCTGGTCATCTGCTCAGGGAAGTTAATTCAGCTGGCAACAGGTGCAGCAGCAGGCTGTTTTGAAGGTGAGAGGAACACAGAGATTCTCTCTCGTGGACGTGACTGAAGGGGCTTGGCTCACTGGGTTCTGCAGTTGACAGCTGATAGTGTGTGTGATCCTTCTCCTCAGTTACATAAGGTACATAAACATCAACAAGGGAGAAGAGATAAAGGACACTTTGTGGGTGCAATTAGAAAATGGAAAATTATTGTGCATAAATTGAGGTTGGAAATTAGGAAGGGAAAAAAGAGTGACGTTCTGGAGGAAAGCTTCAATGAGAGTAAGAAACATCACCACTTTGCAAACTATGATGGTGCTGCCTTAAGGGTTTTCCTACAGAAGTTAGGAAATAAATGGAAAGATAAAGAAAGCTCCTTCTTGCTTTAGGCAACCCCTAGAGCAAGAGGGGAAATAGAGAATAATTATTTATGGCATTTTTTTCTAGACTCAAGAAATATTGATCCTCCTGTTGAGACTCAATAACTGACTGATCTCCAGGAGAAAATCAGCTCTGATGTTTAATGACTGAAAGATGAGGAAGGGCTACAGACACAGGAAAGGAGTCAATCCAGGTATAATATGAGTGTCAACATAAAAATATATGATGACTCAGAAAGGTTAATTCTGAACTGTTTTCCAAATGTAGAAAGAATCTGGTTCACAACCTGTGGCTCCATTCTATGTCAGAATGTGACCTTTTCCACGTTCAGAGTGTGATAACCATCCTCTTTGGCTACACCTGCATCAAAACATACCAGACATGTCAGAAGAAATCCTTGTTCCCTGATGCCAAGGTTCCGGTCCTTCTCAAAAGCCTCAGATCAGATGTGCCCCAAGGAGTATATGCAAAAAATACACATGGAAATATGGGTGTGTGCAGGCACACCCACATACACAACATGGGATACTGCTCATAAAAATGTAACATCTGCTTATTAAAGAGTTTCAAATGTCCCAAGTTTTGATGAAGAGCTGTATAATGACTCCAAAAGGGAATCAAGAGGATCCTACCTATGTAAACTAACCAACAAGCAGAAATTATCTTTGTAGCCTACTGAACAGTCTGGGAAAACAAACAAGCAAACAAACACTGTTTCTGTGAATCTGAAAGAAATTTCTTTTTAACAGATTTGAAAGAGAAGCCTTGAAAGAGAATTTGAAAGATTTGAAAGAGAAGCCCAGAAAGAGGAAGGAAGAGCTTTTAAAGTGAAATTACAAGTAAACAAGAACAGAGAAAGAAAAGAAAAAAACAACTTCCTGAAAATGAATGGGAAAGTTCCACCTAGAAATGCAAAGCCCTGGAATTTCCAGCATTTGACCAGCCACCACCACAGTCCCAGCTTTTACCTGTCTCAGCCACCTGACCAATTTTTTTATCACAATTAGAAAAAAAACAGACCCTCATTGGGGGAGTTCTGAGCAGATCTGTCACCGTCCTTGCAGGTTCCAACCACAGTTCCCACGGTGAGTTCCCTTTGCAGCACAGGCTCCTCCTCAGCTCTCCCCAGGGCTCAGGGAACAGAAGCTCTCCAGAGGCTTCAGCTGTTGGAACTTTGGGACTCTGGTGACCTGCCTTTTAAAATAGTGGGAGTAACTTCCGCTGCTGCCCCAGCAGTGCTTTTAGGAGCCCAGAGCATGCCAAAACTCTGCTTGCCCTTGCATAGAAGTGGAGTAACAAAAGCGCAGCTGTACTCGGTTTAAGGCAGGGCGATGCTTTCCCACCCCTTATTTAACACTGGCTTAATTCCATCAGCCCTAACAACAGAGAATGGCAGGAAAGGGAGGTTTTATGGAGAGCCACAGGCTCACGGTCCTCTTTGATTTTGCTTCAAGTGAGTCAAATTGGCTTTGTCCGCAAGTGAAGGCAGTAAATGTACTGACACAGAAGTCTGGCAACAGACCTCATCCCAGGTAAACTCCTGAGGCCAAAGGGAACCACGTTATAGGTGATTTTATATAGGGAAAGCTCCACACACTGCAGAATCAGGAGTGGAGTGGGCCAAGACATCTGCAGTGCTGAATTACCTACAGTGGTCTGGCTTTAAGCATGATGGCTTTTTAGCTTACATATAAGACTAGGGAGCCACTGAGCTCTGCTTTCCAGCATGCTACAGTCTTGGGCAAATTACTTCTTAAATTTTTTCTTTCCAAGCTTCACATCAGAAATAATGATACTTCCAGGGCAACATTAAATCAACCATTTCTCCCAAACATTTAGGAAGAACATGGAGGGGGCAGTGCATTAGGGTTATTACATTGGCTCTTCCCCAGGTTTTCTTTCGAGGAGAGTTTTAAAAGAAATGCTTGGATCAAATACCTGTTCAATAAAAACCTGGATACCCTCCAAGAGTCCACTTCTTTGGTGAGAGCAAATAAAGCAGGTCTCCCAGTGTTTCAGGTGTAAGTGAAACCTTGAGTGCACAGGAGGTTGATATTAGAAGGCACATTTGTCTGATAAGAGCTGCAAGAGGTTAAACTGAATACCATATAGATAACAAGATGAGACTGGGGGAAATCAGGATCTTGCATGTATCCAAGAATTGACAGTTCAGTGACTGGTGATACTTTACATTCCTGATTCACATTACTTTGGGCACTGATGTTACTGGGTTCACCAGGAAACAAGCCAGGGCCAGTGCAGGCAGGCAAAGTGCTACAGAGGAAATTGAGTTTACATGGAATGAACAAAATCATGTTTTCTCCAGACACAGAGAAGCAAACTTCTTTTGTTCATTCAGGATCTCACAACAGTTTCCTTCAGAAAAAGAAGTTTTACTCTAAACTCTGTTCCACGCTTGGCATTTTTTGGCAAAGTCTTCCCTATCAGGTAGTCCAGATGAAGTAACTTCCTTGAATTCCAGCATAAATGTTCCTAGCACTGCTAAACACCAGCAAAGCACTTAGTAATCACTGCCCCAGATATCTAGATAGCTATCTATATGTCAGTCATGTATGACAAAACATAACTCCTAAAGCACTTCAGGGCTTTTCATATGCCAAAGTTTCTATCAGCTCCAGAGCTCACTCCACACACTCTGTTCCCAGCCAAGTAATGAACCACCCAAAGGTCAGTGGAGTGAGAGCTTGGTTTGGGCTACACACTCCCTTCAAGATGAAGAACAAAGCCATCAGGGTGTCAGGGTCAAGACTGCCATGTTTCACACTCCAGGGGTATCCTCTTCCTCCTCAGCCCTGACAGCTGGAAGGAGAAGCACAGCTGGATCCAAGATAAAGCAAGCTTGTGGTTAGGAGGTTACACTGTTGCTCAGTCTGGCTAAACTTGGCTTTAAGCTCCAAATTGACCGTGTATTTTTGGACTGGTGAGGAAACGAGATGTTCATGACCTGATTCAGAAACTAAAGCTTTGGACAAAGTTTTAGATGAATCTGTTAATGAACTACCAGCAGTAGCTGAGCTTATGTTTGACTGAATTTCTATGGTCAGCTTAATGAATACATGTACTTGGAAAAGACTTAGCTGAGATAAACATTTGGCCTCACTCTGCTTTGAAGTTATACATAAAATACAGAAATATGTTGCATCAGTTGCAATTGCTTTACATGCAATTTCCCAACAATAAAAAAGCAAGAAAATATTAAGGCTTTTGCCAGAACATATAACTAAATTTCCTTCCCAAAGCTATAAACTTCCTGTGAAGCCCAGCCAGACCAAGAACTCCAGCTCCAGCCATCAGAGAAAAGTCCTGTCCCTCCACTGGTGTCAGAGATTTTTTCTGAGCAGTTCTGTAAAGTGACACACCAGAAGACTCACAGACAGCAATACTGAAAGGCCTGAGAAACAGAATATCCTAGAAAGGAAAATAGGAAGTTTTAAGGCCTATTTTTAATTAATTACCAGATGGAAAAAACCAGATGGAAATAAACCTTTCTTGGAACTTCTGGAAGCTTCTTGGAAAAGTCAACCTTTCCCTCAAACTGGCCTTGTGTACAAATTAGGACAGATAAAAGAGGGTTTTTTTCCTGTTAATGGAATCGTAATAAATTCTGAGATGATGCTTAGAAAAGAAAACAACATTACCTAAATCACCATGATCATTCCAACAACAAAAACATCTAGGCAAGTATATGTACTACACATAAACCCCCCTCATATATTATGCAAACATGCATAAAACAGTTTGAATTTACAAATTCTCAGCCTGAGCACAAAGACATACTTTATTTAAATGGCTGTTATAAATCCATATAAAGTACAGGACTTAGCTTGATAACTATGTCTTCATCTCATATAGTTACCAAGCCTCTATATAAATAAAATATGGTCTGTCAGATTTCTGTTTGGCCTTTTTGTATTTTGTCTCTACAAAGGGGATGTGAAAGAGAAAGGCTGAATGTATTTATTCTGGTCTGGGCATCTGGCCAAAAGTAAAAGAGATATTTTAGGTTTCCTGGCTCAGAGTGAGTTCAGCCTCTTACCTGCCTTCCCCATTTTAGACCACAGCTACAGAATTAAAGCTGGAACACGATCAGAATAGCAGAGAGGGTGCATCATAGCATTAGCCATAAATATTACCTTTGTACCCTGGTTTCACTCCCCCATCTCCATCACAGCTCTCTTATATCAAATACTTTACACAATTCTCTCACATGTGGTAAGACTTGTGGTAAGCAGAGCTGTAAAATTTGTCTGCAAGGAAAGAAAGGTCTCAGAAAAACAACTAGAAGAAACCTGGTTGTTTGTCAAATGGAATTATTGCAAAATCAAAACCAAAAGTACTGATATTTTGGTATCCATTCACAAGCTATTTCTGGTCCACCATGTTTTGCTCATTTATACTTTATACACTCACAAGCTTTAGGTGGTTCCTTCTCCCATCCCTCTAAGCTCCACAGAGCCATAATGAAATCCTAACACTTCCATCCCATGCAGAAAGAGCTTCTGCAGTTCCATTTCCAACCCCACTGTCCATAGCAGCTCCAGTGACAGGGGAAATGCTCCTGCTAAGGCAAGTAACACCAGAGTGGCACTCAGCAGATCCAGTGGTGAGCTGCTCACAAATCTTCCTCCAGCAGGTTCAGCTGCTCTATGCTCTGCACTGAACAGGTTACCTAAGCCATATAAAATAATTATTAAATCCCCTAAAATGCTAACTGTGGTTATCCTCCATGAAATAGCAGAAACCTTGTGGCACACATTAGCATTAAGAACTCCAGCTGTGAGCAAAGTCACCAAAATTCTGAAAAACAAAATATTCACCCCTAAAGCTTGCTCACGTCTCAGGATTGTGAACAAATCTAAAAATCCTTTCCATAAAGACCCAATACATAATTCTGTGAGCTTGATTTATGTTCTTCATATTTTGTGCAGAAGGAAGCAGCTACTGCTTTTGGCTCAGGGAATACAGCTCAGGGAATATTCACAGAATCACAGAACAGATCAGGTTGGAGGGTACCACAGAGGGACATCTGGTCCAACCTCCCTACTCAAGCAGGGTCATCCCAGAGCACATGGCACAGAATTGTGTCCAGACAGTTCTGGAATATCTCCAGCAAGGGAGACTCCACATCCTCTCCAGACAATCTGTCCCAGTGTGTCATCACCTGCACAGTAAAGAAGTTTAAATAAAGAATATTACTTGTGTGGAGGTTACAGTGGCTTTTGGAAATCACAGGATTACACAAACAGGAACACATAAGAAAGACAAATCTGATGTAAAAACTGGAAGACTGGGAAGAAAGTGGAGAAACTGGGATCTTTTGGCAACCTGCTCAGAATCAGCCTTAGTCAGCAAAGATGTTCAGGAGATTACTTTGAAATGAAGTTCCCAGCCCAGTGCAGGAAGTCAGATTTCCACACTACAATGGTAAATATTTTGAATGGTAAGTGCTGGGAGGCCAATTCAGCCTGTCAAAACTGAAGTGCCACAATGGATTGTTGTGATGAATTTCATAGGATGAACTCAATTTTTGCTCTGACCCATGGTCAGCCTTTACAGCTGTCCTTGTGATAACTTTCACAGCACTGAGTTTATTTTAAACTAAAAAGGGATCAATCTAACTGCTTGGATAAAACCATGCTATCTTTCTGCTTTGTCACTTTTCTGCAATGCTATCAGCAATCATATTTCTACTGTTAAATAGTTTTCCATCTCCCTCTTTCCATTTAAAGTACACTTTGGCATAATCAGAGTGCTTTTCAATCAGTCCTGGTAAGAACAAGTATCTGTCTTGGAGGAAAAGCAATTGCATTGGCATGATCAAGTTACTAATGACAGATCCATTATATAATCAACAAATGGGTGTTTCTGATGGCTATTCTCTTCCCTCTTGCCTCCATAATGGTTCTCAGTTCAGTCAGACATTTGCAATTCATTTAGGAAATGGACTAAGTAAGCATGTGGATTTTCACCAGTTGTGTTGCATTGTGCTGATTACTAATTGCAGCTGTTGCATGTCACTGCAGAAATATCTGCTTTTCAGCATAGGTAGGTGATCCTTCAGGCACAGGTGAACATGCAAGTGCCCTGTACATCACTTGTGTTTTCTGCTTCCTTAATGTAAAAAACCTTTCCATCTCGAGGGGATGAGGAAGCCCAGCATGGGCTGGAAGCTTACCTGTGTACAAAAATTTCCACTGCGTAGTGGAAACATAATTCTACTAATTTGACTTTATGAATCTCACTACATTTACTAACTTCATTTTCAGTTAATTCCATATAGCTACCATTCTATAGGGTAAATGTGCCATTTTCAGGCTCATCCTACCAAATGGTCATCCCCTCATCACTGTCTTTACCTGTTGTGTTTCTGAGTTTAAGGAAATTACATTATAGATATTTCTGAAGAACAGTTCTCGAGAGGAAATTCTGTTTTGTCATTATGNCCCCAAATCCAAGTATGTAATTTTATTTTACTTATTTTATACAGTTGATCTGGAAATCACTCCACCCTGCTTTGGATTAGAGTACACAGCATGGAAGAGAGTCACTTAGATATTTAACTCCACTAGGATATATTTTGAAATGCCACTTCCATGTTACATTAATAATTAAGTAATTAAAGTTTTCCATTTCCAATATTTAGGCACTATCAAATAACCAGAAACAAAAAATAACAGATAATTTAAAGCTAGTGCAGCACTAAAATGGAACTACCTGTTATAATTTAAGGTTGCTGAAGTCCACAACCCCCAATAGCCAAAAAAGTCTCCAGAGGTAAATAAATAAAAAAAAGAAACTGTCTAAAATTATCTGGCAGAGGCAGACTAAAGCAGAAGATTCCTGTCGTGGGAGTTCTCCTGTGCTACATTTACATTCCCAATGAGCAAGTCCAGGCATATTTGTTTTTACACAGTTGTTTCCACACCAAGACACATTTCCATTTCCCCCTCCCTTCTTCTGCTTTTGTGTTCCATCGTCCACATCAACAATTAGTGGAAATGCCTGGCTGTGCCTGTTCACATTGTTCCCAGATTTTTCTCTCCCCCAGTGAGCTCTGAAGACCATGCATTATTTGACATGACATGACTTGGAGGCCTTCTACAGCAATGGCTGTATGCAGGGAAGCAGACAGAGGCAAGGAAGAAGTCAGTCCTGGTTACATCTGGCACAGTAGGATGCAAGTCACTATGTGTTAATCCCTTAGTACAACAGCCCAGGTGATTGAACTTTAAATTACTTAAGTCTTGTAAACCAAAAACCCCACCAGAAATCAAAACAGCCTAAAGGTCAGGCTCGTTGCTCTGTTTATTTTGTGACATGAAAACACAGGATATTCATAACATGGGGTTTTCCCCTGAAATAATTAAACATCTATTGTATTTTCCATCACAGCTCATTTCTCTGCAACATGAGCAATTTGCCGGCTTGTCTATACACACTGAATGTATTCAGCTTAGAGCAAACAGCTGCACACAGAGCAGCTTCCCTCCACACACACAGGCTCTGCTCATCACAGAATCACAAAATACGCTAAGTTGGGAGGGACCCACAAGGATCATCAAATCCAACTCCTGGCCCTGTTCAGGACCATCCCCAAGAGCCACCTCATGTGACCAAGAGTGTTGGTCCAAACATTTCCTGAACTCTGTCAGGTTTGGTGCAGTGACCACTGCCCTGGGGAGCCTGTTCAGTGCCCAACCACCCTCTGGGTGGAGAACCTTTTCCTAATATCCAACCTAAGCCTCCCCTGACTCAAGTTCAGGCCATTCCCTCAGGTTCTGTCACTGTCACCACAGAGCAGAGATCAGTGCCTGCCCCTCCTCTTCCCCTCACAAGGAAGTTGCAACTGCAGTGAGGTCTCCCCTCAGTCTCCTCCAGGCTGAACAGACCAAGTGCCCTCAGCCACTCCTCACACAGCTGTGTGTGGTCTTCTCAAGACCCCTTCATCACCTTTGTTGCCTTCCTCTGGATGATCTCTAAGGGTTTCATGTCTTTCTTGTCATGTGGCTCCCAAAACTGCCCCTAGGACTCGAGGTGAGGCTGCCCCAGCCCAGAGCAGAGTGGGACAATCCCCTCCCTTGCCCAGCTGGCACTGCTGGGCCTGATGCCCCCCAGGACTCTGGCTTCAGGGCACTGCTGCTTGTCCCTCCTGGCTTCAGGGCACTGCTGACTCCCATTCAGCTTGCCATTGACCAGGAGCCCCAGGTCCCTTTCTGTGGCACTGCTTTCCAGCCTCTCATCCTGTACATCCAGGGTTGCCCCATCCAAGGTGCAGAATCCAGCACTTTCTCTCATTGAACTCCATACAGGACTCGTGTCCTTATCTGTTTTTTAAATTAACCTAGTCAGGAACATATACAGAACATTCAAGACCATAAAACACAAATAAAGGAACCTACTGCCCTCTGAAAATTAACTTTCAGAAATATAGAGTGTATTAGTTAATATCTTCTCTCACTTTGTTGTTGGAGTCAAGAAATTTGATTTTACCATTCCTTCAACAGAAGGTGATTGATCCTCAGACACCTCCCCAGATTTCAGCCCCTGTGTCCCAACTCTCATCCATTAAAGTGCATATAGTGATCAATGCCATTGATCTTACATCCTTTGCTTTTACATGTGTGCCTCTTCCTTGGTTACTTCAACCCAAATCTGCTTCATAAACATGCTGACAAAAAGTTTTATACAGATTATGGCAGTGAAATATATATTTTTTAACTTTTAAACACTTATATTTGAAAGTAAATTTGAAATAACTACCCATGGAGAGTCTGAACACATTCAATGCCTACAGTACTTCAAAAAATCTTTGAAGTTTACCCAGGTAAAAAAGATATAAACAAAAAATCCTCTCACAATTTTAAATGATCACGGCCTTTTCTCAAGTTACATTGAAAAAAAAATTCTTTCTGAAGTCTTTACCACATGTAATACTTGGTCCCTCTCAGTCAAACGTAAGACAAACATACACTGACTTTATTATGTGTCACAACAGATTGCAACGCACCAAGCATCAGTATTAGTTTCAGTCTTTATCATCAGGAGAGCAGCTGCTATTTATCTCTTCCCAAATTACTTCCTAGTATTACTTTCAATCTCTGTTCCATTGAACTAAAAGCCAATTTCTGATTTGTTTGGGGGTTTTTTTGGTGTTTTGTTGTTGTTGTATTTCTTGTTTGGTTGTTTTTTTTTCTCATTTTAGCTATCAGGCACAAGAGAATGTTACTGGAAGTGGAAAAGTAGGAAAGTAGCTTGTTTTTAAGCAGTTATATATAGTAAAAAGGGAAGAATGACATCTTTGAAAGTTTGAAAGATGTAAAGCTTAATTTTCAAATGTAATTAAGGATATCCTGATGCAAATAGACTGGCAGGAACTTCAAATACTGTAAAAGAACCTAAGATGCCTAAATTCCTTTGAAAATCACATCTCTTTGAGCTACTAGCCTTCTTAGCACCTATTTTCTCAAGGCTTCATCTTATGAATGGCATTTTAAGTAAACTTGAGTCATCTGTTTGCAGATTTTTGGATCTGAGACTACAGACAGATGGGCATCAAAGCAAGCAAGTTACCAAGGCTTACCAAGTTACCACTCAATTTATCTGACCATGAAAATAAAACAGATTGGCCAAGTAGGAAGGCATTGCAAGGAAACAGGCTTAGTTTAGCATTGCAAGAGGATGGGAGGATGCACACAGTCTGCTGGGAAATCCAGCTGGGGAACAGCAGCTTCCCTTGCCTTGGTAAATGGTTGAGGTCCACCAGGACAACTGAGGAATACTGGGTGAAGAACAGTTTTGTCTGACTAAGTAATGGAGATGAGCCCATTTCTGTGCATGGTTAAATAAGATGCTTCCTCTTTTACTGACTCCAGTGTTTTACAGCTGAAAATTAGAACAGCTGCATTAACAGCAACTTTTACATGCCAATTGATGACATGTCCACAGATCTGCAGCAGTGAAAAGAGCCAGAACTCTTAGTACAACACAGAAAAAAAGGAATTGAAGTAATTGCACTTTTTGAATTACTGGATTTACTTTATACAGAAAAATGCTGGCATGTACTCTCCTGCCTCTGTGCAGCTTAAAGCATGTAGAGTCATTCTAAAACACATAAAAATATAAAGAAAATGTATAATTAATCATCACCCAACTAAAATAAGTCTCTTAAATTAGTATTTACCTTGAATATCACCTTGCTAAATAAAGAGCAAAGGGAACAGCTGAATAACATCTCCTACCTCCCAATTTTTTTCAGGCTATAAATTTTACGTTTACGAATAATGTTGGTTCAACTTTTCAAATGGAAGAATTTCCCCATTTTCCCATAAAAATGTAGAGTTGATCTAGGATTAATGGAAGGAGTATCAAAGAATGGTGTTGAGACCATGCTGGTATTCCCTTTCCTGCTCTAGCTGGCAGCAGCACTAGAGAATGCCCATCTCCAGCAACTGGAAGGACAAGCCAGTGGAATTCAGGAAAGGAGACAGAATACCTGCAAATTCTTTGGAGACTGCTGCAAATGAAACACAGCTGGTAAAGAGCTGTTTCAGATGTACCCAAACTCCATTTTCTTGACAATGTAGATGACTACATGTGAAAAAGCTGTAGATTCTTTGTTTCAAGAATTCTGCAACTGATGTGCCACCAGCTATACAGAAAATAAAAGACTAACATTGCACAGCTTTCAACAACCACATGATCCACATGGAGGATGTGATAATTAGGCACATTCATTGGTACCACTTTGAAAGCTGGAAATGAAAACAGTCTCCTCTAATTTATTTAATATCCTCAATCCTTGGTCTTCCTGATCAGGCTGCCAAGAGTCCTACTAGTGTTATTTTAAGTCCTGGCATGACTGTCTGTAGACATTAGACTGGAATCCTTTCACTTCACACCTATTTTCAAAAAGCAAAAGGAAAAATACTTCCCATGACTGCTGCCTTAGGTTAATGTTATACATGGATGTGAGAGGTTGAGCTTGTACATGGATCCTTATGGAACAAATACCACAGCAAGAAGGTTTGGCTTAAGGTTAAGGGAACTGGGTCTCAAAATTTCAGGAGTCCAACTGTCACATTCCTATACAACATGGGAGAAGTTGCTTTAGTTCCAGGCATCTCCTTGAATATCAGCACTACAGGGATGAAGCTGTTTCCTTACACCTCCTCCAGCCAATCCAATCAGTCAAGGCTTTAAATTCTCCAAAGAGTTTGTCTTTACTAACATATATACAGACATCTAACAGCATTCAGTCACAGATGGAAAGAAGATCCCACAAGCTGTTTTGGTGTTTCAGTGTGGCACACTGACACTTTAAAAGTTCATTTTTTTGTGCACCTCAAGCCTCAGCCATTCATCAATGCACAGCTTACACCTCCTCTGCCCTCAGGCCATACAGCAGATAGAGACTCAGATTGCTGAGGATTTAGTGCTCTTATCCTTGAACTGTCTTTCCTCATGCTTCTTGGTTTAGATCACAATTCCAACACATGATTAATACTCAGTAACAGCAAATCCCCCTCCAATGAATTTATGCAAAAGGAATGACAACGCATGATGAAAACCACATTCCAGAAGATGCAATATCTATTGAGAAGCTGGCAAACCCATACACAGCATGGTAGCACTGACTAAGCACCTGTTTTTACCTCTTCCTTACTCTTCCTTCTTTTCTCAAGTCTTGTTGAGACTATTGTGCCTCCAGTTTTGATACTCATCTCAGAGAATCCTTTTCCCAGAAGTCTCTAGACTCTACACTCCTTTTAGCCAAATTCAGTTTCACTCCTCAGACTGGCTCTATGCTTTTGGAACAAGATCCAACCAACTGTGGAGTTGACTTCCATGTGCCTCTGGAGTGGTTGAACAGTAGTCTGTTTCCAGGAACTTTCACTTGCTTGAATGTGTTCCACCAGAGCAGTGAAACTGGGGACTTTTCATCCTTTGGGAGATTCAAAATCTGATGGGGCACAGTCCTGAGCACCTGCTCTAGTTGACCACTGGGTCAGCAATAACACCTGGACTAGACAACCTCCAGATCTCTCTCTTCCAACCTCAACAATTCCATGATTCTGTAAAAGCACTTGTCTGCACTTACACCTTTTAAAGGCCACATGGCCAAAAGAAAGGCAACACAGGCCTAGCAAACACATTAAGTGCACACCTATTTAAAGGCATAGAACAGTCCTGTATCAGAGGAAATTTGTCAAGGATTAGGGCTAGGTAGCCTTAATAGAGTCATTGTGACACACTTGAGCAATCTCTACACAACTCCTCTTTTCAGATTTCCTTGTAGAGTCCATTCAAAATAAGTGGCAAACAAGTAACAATCCATTTCTTCCACTAGACAGGCAAAAGGCAATGCTTATGGCACCTGTTTAGTCCACTACATTCCTAAATCTATCCCATTTCTATGGAGAGCTTGTCTTCACCAAAAAGTTTCTTCATGCTTGGACTCATATTTTACCCCTAATCTAGCTCACCAAGTACTGATTTCTCCAATTCCACACAAAATCCACAAACCAGACCCAAACTTCAGTTGTTCATAAAAGACCTCTGGCAAGTCTACAACTGAGCAGGAAAATCCTGTGTTTTGTCATGTTGTCAGGAAGCACTCTGACCACCAAGAGAGGTTTGCTTTCTTCAGCTTGCAGAAGAAGAGTCTTTTCTTATTTTCATTGTTCCAGCAGCATTACTGACATGAAAAGTTGACTGAAAATTGTACAATGGCTGTTGTACATAAATTATGATAAAGGCTTCATAATATGGCAGACAATGCTTATAATGAACACACTTCCCCAGATGTATGAGTATGCTCTCCAGCAGCTTAAAAAAAGGCATATAGCTCTCTCACCCTGGTCACAAAAATAGATTAAGTCTTCAGCTTATGACATAGGTTCTGTTTTTGGAGCAGAAGGTCACAGGCACCCTTTGCAATAATGACCATAAGGTCTGAAGAGTCACGGTGTGGGAAATAAATGACAACCATGAAACTCACACTGCAATGCATTTGCTCTGCATCCCACTGGGTCACGCCTATATAATGTAATTTACTGTCAAGCTAAATTTTATGAAAATTTGAAGGGTGTTATAAACCATTCTATGAACCCTCAATGTCAAAAACTGGAGTACGGTGTTATGTTTCAGTTCTCTACTGTGTAAATAATGCTTTCATGCTTTAAAGGTTTCATATACAAGCAACTTAAGAGAGACAGTATTTCAGAAGCAAACACTAAACTGAAGCATTACAGTCCAGTTTCTACAACTACATAAAGAATAAACACAAAAATCATTCTGCATATCTAACATACATTGATGGTTTAGCTCACTGCTGGTATGAGAAATAGTTCAGTAGCAGTACAGCACTGTATCACCACACCAACAATAATATCTTGTATTTATTGATGGCATCATATATTCATGTGTGTACATAAGTTTTCCTTCTTAGGAGAAAAACCACACTCCATTCAAGATTGAATTTTTTTCTTTTAGCTTTTGAAGACATGCACAGGTCTCCCTGTTTGTGAGATTGTAACACTTTCTCCACTGTGTCTACAGTGCAAACAACAGTAGAAAATTGAGACAGCAGCCCCCTGCAACCAGATCAGACCCTGGAGCCAATTCCCAAGCCTGGTGATCAGTCTAGGGTAAAAGAGCCCACATTGTCACATCTCTTGTTTGCTGTTGATGTCTCCATTGATGCTTCATTTCTCTTGTAACCAACTGCTCTTTCATTATTCCCTGTGCATGGAATGCCTTTTGACAGAAATTCAGCTTTTCTTCCAAGGGTTGAGAATTACGTCTTACTTCACTAAGCATGAATGTCCACAATTTGGGCAACCAACATGGATTCAGTTTTGCCTCCTTTCTCCTCCCATTAGCTCTGCCAAGCCAGCATCTGCGCACACCAACCTATCCATATATCATCCATGACTGTCCATAAATCATCAACAAAATGAGGGTTGAATTCTGGTTTCAGTCACATCTGAGTAGCTCCTTGAATGCAATGTGGTGAAGTTGAGCATAAGCTGAACCTCATGGGTGTTTGAACAGGAGCTGGAACCTCCTAGGTGGAGATCACTACCCCTCACTTCACTCTTGATCCCACTGGAGCATAACTTGCATGACTTTTCTTCTGTTCCATTAATTCCCAGTACAAGCACAATGTAAACTTCCCTGAGCCCAAAAGTCTCACCATCCACATTTCTGTGAGGTCCTTCCACATTCACAACTTATTTCTCCAAGGAAATTCACATTCCTCTGAGCCCACAGTCCTCACAGGCTCAGGTATAAATAAAGGAGGTTGGGTGACACCCTTTAGGAGTAGAATCTCAAACCAGGAAAAGTAATATTTTGTAAGACAGAGCACATTTCTATACACTGACAGTCTGTTTCTGTTACACTTTAGAACCAAAAGGACTAATGCTTCCTAATTACATTGGCAGCTATTATGATTGCAAACATGAATCCTTTCTTTTATCCTTCAGATAATTCCAAGTACCATCTCAACACTTCTGAGCAAATACCTCTTGCCCTTTCCTGTCTTAATATATCAGCTCTTGAGGGAGGAATCCAAATTTAAACTTCAAGGCCACAGAGGCTCAGGACAACCCAGAGCCTGCCCTGTGAGAGCAAGAGGGAGAACAGTTGAAGATTTCATTTTAGGGAAACATTTCTCTCTCCTCTGTCTCTCTCCCTTCACTTCCTCTTCCCAAGAAAACAAACATTTCTTTCATTCCTAGATCACACTAGAAGCTGATTTCTTTTCACCTTTTAAAGATTTCACTAGATTATTCCCCATCTGCAGCTTCCTAAAACGACTCCTAGACTGAAGTGCTGTTCTTATCAGCCCACCCTGCAATTACCAGGAGACAAGAAGCACCCTGCAAAAACTGTGACAGAACAAAATAATTTCACAGTGATTTATTAGGCATGCAGCCACTAATGACTCTGCAAGTGTGGAAAGCAAGATGGAGGGGCAGAGCCTGAGCCAACAGTAGCTGTCAGAACATCATTGTCATCCGTCGGGTTAGAAATATTTAAGCCATCTGATGTTCAGCCTGGCATCCCAGCATAACACCAAGCCTGGAAACAGCAATACATTTTGACATTGAGGAGTCTCTTCAAATCACAGAGGTTGACAAAGAAAAGGGAGAAACTGTGCAGAGATGTTTCTTTGCGTGGCAAAGAAAATAAAGAACCCTGATCTCCAAGCACATCCTTCTAGTGCATCAACTCTGCTGTAAGGGCTGAAGTACCAGAGGCAAGAGCCACCTCACTGAACTGAAAGGTGTTTTGATATTCATTCACAGATGTTATTTTTGTGCTTATTGTGAAAAAAAACTTCTTTGTTATTTTGAATAAAAAGTCACCTTGCAATGTATTTGGGAAAAATCCAAGGAAGTGCCAAGCTCCTGCAATTCCCACCTGATGGGAGCAGCATGTGCTTGGCACCTGGCACAGTGAAGCTCTTGAGAGAGCTTCTGCCCTCAGTTGTGCTCATGTAAATACAACATAACTTTGCTAGCACCGACTGAACCATCCCAGATGAAATTAAAAGTAAACAAGAGACGAATATTTTTTTTTTCAGTACCAGGGGCCTACAATGGCAACATTAACATCAGAACAGATCGATTTTGCAAGAGGACAAAAGAACATTCTGATCTCACTGCTGTGAGCTCCTACTCAGCAGACAATTGCATCCCATCTCAAAAAAGAGTTTTAAAAACGTTCAAAGCAATATGCCAGCATTAACTTCTAATGGCTTAAAAAGGAATTTTATAATGCTAATGTCTTCATATTACAGCTATGATGCATCTTGAGAGCAGAGGTTTCTATTTAAATCTGTAGCAGCTTTCAAAGATATTTGGGCCAGAAATTTCCATTTAGGCATCTCTAATTTCAAGACTTCTGAATGTGCTGCTGGTACAGACAGAGGTTGATATGACCTTTACAAAGGCTGCTGCAATTATATTCTGGTCCATCTAAATTACTAGTTTAAGTCAGTTGTGTATTTACAAAGAAAACAACAACTAAACAAGATGTTCCATCACCCCAGCCATCCAGCAAATACTCCCCTGCCATGCTACAGAATACACTGGCCCCTACTTTATTCTTGGCTACTGAACACAAGCTGAGAGCAGTGGGGAAAGCCAGGCTGCAGGAGTTTAGTGATCCACCACCACTCCCAGAAATACAGGCAGGGCACCACCCACCTGTGCTGAGGGAGGCTGAGCACAGAAAGAAGGTGAAAATAGAGTGTTTCCACATTTTTTTGTATCATGTCTTGTCCTTCCTTGAGAAAGGTGTACCTGAGAAATGCCCTGGAGTGTTGCAAGCCACCAACCTGCTTTCTTCAATTGATCTGTTTCTTCCCCACTGTCACAGACAAGCTCAAAACAATAAAGCTATGTAGGGGAGGGAAGAAATACATACAACTTTATTTTCAGAAATCCCTATTATTCCACAATCCTCTAACCTAAATATAGTGTATTTTGCATCCTTCCCCCATTTTTTTCCACAATATATATTATTTTTTCAATCAACATTTCTGCATGACCAATAAATATGTTTTAGGTCAGCCTGCATCACAACAGTATCTCTCTGTCCCATTGCTTTCTCTTTCAGAATGGACTCCTCTCTCCCCTCCTACTCAGACCTTGTTAGTTCTTCTCTTGTTCCTAATTTGAAAATCCAAATGAGCAAGAATTACGTGTCTCAGCAATAAACATGATCTCACAGAAACACAAAGAAGAGGATGAACAAAATAAAAATTACTGTCTGGTGAAAGCTCCCTTGACAACTACAGCTACACTGACAGGCGCCACTGAAATAATAGGAATGATGCTTCAAAACAACAGCCAAGACAACGTTATGAAAGAAAAAAAAAACAGTCTAAACAGATCTTTTCAAATGCAGATTCCTCTGTCAAGTAAGGAGAATGTGAAAAATGTTCTTTCTTATAGCACAGCCATGTTCAAACTCTGCCAGATTACAGAAAACCACTAAAAATAGGAGTACAACCATGGGCTCAATAGTGCAATTGAGGAATGTTAGGATGATGCAGAATGGAAGAGAAGGATCATATTTTGGGGATGGAGAGGAAGGATGGAAGGTGTAATCTCATTACCAACTAGGTGAACAACAAAACTTATGTTGACTTCAGTGCAACATCAGGCACTTGCAAGCTTGTGTATCTGAGTTCCTACCATTACCCAGGTGACAAAGTGCTCAGCCAAAAGCCAAGAGATGAAGAACATGAAAAATTATGATCCACTATTAAAACTATTCCATCTAAGAAAGAACTAAGGCAACATTCAGGAAGAAAGGTTGTCTATGGATTAGGGAGGAAATTAGGAAAAAAAGCATTAGCATTCCTCTGTCAATAATGATTTAGTGCTAATGAGTTGCTTAAGTACTTTTTTCCATGTTAACTTCACACCATAAAAGGAGGGAAATTTTTCTAACTTCTGGTGTGGCCAGAGATATCTGGTGGTCAGCAGGTACTTCAAAAACACTGGGTGGATGCTATAAAATCCTGCAACAATCACAGGAAACTGCAAAACTACCTATGGCTCCTCAGCAGGCCGAAAATGCAGCTCTGGGGAGCAGCAGTGGAGATCCAACTGCACAAGAGTTTCTGGCTCGACTGAGTCAGAGGTGGGGGGTGCAGTGGAAAGAGGTGGCAGAGACAATATTGCAGGCAGGGTGGGATGGAATATTGAGCACAGGGGGAGTGGTGCTTTGGTGTGGTACATTTTATTTGCTGGTATTTTACATCCCTATTGTGAAGTACTACTGGCAGCATGGTAAAGTTTATTGCCTAAAATCTTCTGTCACAAATACATAGGCAACACCCATGTTAGCAGAAACAGACCCTTTTCTTCTAGCACTGAATGCACTCTGAGCTCCAGAAGTTTGGCTTGGGCTCTTGGGCTTGCATTCTTCCCCAGAGAAAAATAAAATCTGCAGAAGAGTCATGTACTTTTCCTCCATTTTATTCCACACACTCGAGACACCTAATAAATTTGCTTTGACTTCTTATTCTTTCCAAAAACAAAGGAAAATCTTAGAACCAGAAATATCTTTTTGCTCCTTGGTGGCCTGGCAGAGATACGTGTAGAACTGTTTCCCACTTTTATATAATGAGATTTTAAACAAACTAATAAACAAAGAAACCCCAAAAAAACCAAAACCCAAACACCAATAAACAATAAAACAACAGAGTGCACAGAAAAGATACAAGGACTTTCTTGCTAGAAGCACTGAAACCAAAAGTACATCAGGACTATGAATAGAAAACTAATAGCTACATGGATCACAAGAACATCCTAAAAGTAAAGAAAAAAAAATTAAGTCTTGAAAGGCATGTAATTCTGAAGACAGAGTCAGTCAGCCTTTTAGCCTTACTCACTGGAGCTGTGGTTATTCTGTATCTACATCTAGAATTTCTTGCATGTTACTTTACAGTGGAATATAGAGAACAGAGCTGGTGAATGGACTGCACGGGTCGCTAGTTTGCTCCACTGTAATAAAACTGCCCTGCTCTTTCGGCAGTGACCAGACTGCTTGGATCCAAATCTGAGCGAGCTCTGGGTTCCCCAGCCCTGGGAAATTCAGAAGTGGATTAGTCTCGAGAGAGGGGGAAGAATCAGGTTAAACGCTGGTTCAGCCACAGGCAGGACAGTTCCCGGAGCCAAACCTGGGAATGTTGAGACAGCGCTTGGGGGTGAGCAGACCTTTTGCTAGACCGTGCTGCGAGTCTGAGAGGGAACTGGGTGAGACAAACGGAGCCAAACCCACAGCCCAGGAGCACTTGTAGAGCAGGGAGTAAGAGTCACTTCTGAAACTGGGATAGTGAGGATACTCCTCCGTGCTACGGACACTGCATCCTGGGCTCCCAGCACTGCACCGGGGACCAAGACCCCACTCTTCAGCCCACCCCAGATGTGGAGGACTCGCCTGTTGCAGGGGTGCACCCCCAGCCCAGCATGCCCCAAACTGCAGAGCTCGGCAGGAAACACCTCTCCCTGCCTTTCGCTGCGCTCCATGTCAGAGAAAAACATGCCTAAGCCACGCCAGCTGCCGAAGGGGAGGAAGAGCGAGGAGCCACTTACGGGGATGTGCACTCGCAACATGAGTTTCTTGTGGCTGGAGCTTTTCCTGCTGCTGCTGCTGGAGGCATCTTTCTTCTTGTCCATGGCAGTGCTTCCCATGCCTTCACCCAAGCGTGGTGCTGAGCGATAGATCTGGAGAGGGAGGCTCCTCTTCCACCTCTCCCCACCGTCCCACGGGCCGCAGTTACTCCAGGCTCCTTATTTTCTTTTTTCTTTTCTCTCTTTTTTTTTTTTTTTCCCCTTCCTAATGGCCTTAGGAAATTTGGGGGGGTGGGGGGAGCAAGAGGAGGGGGGAAGAGTGAGAGAAGCCGAGGGAAGGGGAGGAGTTTCTCCAGCTCCGGTCTTCAATCCCAGCAGCGAGGTGTCAGGGGGGACCTTCGCAAGAGCATGAGATGCCCTTACAGACGCTGCTCCCTTTCTCACTCTTCCGCCCTTTCAAAAATATCCGGAGCATCCTGGGGGAGGGGGGGAGAAAGTTTCCTTCCCCTCGCCCAGCTCGGCCGCACTCTCACCGAAAGAGAGTGAGAAAAAAAAATAAAATAAAAAAAACAACCCCCAAAACACCCAAAGGCCACAAAACCCGAAAAGGGTAAGCGCTCGGGCGACGCTCCTGGCAGACTGGGGAGTCCCGCGGGGAGCCCAGCCGGGGAGGGAGGGAGGGAGGGAAGGGGGGCAGGAGGATGGGAGGAGGTGCCCGGGCGCTCCGGGAGCCCCGGCAGCGTCCCCAGGAGAGCACCACGCAACTTTCCCGCAGTCCGGCCGCTTCCCCCGGCTGCCGCCGGCCCCTCGGCGGGGGGAGAGGAGCTGGAGCTGTGCCCGCATTCCCCGGGCTGCCCGAACACGGAGGTGGGCGAAAAAGCTGCGTTTCACCTTGCCAAAAACGCCCAAAGGCGGCGCGGTTCCTCTCCCTCCCGACCTCCCAGGCTGTTTTCTCGCCTCCCTCCCCGCAGGGTTTCTCTGGCCGTGCCCTAAGGGAGAGCTATTTCTTTCTCCCGAGGCACCGCTTCCCAGCCGCGCTCCCCGCAGCCCAGCCCGGGGTGGCGCTGGGCAAGGAGGGGGCCCCGCCAGGCTTCATTCCCGCTGGGCAAAACCCCCGGCTGCCCTGCCTCCGCCGGGCTGACAGGGAACGTGTGCCAAGCCCAGGAGGGCCGCAGTCCACTCCTGAACGTAGATTTTTCCGCTGCCTCCCTCCAAAAAGCCTTCAACGCGCTTGCAGATTCAGCCGAGCGAAAGAGGCGGCTCAGCCCCCGCGGGCGAATGGATTTGGCGTCACCGGGTCCCAGAGAAGGAAAAGCTTCCAACATCCCTTCACCTGTGGCTGTGCTGCTGCCCCAGAGCAAACCCACGGCAGGGCCACCCCCGCTGCCAGGCTGCCACCAGGGCTGAGAGTCTGGGACAGCAAGGACAGAGAGGCGTCTTTTCTTAGGGACAGCAGGTGGTTTAAACAAGCATACAAGCTGCATCGAAGTATGAGGGTTTGTTTCAGAAGTGGCTCTTCTTCCCTTTGACAATCTCTGCATCTTTTTACACTGCCTGAATTTGTGGGTAAGGCCAAGCCCGTTACAGCCGCTAACCTTTGATCACAGCATTTAAACTCAGATTTACCCTGGGTTCAAAGATGGGCGTGTATGAATTCACAGAGTGTGAACTCCCAACAAATCCTAGGGGATTCTAAACAACGATTGAGAAGGAAGAAGAGTTTTCCTCAAAAATGTTATCTTCTGAAAAAATACAGGGTTGCAGTGCTTATCATGAAAAAAATTACAAGAATTCAGATTAATTTCCCTCCTTATGGAAACCTCTGTATTTAACAGGTGCAAAGCTTGGTCGGGTGTAAAGCCTGTAGCCACTTCTCTAAAACCATACAGAATTAAATAAAAATATGACCCTTTAATGAAACAGACAACTGTCCTATAGGTTCCTACAGAATGTCATGGAAGGAAACAGACCCAGAAATGAACCAGGGGTTAAGATCACTGACACCAGCTCAGGAAGGGATGTGGACAGATCTCTAACATCTGCTTTCACGCAACATTTATAAAAACTCTGCCAACAAAGTGCTGTTGCCAAGGGATATGGGAATGACTGGAATAAAGAAAGGAAAAAATTGCTAATAATTATGCCTATGAAAAAACTGTCACAAGATTTTGCTAGCTACTGTGGTCTTGAAAGTCAAAAAATTAGGGAAGAAAAGGCAAAATTTCTTTAGAAGGATTTTAGCAATGGGTATCATAAGCCTGGCCATTCTTCATTACATTAACTAAATTAAATTCATTAATTAATTCAAGGTGGAATAACATCTACCATATAAGTACTCCTTTCCTTTGTTTATGCAAAATTGTTTCCCACAATATTATAATTTATTTTTGACATTTAGTATTTTAAATCTAAATTAATTCTTCTTCTTTTAGATTATTTGTATGAATAATTGTGGTTATTGTAAAAGAAGTTTCAGAAAGTGACATAAAGGCTGCATGACCAAACTCCCAAACCTAAAAAAAATCCACAAATCAACCTCCCCCCATCAGGATATTGCCTTAAGCCTGTTTATAACTTTCAGAATACCACAATAAGGCTTATCCTTATTTTTTTTCCTTTGACCCTCTAAGATCTCAAATACGACCTTTGATTCTCCAGTCATATTTTTAAACATTTCATTGCAGCTCTGAGGATTAGAGACATGTTAAAAATACAAACAACAAAAAAGAAAACAAACCACAACAAATACAACAAACAGCAAAACAAAGCCTAAATCCTCCTACAGCTGCTAGATTACAAAAGCTTGACTCCTTGTAAAATCAAGTGTTATTAAGACCCTGCTATAAAATAATCACCAATTATTTCAGACATTAGGGCACCATATTTTTATCCCTCTTTGCTTTTTATCTTTCAGGGATAAATCTAGTCAGCATATGAACAAACAACATTGTAAATACTTTTAATGAGATCTAAAGTTATTTTGATCTATTTGACTACCAACAACCATGCTTTCAGATGCATGTAAGCATCTCAATTACTAATTTCACAGACAAATGGGTACTAAAACACTTTGGAGAATATCATAGAATCACAGAGTGGTTTGGGTTGGAAGAGACCTTAAAGACTTTCTGGTTCCAACCCCCTTCTCATGGGCAAGGACACCTTCCCCTAGACCAGATTGCTCAGAGCTTCATCCAGCCTGGCTGTGAACACTTCCAGGGATGGGGCATCACATTTATCACCCAAATACTTCCAGGTTTCATGACCCCTCGGGGGGGCAAAGCAGAACAGCATTTCAAACACACCAGCCACTGTTGTTTTGATTTTTTTAAGTTTTCTTAAGTTTTTTGATGTTTGTATTTTTATATAAAACTTTCTCACATATTTTATGTAAATAACTTATTGTTTTCATTTCTTTATGGGGGATGAGCAACCTGATGGACTGTTAGGTTGCCTAATGCTATTGAAGAGGTAGTACTGTCACTTTCCAATGACACTGGCATTTTAAGAAGATAGAAAAATGGAGTCAGATTTTTAATAAACAGATTTTTCGTTTACCTTAAAAAGAACTGCATCTCGTCATTTATACTGTGTCCTACAGTGACAAGCCACACTTTGCCTCTGCCCTACACCACCTGAATGCTCCCCATTATAACTCAGCCCTATCTGTAACTCAGAAGCACATTTTGGGCTACACCCTGCCACAGGACTTGCCCTACTTAATCCTTAAATACAGGCTGAGTCAATTTTTCCATAATAAATTTCCCTGAGTATATTCCTAAGTTTCTAAAATAGCCATAAAACTTTTCTTTGTGCCTTGGTTGTATCACTTATAGTTGCTATAAGGAAAATAATATGGCACCAGCAAACTTTTGTGTTGAGGTTCCACATGCAATATGTAGAGATTTTCTGAAGACTTTAAATTTCATTGAAAGAGCATACCTAAAAAAAAAGTGGTGAATGGGGAGAGCTATGTGAGTTGTCAGTGGGTTTTAAATCTTTATTAAAATAGCATTTTTTGGTATGCTTTATAGTTTGATGTTGGTATATCATATATATTGCATCAGAGAAAAAAAGCTATCTGTGAAAAAAACTATTATTCTTTCTCTGCAGATGATATATTAATCATACTGTGAGCATTCAATGTAGATTTTCCACACATGCAATCTGTAGGTATATTTTAGGCACAAACCCCTGCAGAAGTCTCATTTTGGGTGACTAAATTTCCTACCATAAATAATGTGTGTATTCCATACCAGGGTAAATATTCTGATTTCTTGGGTCAACCACATTATTTCTTAAGTATATGTATACAAATATTCTTTTTGGGACTTTCAAACCTTTTGTAAAATGTTTCCAGGATTTAGAGACAAGTTCTTAAAAATCAAGACATTTTGAAATATGGAAGCCCAAGACCTTGTCTGGCTATTATTGATATTCAGTATCCCAGCATTGACTATGTTTAATCATAGCTATTTTTCTCTTTATTCTCTTCCTATGTTAATATTTGTCCACATTGGTCTCTGCACTTGCTCCTCTGCCTGTCCCTTTCTTTTCACATTTCACCTCTCATTCTCATCCTTCTGATTTTGTTCTCCATCTTTCTCTCTTCTCCAATTTGCCACTCAGTTCTTTGAGCACGCTTGAAGTGGATTGCTTGGTTTCTGTTCAGCACATTTATTAGATTAAATTCGACCCTGCTGTATAGGGCTCCTTAATTATCAGTACAATCTAATTAACCTGATGCAGTACTGGGATGCAGTAGTCCCTGCACAAGTCTTCTGTAGAGGCCAGAGAGGACACAGCCCTGACATCTGTCTGCCCACACCCACACTCACTTGCTACCTGCTGACACTCAGCACAGTGCAGGGTGCAAATTTCAAGTCAAGTAGAATATAGGCTCAATATGAGGAAATTCTTGTAGACAGCTAAATTGCATTGTTTGCATCAAAACTGCAATTAAAATTGCCTTCTGTGGGGAAATTTGCAGGAGAAATTGCAAGTCTGCCAGGAAGGCATGAGTGGCTATAGCAAGGTGAAGTAATGAGGTTAATGAGAGGAGCTTCTTGTCCCCAGAAGGTCTCCAGGAACATAACAGTAGCAAAGAGGGACAAATATTTATGCTGAAAGAGAGGTTGTGTGGACAGGTGGCTGTGCTTCCTCTCCAGGCTGTCAGACACCTTCTGGTGGTTACTGCAAAGGATTCTCTTGTCACCTGAAGGCCAGCAGCACAGTCTGCCCTGCAGCTCCCTCCTGTCACACCATTTCTGCTGGGTGCTGAGCACTCCCCCCAGAACTGCTGCACTGCTTCATCCACTGAGTCACTGAGATGTCTTCTCATCAGGACCACAGCACAGAGAGGAAGTGAGAGAGAAGCAGTTTCATAGGACCTTTCTAGGCTGTTTCTCTAATTTAATGTCTGCTAATTTCTCTCAAACTGCCAAGGGAAGGGGCAGTTTTTTGAGTTTACTTCCTTTTTCACTTGCAGACCTTGTCCATCTTCACAACTGATCCTGGGTATCAAAAAGTTTCAGAAGTCTTCATTCAGAATAAGTAGGCCCATGGAATGGTTTTATTTGGTTCACAGAAGGCTGTGGCATGGGCACTGGAGCAGGGATTGGCAGGAGGCTCCCTGTTTGGCAGCTGCAGTGCTTGTCTCACTGTGTCCCATCTTGAGGGCTCCAGAATCATAATCCTCACAAAGCTGCCCTCCTGCTGCACAGCACTGACCCCACAGGAAATGCAGGCACAGGAAATCAGATGGGTGCATGGAGCTGTGACCTGAACCCCGTTGTGTGGATGCATTAATGCCAGCACTGTTCTACAGACTGTGTCAACAGGTAAGTTCTGTTTCTCATTTGTATCACTACACTATAAGAGTAAAATAAGAATAATACTCTCTGTCATCTCTGCTAGAAAGCATCTGGGAGACCTGACTAGGTACAAACATGAAAAACACATTTTCTTGTTTGAGCCACAACAGCTTGATAAAAGACCCTGAGGCTGATTTTCAAAGTTCACACAACCACTGTTGGTTCTGAGAGCCAGGACAGCCTTCCAAAGATCGAAGCACTTTATGAGACATTATCTTTTTATATTGGTTTCTATATATAAAAAAATTTCCATTAACTGAAATGATGCTGTTCAGCCTCAAGTTTTCTTAGTACTGAAGAGTCATGAAGAAGAAATGACAAAGACTTTTTAAAGTAGCTAATTTCCTCCTTACTGATACAGGAAAATTTCTTTTGTGTTTTCTACTGATTGTGAGTCAGAATTTCTGGCTGTTAGCCAAACACAATACTTGGAACCTTTGATTTGCATATGTAGGCCTACAAGTTAGACAGGGGCTCCTAATCAAAATTTAATATAACAGATTATATGTAAAACCAGTGAGAAAAGATTCCTTTCCCATATTGAGTGATTTCTGTCAGTTGTGCAAATTAACACAAAGAATTACAGATAGAATTCAAGAGGAGTCTGCTTTTCATTTTCTTTTCCAACAATATGCATAATGCAGTACATTAGCTAAAAAATGTTTAAAGGAGGCAGAGACATGGTTCTACCAGGTATGTGTGGGCATAAGAACAAAAAGTGTTTTCAGCAGCACAAATCTGAAAGTACTTCCATGTTCTTCCCAGTTCACTGGGAAGAATTCAGAGAGCAGAAGAATTACAAACACACTTTCTGTGAGCCTTCTCTGTGTGATAATATCAAAATTTATTCCTTGGCATGGAGTGTGCTTGGCTTCAGACAGGACAAGAACAAGTGGGCAACAACAGCACTTTCCTTCTGGAGTGGAGGGGGTGCCCCAAAACATCAGTCTGTCACTGATTGGTGGTGCAGATGCAAAAAGAGGTGAGGTTTCCAAAGCAATCATAAGCAGTAGGTTCCAGGATGGTCTGTAAGATCTCAAAGAAAATAAATTTTGTATATTTAGCTTCAAATTTGTTATGCTGCAAAGTACTGGTGGCACAGTGTCCCAGAACACACCTGTAGCAGTGTTCTCCACTTGACCTCCAGCCAAGGCCAGTGGCAAGATTCCCTTTAGGGAAGGCAAAATTGCAACAATTGTAAACCAATCCAAACATGTTCTCTCATGTGGTATTAACTAATAAAAGGAGAGCCAAAGAAATCCCATTATGTGTGAAGGATCAATGAGAAGGTGATAGCTTATGGATGAGACAGAGGACTGAATAAAAACAGGAAAAAAGAGCAGAATGATATGAAAGCTCCTCTGTACAATGGCTTCCAAAGGATCAGAATGCATCAAAAGTTTGCTTGGCTACACACCTTGGCATCCAGGATCTCTGGATATCATAAAGTGTGCAACAAGGACCAAACACCTGAAAAGCATCAGAGGTGAATGGCAACTCCTCCTTGTTTTCATAAATAAATTGTATTTCTCTTGTACTGAGAGCACAGTTTCTAAACTAGGCTTGTTTGCAACAATGCCAACATCTTTTTTTTTTTTTTTTTATCTCAGGTATCTACTCTATGTAATTGAGGTGCTGCAGGATTTGTTTTTCTGCTTCTCCATGTGTGATGGGCACAGGCAAGCATGATGGGCAGGTGTTCAGTGTGAATTCATGCAGATCCAAGATGACATCTCCTCAGGACAAAAGGTGACATGTAGCAAAGGTGGCTCAGAATTGTCATCTCCACCAGCAACCCAGAGCACCAGAACACAGGCCTGAGCAGTGTCCTGGAACTGTCCTGATTGTTAAACTGTTCACAGTCCCTGCAGAGCTTTGGCTCAGGCTGTCTGCAGCTCTCCAAGACACTGCCAAGGCATGGTTCAGGAATTAACACCAGTCAGGGATCATTGCCAGGAGGAAGCCTGGTCATGGCTGCTCTGTCTGAGAGGTATGAGTTTTCCTAAAAGCCTTGCTGTAGCCTCTGAGATCTGCAGCTCAGACCTGTGCCAAGAGGATGGAAATGTTAGATCCTGGCTTCCCTGCATGCCTGGCCTCTCTGAACACTAAACTACAGTAGTTCCTCAGTCTTTTCAATGCCTGTCAGGACACCACTTCCATAGGAGGAGGCCAACACTTCCCACTATACTGGTCCTGTTTTGGCAGAAAATGAGCTGTACAAGGAGGAATCCTCAGATGTGCAATGATGAAGGTTCCAAGGGTCATGATTACTGGCAAATCATTCTGACACATGAGTGGTGAGGGATATATCCAGTTAAGTACCAGCAGATTGACCAGTACCATAGCATTGATGTAATTACAAAATAAGTATATATATAAGATAGCAAGTGCAGATTTAACAAATTTCATGCTGTCAGATTCTAAAGCCAGGAGAATCTGGCTAACAGTGTTAGAAAATGACAGTAAGGAAAGGTTTATAATAATATAATTTCATGCCAGGAAGAACCTTTGTTTTAAAACACCTCAAAATATTTTTATTTTTATCATTTTTCTTAAGAAGAGGGCCTAAAATCTTATCAGAAGAGCTTAAGAAGCAACAAATACCTAGAAATTACCCTAGAATATAAAAGTGGTCCCCACAATGAATCCAAAGAGTTCCCAAAAACAGTTAATGTAATAGTCAGTGTAGCTGACTTTAAAGTCTTTACATGAAAAATTACAAGGTAACATTAGAGAGATGTGGAAACTCAGTAGATACATTGAAGGTAAAAAGTGATTTAAAAGAAAAGGAATGGCTCAAGGAGAACTTCCATCTGTTGAAGACAGACAACAAAACAAACAAACATAATTATTAATTGTGTTCTCTTACTGATGAAGAGGTTATAGTTGTAATATTCCTAGATAGGTATGAATTAACATATGAAGGCACAGGGTAGTTAACATGAATCCTCAAAGTTATGCTGGCCATTACACAGAGTATTTTCTACTGAGTATTCTCTATAAAATAAAAAGAAAGTAGCTCTTACCTTTGTAATTGGTAACTGATAGGACCCCATTTTGGGCCAACTTAGTAACTTCCAGCAGAAAGCAGCCAGTCCTCTCAGTTCTCTGGGCACTCAACTCTGCAGGGAGAGCACAGAGAACAGTCTGAATTTAGGATATTTGAAGTCAAATTGACTTCCCTATACATGGTCTTTACTCTTTTTTCAACAATCAGCTTAGAGAGCCAAACAAATACAAGCAACCAGCAGGAATATCTCTTGTTTTAATGGATGAGGACACAGTCAGAAGCTCTCACAAAGTGCTGGGAAAATGAGCATCAATACAGTGCAATTGCCTGCTGGAATCATGAGACATGGGATACAAAGATCTGCTAGGAAAGAACAGATGTCAAGATCATATCCACTTCTAGAGACCAAGGAAGTCTGCCACAAAGTGTGGAAAAGTGCTACTGCTGGATGAATAAAATCAGGAATCACATGCAGGAGGGGCACAAAACTTATGTACTGAAGGAGAGTGAAGAGCAGGGGGATGATTGAAAAAATTGTAAAGTCCTGTATCAGGTGAGATGCAAATGATTTCTGTTTCTGCAAACATCTCTGCAAGCTTCTCAGATGACAGGAAGGGTATAATCTTGACTTTATGGCCTTCTGAATAAATACAAAATTATTTTGTTTTCTGGTATACATAAAAATGTGGGTGGGAAATGTGGGAGGCTCTCTTAAGCTGAGTGAAATATATTCTTTATGCCCAGCATTATTGTGGTCCACAAAAGACCCATTTCCACTGGGAGCTGACCATGAGGTGAGTGGTCCCAAGAGTCTCAGTGCTGCACTCCAGTGGGTCTTGGTAAGATAATTTGGGACCACAACAGCTTGGGGGAAAGGAGGGAGAGAGCAGCCATCCTCCTGTCAAACTTCCTCATGCCCATCTACACTACTCCTGATGGCACGAGGCTGATCATGTGGAAAGCATTTTTATTGTACAGTAGTAACCTCTGTTGAACATTATTTTACTATCTGAACTAACAAAATTATCAGCTACTCAGAATTATTAGAATGATGAATATCTGAACTGATATTTAATATCTAAAAGATTATAATGACAAGCATTTTGTGTTTGGGAACTTCAAATCAGGAGTGTAACACATTTGTATTTTGACTGCATACACTACAAGAGTAATTAAATTATGTATAACTAATTAACAATATAGGAGGACCACCCATATGTAAAACCCACCATAAACAGGTTTAATTTTATACCATATTAAAGATACAGAATTGCTGATATGCAGACATAAACATATGTGGCATATATATCTCAAACCAGTCTCAAGCATTCCATATGAAATTTGCTGGAAGCAGGCCATTAATTACTAAAGCTGAGGCTAATCCTGCAATCTTATCATAACAGAAATTTTGTTTTCATCAGGACTTGAGGATCCATTTGCAACAAATGTTATTTCACTGCCAAAATAAAATACAAAATACTTGGTACAATGTGGTTGATTTAATGGAATAGTCAAATGCCACTCTTAAGCAGTTAATACTCAGAATTTACTTTTTGGTGTTTGGACAAACATTTAGGATGTTCTTCAGCTCTGTGAGATTTGCTGTCATTCAACTCATCAGCAATACTTCCAATCCTGGGAGTGGAAACTCAGTTTATTTTAAGGTTTTGGGAAATAAAGGAACAACTTTTGCCATTCATGTCTGCAGAATCTGACAGTAATCCCTTAGCAAAAGGCTTGGTCCCACCAGAGCACTGATGTCCCATAAAATTAGGGCAAGTTCAGGAAAAGTATTTTTAGTGCATTCAGCTCATTAACACTAAAAGAGAAGCTGAGGGAATCCCAGTACCCAAACAAGTACACATCAAAGGTCACACAAATATTTATCACCAAATCACACTGAAAATTACAGCTTCAATGGTAAAGTTGAGTGAATGATACAATTTTCTTATCCATAAAAAATTATGTCCCTCATTAATTCTTTTCACAGCAAAGCTGCTTCATTATTTATCCTCTGGGTAAGCAATTAGTAGCAACATTGCTCCTGGGTAGTATGTGCTGATTTTCTCTTTAATATCTGCTATGAGAGACCACATATTTCAAGCTGCAAAAGCAAAATTAAAAGAAACTCCCAAAACTGTAGAGTTGCTCTAAGCAAATAAATAGCTCTTGGTATCAAAGGAGTGCTGGGCAGGAGGAAACATGTACTTTCTCCTTGAAGAAGACTGGAGAGCACTGGAATTCCAGATTTATAAGCTCTTTCAAAAATCTGCAGTCTGACTCTGAGAGAGTTCTCAGCCAAATCAATTAAGCTAAAATTTAAAGCTGCTGTAAGAAAAAATGTTAAAAAAAACCTCCTGTAATGACTGGAAGAAGTTTCTTATGTATAAGAGCAAGTAAGTTCTGGAATAGATTTTCAATGAGAAACAGGGACAAAAAAGATAATGTCACTATATTAATGAAAGGGATTATATTCAATGATACCAGGGTTAATAACAGGTGATTGGAATATGTTCCCACCCAGAATGTAAATGTTAATCTGAGAATTAGGCCAAATGAGGTATGACTGCCAAAAGATTAGTGTCCAATTTTCAGCTGGATACCAGGGCTGGGTCTGTCCTGTCACTACATTGTTTAAATAGAACCACCAGCTTAACTCTTAGTCAGAGGAAAAAATAAGTAACCCTTAAATCTTGGTGCTCTGAAGCTACAAAGCTGGAATTGAAAGCACCACAGATTAGCTCATCTCTCACAGTCATTGTGAGTTATAAACTGAATTAAAGAATGTACTCATTTGGGTGAAAGACCATTATTCCCTTACAACAATGTGAATAGAAGTTGACTATTCAAATGCTCCAAGTCCTCTGATGTTTTCCAAGAATATATATAGCCTTGCCCAGAAGGAAAGGTGAGTTCTCCCAAAAATTACTGAGAAAGGGTAAGAGTGACTCATTTTGACCTCAGTCCTACAGACTGTGAGATAGTTCTGAACATTATGAGACTTTTCCAGAGGTTCTGGAAATACAGTGAAGCCAAAGAAAGTGTGGCACCACCATAAGCATAGAAACTCGAAATTATTCTCAAAATTATTCTCAAAATTATACCAATTAGACTGGAAAAGAGAAGACTTTGAGGTGACCTAATAGCAGCCATCCAGCACCTGAAAAGAGCCCACAAGAAACATGGAGAGAGACTATTTACAAGAGCATGTACTGATAGGACAAGGGGGAATGGCCTTAAACTGAAAAAAAAAAAATTATTATGAGGGGGGTGAGGCACTGGAACAGGTTGCCTAGAGAAGTTTTGGATATCCCATCTCTGAAAGTGTTTAAGGCCAGGTTGGATGGAGCTCTGAGCAACCTGGTCTAGTGGAAGGTGTCCTGCACATGGCAGAGAGGCTGGAATTTTAAAGTCCCTTCCAACTCAGGCTATTGTATTATTCTGTGCTAATGATTCTATGAAAGATTACTATAGTGAAAGTAACTTAGGGAAAAAATAGTCCTGTGGTATAAAATCTGTGGAAGTGAAATACTTCGAGGGCACAGGGCAATTCTTGTTGGAGGAAAAGGAGCACAAAAGACTTCAGACAAGTTAAGGAAGGCAAACAAGGGTGGAAGCCAAGACAGATTTCAGCTGCCACTGGACATGATAGTTCCAGGCCATGTCCCCTCTGCCACTACAGCTGACACAGGAATGCATTGTCCTTTTTGTTCCCACAAGGACTTTCTGCTCTGAGACAAATGTCACTGCTGAGCTTCAGTGTTCCAGTGACTTGCAGACACGTTGAGTAAATGCTGGATGCCACATGGAGCCTTCTGAAACTTCCTGAAATCAAGTGCTGAACTTGTAACACAAAACCACAAACCTGTTGTTTCATGTGCCTTTATCCTGGTCTATCTGGAGTTGTTTTTTTTAAGTCTTACAATGAGCCAAAGTAAACCTATTTTTCATGCACTACTATGAACCTATAAAATCTAGATTTTCTCTTTTGTTAGAAGAGTTTGCAGCCTTGGTGATATAAACTGATAATCATTGCTCAACATTTAAAATGTACCCATTTAAACTTGGTGTGGGTATTCTGCAGATTTTTTTTTTGTGTTCCTGAGAAGGGTTTGCATGCTTTCTGCAAAGAAAATAAATAGAACAAATAGTATGGCACCACAAGTTGGTCAATTATTAGCTTTTGCATACTCAGATCATGGCCTTTCTTTACAAGGACACGTGTTAATATATAATAGAAGTGTATTTCAGTTCTTTTTAAATTGATTTTTCAGACACACAGTGCAATCTTATAAGGTCAGCTGGAAAGTAAGTGGCCAAAGAGGCCTTTTAGAAAAAATGAGCCACTAGCCACACATCATGAGAAATAAAACTGGAACTAAACATATGAAAATTATTTTTATTTTGTAGTAGTCCCAGGCTGGCATTTGACACGCTCTCACCAGCCTCACTTAAGTCTGGACAAACTGTCTGTAATGGTCTTAAACTGTGATTTGAACATTTCTCAGATCTAAGAGATGTAATAAATGTCATGGGCCAAGTTTACAACCCACTGCTTCAGGCTACTGGTGCTGACCACAGCTCTGACTGTCCTTGTGAAGCTACAATTGCTAATTAATATCCAATTATCATTTTGAGGATGTAGAAGTTGTAAGTGGGGAAGAGCAAACAACTTTATTATGATTTTGTGCATAGAAAATGAGATGGCAGGGGACTCAAAATGGCCAGGGTAAGTAATAAAACACAGCAATCTAAATTTTTGTGGCTACATTTAGAGACAGAACTAGGAAAATGTGAGAGAGAAATGTTTTATTTTGAAACTGATTAAGGCAAGTCAGAGTTTTGTGAACAAAAATATTCCTAACATATAGTCACAGATAAAAATGACCAGAGAAAAAATAGGCAGATAATTAGAAAACAATAGCCAGAGAACTGCAAACTGATTCATGCAGCCTGAAGACAGAGATTGAGCCAAGGAACCAGAGACCAAGAAGCAGTCTGGACTCACCAGCTCATTGGGGGACTTTTGATAAGATAAAGAAAATTGTATCAGAACAGACCAGTTCAGCCTTCAACAAGCTGCCTGAACTTTGCACTGTTGTGTCTGGTACAGGCAGTGTTAATGCAAGGAGGACATTGTTACAGGGCTTCACACCATGCTGGGAATGTGTTTATTCTGCACCAAGTTCAAAGTTACACAAAGTAAAAACACCTGAGAAAGGTTACAGCAGAGGTGTAAAGGTCTGAGGGCTCTACACTCCCATACACAACCCTGCACACAAAACCAAAGAGCACTTGAGTGTAGGGTTTAATACATCTGTGGTGAAACTCTCCTATTTCTCTGCTAAGCAGAGGCTAAGGAGGAAAAAGGCCCTTGAAATTAAGAGTTCCTAGAAATCTGAAACTTCCAAACACATCAATTCCCATTTTTGCCATCCATTTATCTTCATTAAATTTTTAAAATTTTAATTGCATTGAATTCCAAAAACCGAGCAAATTTCAGCTGTATTTTGAAATTGAATTATAATAATAATTTATTATGTATGAATTGCATATTATATATTTATAAGCTATGATTTTCAAAAATTATCACCCTGTCTGAAGGGACCTGTAAGGGGAAAAAAACCCAACCCAAACAAAATCAAAACTGAAACCAAGAATGTGTCCTAATCAAACTGTTCAACAGGAAAATAAGGCTTTTACAGAGTACAGTAATGACCTTATCTCCTTCATTAATTTAAGTGCCCTATTGTAAGAGATAAGGGAAAGTGCTATCAGGAGTAGGTGACAAGATATTCTGCTTCAGGTTGGAACAGCCATTCCAGATTCTGAGTAACCTCTTTATCACTAGGACATGAAAAAGGCAGCTCTCAAGTTTTCTAGGTGAGCCAAATCTGATGTGGACAGCAGAAACTAATCAGCTTGTCAGCATCCTACTGCATGAGATGTTGAAACAGCTATGAAAGGGCTTTACTGACAAACATAATCCTAGTGACCCATCCTGTATATTTTTGTAATTTTTTCCATTGTTGAAAATCTTGTGGGTTTAAGTGTTGCTTTATCCCCAGATCTTCTGTGGTGGTAAAACAGATTCTGCACAGGTGGCAAATGAATTCAGCACTCCCTTCAGCATTGTGGATCTGTTCCTTGTGGGTAAAGGGCAAACTTCTGGAATACTTATTGCACACCAACTGTGGGACTTGCTCAAGTCACAAGGGAAATCTGCCACTGAGTTGCAAGGCCCAAGCCACTGGCAGACAGCAAAAATTCCTGGGGTGAAAAGCTACACTTGCTCAGCAAGTTTTAGTCCAAGCAGTGGCAAACAGTGAAGTAATGGAGGGGTTGGAGATTGAGAATCACCACTACAATGCCAGTTTTTACTGACAATATAAATTACATCTCAACTTACACTGGCGAGATTCTCTAGTATTATATATTTCATTTAATACATTAGTGAGATATCAGTTATCTAAGTATATCCAGAAACTTGACAGGAAAAGCCAAAACAGTTTGGAACTGTCTGGGTGAACCTAGGACAGAAGCCTGAACATAGCAAGCACTTTTCTGTTTACATTGTCTTGGGGTTTAAAGTGTGTTCACCTGCAGTTTGGGATGGGTCCACCTGCTTTATGGGTTTGCTTTTCATTTTGTTGCATCAGAAAAAAATCTATATATAAACCTGGAAACCTGAGACCTGAGTTTCTTTTAGCTGTATGGACTTTAACCAATCTGAAAAATATATGTACACATACCAATAAAATTTCTATCCCTTAACAGCTGTGAGGAAAACCTCAAAGATTTGATCAGTACAGACAGACAGGTGTGCAAGGAAGCTGGAATAAGAATTCTGAGACCACTCTATTAGCTTCAATGCTTCGTAATGGCAATCTGAAGGCCAACACTGTTAAGAAAGTTATTCATTAATTTATTATGTTTATTTTAATTTTTGTCATTTCTGTATAAGAAAACAAAAACAGGTTGAGACTTACATACAAATAGCAAAATGCCTGGCAGTTTTCTTACAAGTAGTTAGAGGGTGCCTACTCCAAATCACTTAAGATCTACCTTTCCAGAGTACTGTGTGCTCACAGTTTTTATTGAAATATGTGGGAGGAGGTCTGGTTATATCTCCTTGGCTCCTGTCTCCAGCATGGACACAATCCCATGTGGTTCATTCACATCACTGACATGAGTGGTCTGAGGCAAGGACAAAGAAGGCAACAGGCTCTTCCCATATGGGAATTTTGCCCAAGAGAAATCTTACAGGGGTTAAGTGCTGTGCTACTCTTTTCTCATTTGTAAAGCAGGACTTACAACCCTTCCCTATTTCAAAGGGCTGTGGAATGATAAAGGGTTTAACACAGATAGACTGCAGTAATAACATAATATGCTACATATCCATGGAACATTCTCTGGGAGCCTAACAGATTCAGACAAAAATGTTTTAAAAAGCCATAGCTGGAAAAGCAAAACTGGCTTTTCCTTCTGTTCCGAGGCAGCTTTGGCAGGAAAAGCTATACTGCAGAGAGCACACAATAATTTTTCTGGTTTAAAATATGAAAAAAAATAAGGACTGTGCTACAAGAGCATGACACTATGAAAGAATGATCTAAGAAAGCCCATTGCATGTGGTTTACACAAATATCACAGGAGCCCACAGTGTCTCCTGGTTTTGTTCAGGCTGTCTCCTGACAGGGGGACACTCATTATCCACTATCTGCAAACACATAAGCATTTAATTCTAGGTTTCTGTCTATGGAGAAATGCACTGAAATCAGCAGAGCTCCCTGTGCACACATAAGGATGGTAATTTTAGTCCAGCTACAGCTGGACTTTTGGATCCTGACTTTCAGAACTTCAATATGTTCAGCATATTACATGGCTCCAGCAGTGACCTGTAACAGCAGCAAGCAAATTTTATAATCATGCCCTTAGCACCATATTGGACTGACCCTTCTGGTTTAAACTTTCCATGACAGGCAGTGTGCATGAGCATTGCTCTGAGGGAATTTGTCTCTTCTGTCTGCTTTTGCCAATAATGTTGACTAGTGAAGGTTGCTGCATAAAGAAAAAAAAAATCCCAGTTTACCCTCTCACTTCCAAGCCTTCATCCCTAGAACACAGATTTAAAGGAACCTTTTGTGCAATACACAAAATAAAACAGCTGGCTGCCCACAAGGCCTCACCCAAGACAAAACAGTAACAGTCCTTCAGTTAATCTTCCTGGCTCAGCCATTGCCAAGGAACCCAGAGCCTCCCAGACTTCTGGGAAGCAAGTAAATATCATAAAATGCCATAGGTCAGACCATCTAATGCTGCTTTGCTGCCCCTGATCTGTAGCTGTTGGGGAGCTACTCATCCTCAGGCTCACAGCTCCTGCTGATATTCTGGTGGCAGCACTAGCTGGCAAGATGCTGCTGCTGCTAGGAGTGTGCTGTTCCTCTTACCACAGCAAAAATGAAATCACCTCCCAGATTGCATTCCAGAAAAGGCCAGGTAGCTGCAGTTGCCCCTTTGTGAAAAAGGGTGGGAGGGTAAAAAAAGGCAAATGTGAATGTGCCTATGTCCTTGGTCGAAGTTCTTTTCCTTCATTTTTTTTTTTTTTCATTTAGGTGAATGTTTTTGGTGTGTTGGAAGCAAAAAAAAAAAAAAAAAGAGCCTTGGGCAAATACCTGCAGATTAAAAGGTGAAGTTGATCACTATCAAAAATACTTTGTGACCTAAAATGAAGCTCTGACTCATTGTCACAATTGGCTAAAAGGAAATTGAAGAATAAACTTCTTTAAAGCACACAGTCATAGAATGCTTTAGGTTGGAGGGGACCTTTAAATCTAGCCCTAGCAACAAGCAGGGACATCTTCAACCAACCCATCCAAGCTGACCTTGAATGTTTCCAGGGATGGGTAATTCACCACTTCTTTGAGCAACCTGTGCCAGTACCTCACCACCCTCAATGTAAAACATTTCTTCCTTACAACTGTCACCATCACCATTGTCAGACAGAGTACCCAAAACTTAAGTTCACTTGATCTTTGAAAGCTCAAATAGTTTTCACCCTGGCTTTCTCCATAGGGGTGGAACACACAAGTTGATGGTAGAGTATCAGCAATACTCTCCACGTTTCTTTGTTGTTAGTAGCAAAGGCTCCTGGCATTTCAGCCCCATGTTTCAGTTATGTATATGGATCTCTATTACCAGAAAATAAGAAAATCTCACAAACTCTGTATCCCATCACTCTTTATCTCCACTTCCTGTAAGTAAAGAACATCTTCTTATTCCCACTGAAGAGCTGAGGAATGGAGGTACAGTGAAATGATTTGTATATGACAGTCCGTGGTCTAAGAAGAAACTGAGCATAAATCTACAGAAATCATGGTCGCAGGCCAAACCAGATGATCACATTTGAACCAAATCGAACTGAATTAAATAAAAGCTTTCTGTAGCACTCAGCATGATGTTATTTATGCCTTGAAACAGCATATGTCTTTCCCAGATCTTCCTGTCCAATTATTTAAAGGCTTGGTCCAAAAAAGATAACATAGAGAATCTGACTGTCAAAAGATCTGCTGCCAGCTGCAGTCACCTGCAGGGACTGGGAAGAAAGACATGACTGATGATAGTATCAAGCCTTTGGCTGAGGTTGTTGAGCTTCATAAAGCTGTTATTGTTTGACAAGTGATGTCTGTTCCGTCTGCATCATGATGGAAGCAGCAGTGATCCATCCCTTGGATTCTACCCAAGGAAAGGCCAAAGAGAAACACTGAAAACAAAGGAAATGGGCAGACCACTCTTGCCTGCCTCTGCCCCCAACCACAACCCACATGAGCTCAGTTTGTTGTTTTGGCAGGAGAGCAGGCACTGAATAAGCAAGAAGAGCTGAAACTGGCAGAACAGTCAGAAAAGTATTTAGAGTTGTTTATGTATGAATGATTGCAGGGTGGGAAGGGCAGACTTATTTGGATAGATCAGGTAAAGCCCTGGAGGCAGTGCTGAAAACAGAGCCCGTTGCAATCAGATGAGTAACACGATCCTGGACTGCTTTCTCTTTTCCCTCTGTGCACACTCCAAGTTGCAGTCAAGCTTTGCCTTGGAGTCCTTTTGAAGGTTTCATTCACAGGTATTTGTTAAATCCTGCTGTAGCCCAGAGGATGCCTACCACTTTAATCCTCTATTAACAACTCAGATTTTTGGTGTTGTAGCCAAGGTTCGCTTGCTGACTCTCAGCCTCAAGAGGCCTTGGAATATTTGGATGGTGTATTTACCTTCCCTTGATTTCATTACAAGAGTGATACTTGGCACTTCTCTACTCTTCTAAAGGAGGGACAGGTCCATCAATGGTAGCATAGATGTGACAACATCAGCCATGCTTAACTGCATTCAAATTCAGAGCGGTAAACACAGAACCATACAAATGCAATATCTGTTTTGCAGAGTTATAACCTGACTGAGAAACTGCTACTATTTGAAGTGTTCACCATTGCCTTTGTTGTGGGGATTATTCCTTTTGTAAACACAGCCACTGCGGGGCAGCAAGACATAAGCATTTAATGGAATGTGCTTTGCGTCTCCCAGGATCCAGATGAGGCTGTAAGCGCTGTAACCCTCTGCCTGCAGACAAGTGGGGCGATGCAAATGTTAACATCCTTTGCTGTAAGCACATTTCCCGGGTCAGGGTGACTTGGTGACTTGGGAATCATGATAGGTTTTGAAGGTAATGTTGAGATAAGGTAGCACCAAAACTGCTTTAAGTAGTTTATAGGTCAGTTCTGAGAGAAGATGTCAACAACTCATAGCTCGAGGACGTTTGAACTTCGCTCGCGCACGGTGCCAAATTCTGCGTTCTCAGGAGGCTCACGCCTACATGCAAACAGACAAGTTGCTATTTGCTTTTGCCATTTTCCCAGAGGAAGAGATGGTGCCAAACAAGTGTGAGCAGACCAACCTCATACAGTGTGTCTGGCTGTGTGGTTTGTAACTCTGCAAGTGGAAATGATGAGCACTCCCACCACACTCTGGTCATTGTCCAGGGACGCTGAAGGGTGACTCTAATCCAGGAGAGCATGAGGTCCCCCTATGTACATCAAGTCTCCAGATTCAGACACACGAGCTCTTTCCAAATCTGAATCAGACTTTTATTGGAATTCTCACTGCTCTTCATTGCCCTGGGTTCCTAGAGCATTTGCACTCAGCCTGAACAAAGATTTGGACCCCAGCTGAAGAAGGGGGATTGTAAGTGATGCAAGTTTGATAATGGAGAGATAACTACTGGAGCTCATAACTATCATTTAGAGAAATAAGTCAACTAAAACAGTACAGAAGCTATTTTTTCAAAGTTGGGTCTTGCCATCAAAATGAGAAGAAGGAGACTATTAAAACTAGTTAGGGTAAAACACAGAAGGTTTTATCTGCCTACTTGCTAAAAACAGGAAATCAGATGTTAAAGTCACTCCTGAGGATGAATTTTGAGCCAGATCTCTAACACAAAGTACTACCATATTTATGTGTGCTGTGACAGCCTTTCTCCTCTTCCATTTGAAAAAAAAGATTTTCTGACTTTAAATATAGTCAATAATGATTATGAGTTTTATTTAATGCAAGTTGGTTACTGAGCAAGAAAACAATCAATTTTAATTTTCAGTTTATCTCTGGAATACATAATGTAAGAATTTTCTAAACATTTCTTTGCCCTATAAATCACAAGGAATAAAACCTTTAGTTCAATCAAAATTTGTGCTTCTTGATAGGCTTCCACATTAATTGTCTATTCATGTCAAATAAGGAGATTAAATAGATTCACTTAGTGAGCCTGGATAAGAGGGGAACAAAGGAGGAAGAAAAATAATCCCAAACCTCACAATAATGGAAATTGTCTGTTTTGATTTTTTTCTGTAGGTGTCAAGATATGAGAAGTGGACACTGAAATTATCCTTAGATAAGTGTCCCAGAGTAAGAGTTAACTAAGTTAAATCATTGTTACAGACTACATGTTAAGGCCCATGGGTTTAAGCATACAAGTTTGAATGTCAGAAACAGCCTAGACAAGACAGTACAGAGCTCTCTGCAGGTTAAAGGATCCTCTCTCTTTGCAGGGGGAAGACACAATCTGAGACAGTAAAGAAGCCACTTGCCTTCTCAGTCAGAGCACCATGGACATGAAAAATATTGTTAATATATGATTTCTTTTTTCCCTTTTCTTCTCTATGGGATATTCTTGGACACAGAGATCTGAAGCTTTGTCTTGGGTTTTGTTTTGGTCAGGTCAAAGGGGTAAATATTTTTCCATGTTAAATATACACATATAAAACACTTGGAAAGAAAATTTTTGAAGACTGTAGCTAAAAAGTCTTTCTTTTAATGCTAGTCAATTGATGCAGAGTTGATTTTTGCCTTTTTTGCTTTTATATATTCTCTATATTCTTTACACATATATTTTGTATTCGTAGCTACCTCCAATACTTTTCCCTTCCTCTTCCCTACCCCAACAGGCAGAAAGACAAAACACATTCCAGAGGCTCCAAACCCCATGGGTCCAAGGTCCCTATCCTATCTTGGCTCTCTGGAAGCCAAGGTTGAAACCAGCTCTTTGAGACACATTTTCATAAAAAAAGTTCAGTTCCTATCTAAAAGGGGAATACATAAGCTGTGGAACCAGAAAGGGGGAATTACTTCATCACTTATGCTTCTAATTGGTGATTCTTGTCAATTATGCTAATTTGCTAAATTTATAGAACTGTATTCACCCTATGTGGGGTGGGAACTTTTCCGTATCTGCCCCTTGGAGGCCTCCAGGAAGGACCAACCTTTATAATGCCTCCTATACTAATAGTGCCTTGAAAGTGTGTTGCTTTTTTCTAGATCTTTAAGGCATCAAGTTAATACTTCACACATGTGGAAAGGATTTTTTTGTTTGTTTTTGACTAGTATAAAAGGTATCAAAGCATTAAAAATTATGTAATTTTGGAAAGGAAGAATACATGTAATGCTGCTGATTACCAGCTTTTCATCACCCTTTGAAAGGCAAAATAATAGCAAAAATTGATAGGACTGAATATAACTGGCTATCGAAAACCCTACACTGGTTTTTAATTCAATTTGAAATAGGTAAGTTTGAGATGCAATAGTCCTACGAAGAAACAGCCCCTTTATGACAACTTCCCAACACACTGATCACCAGACTGTACATCAAAACACGGGGTGTAGTGAACTTCTGCCAAAGGAAGTGAAAATAAAGCTGACTGGGAGATAAAGTTACCTGAGTGTGTTCAGGCTGCTCAACAATTTGCTTCCCCAGTGCACTGTTGTGGGGACCCACCTAGTGAAACCATGAAGAATTGCACCAGTCCAAAACCTGAAAGAAAGGGAATATTGAGCCAAGGAGACAAATAACTGAACAATATAATTTAGTATACTGCAAGTGGTGAAACATGTGGCAAGACGAGAGAGACCGCAAATTCCAGCCAACCTACAGTCACCATCTGGTATTGCTTTGTAACTCACAGATAACTTGGTTTCAAAATCTGGTGCAGCAGAAGCTTGCATTTAGGAGAATGGATAATACATTTTGGTTTAACTCAAACTGGTGCACTGCCAGACAACATATTTGGAACTTATGCTCAGCATTACCAGCCTGAGCACTAACAAAACCCGGAGTCGATCTTTGTAAAATCAGAAGAATGGGTTTGTAAAAAAATACTAGAAGCTATTTCCCTTTGTCTCTTCAATTATTTTTTTTATTTTTAATTTGACTCTGTAGGATGAGCCATCATTTTATGTATTTGTCAAATCTTTAAGGCTTTATTCCTGTGATCACAAGAACTGGAGGCTTTCATTATAATGAAAGCTGAAAATTTTATCTTCTTTCTTTTGGCAACAAAGGCTGCAAGAACACCACCAGGACTGTTTGGCTTACAACAGATTTTTACGCAATGAAGTGCTGAAATGAAATTTTGTTGCAGCCAGTATCGATCTGTTCAAAGGGATTTTGCCCTCATTTCCTCACTTCCCTGTCCTCACTTATTTAATCCACAAAAGAACCAAAGGTTTCATTTGTAAAACAATCTCCAAAATATGTAGATATTAAAATCAGATACCTGACTCAACCACTGGGATTTTCTCTTCATGATACAAAATTACATACTCCTTTTTTTTTTTCTATCACAAGGGCTTACAAAAAGGATTGAAATTTGGATTAATTTAATTATGAAAATAGTTTATAATACTCTTTTTCTTCTTGAATGAAGCAACAAATGCATTTTGTTTTGTCATCCTCCAAAATACAGTTGCAAATACTAAATTCCAGTTATGAACAGGCAATTTATAGTGCAGGAGCTTCCCTCCCAAAATCTAAGAATCACCTGCTTTTGATTTTGGTCTTATCTATACATATTTAGGTCCTTATGGTTTATGTGACTATTTCGTGAAAGTTCTGGATAATCAACACCACGGAACAACTTCCTAGCATCTAGAACTGCCACTTAAGTTTGGAGAAGAGCTATCTATACCCATTTAGAGGCAACAGAATTCTAATTTGTCTTACCCCAGTCACAGTTTTCTTCTCTCTTCCTTGACAAGACTATTCCAAGAAAATCCTGACTTTTCTAAATCTTCTGTGTGCCAAAAAGCCTAATCTCAGACCTTGAAATATTTCCACTTCTTTCTTTTCTTATCGTATTCAAGATACGGCTGCTACTTACTTTATTTTCTGTAACAAATGACACTTTACTTAAAATCCTACCTGAAATCCAGGGCTGCTGTAAGAGCTTGTTTCAGCAGTCACTGCACCACTCCCTGGGACACAGGGACTCTGCTCAGGGTTCTGGATTACACAGACAATCAGGCACACAGGCCATACTTGACTTGATTTCTACCTTCCCAGCCATTGCTGTCCCGGAAAGCCAAGGGGAGCAGGCATTACTGCCAGAGCACTGGCTCTTGGGAGCAGTGATTTTTGACCCCAGTATTAGGAACAGAAATCCTTGCTCTCTAAAGCCTTCCTCCTGGGCTTCTATTCCTCCCTTCCCCTCTGCTGAAATAGTTATTTTTCTCCTGTCCCTTCCCTGCTTCTTCCTCTTCTTAGCAGTACAAGTAGAATTTTCTAGGAAAGAAGAAGAAGGAAGAAGACAGAGTATATTGTGATTTGTGGTGAGAGGAATTCAGACACATGGCTGCACAGGCAAGTTTGGGGATCCCCATAACCCTCACAATGCTCTCTATCAAAGAGACATCATAGTGAAAAATGGAACTCTTTTCTCTGGGGCTCTCCAAAGCCTCTCCAACCTCCCTTCCATCTATAGCATCTATAAAATGCTGCTGACCCCTTCCCCAGCTGGATCCCCATCACCACATAGCATCCTCTAACTCCTACTACTAAAAATGTTACCTAAATCTGAGTAGCTTACAGCTGATTCTTCTTATTGTAAATGGCAGTTAGATCCTCAATGGCATTGCTACCAATCCCTCTTCTGCAGCTTTGTGTCCTTAGGTAGCTTCCTGTGCATTTTACACTTTCTTATCCTCTCAATACTTCAGGTGTTCTGTCCTGGTGTTTTCTCCTGCTCTGACCATGTACAATGTCTCAGCAGAAATACACCAGGGGGCATCTCACAGCTCACACAGAATTCTCCTGCTATTAACATGCTATTCCCTTGAACAGCACAATGTCTATTCAGGATAAATTTCTGTGGTATTTATCTTCCAATTTCACCATTTTCCTCAGGCAGTTCACTTCTTTCAGAGCTTGGCATTTTCAGATAGTGAAATAAAGGTTTCCTCCAGTCATTCATTTAATTTAATAGGCCCCAAAATTGCCTTGAGGATTTTAATAATACCAATCCTGTTCATGCTAAAATAAGGAGTAAATTTACATGTAACTGCACAGTTCTAGGGTAGTGTATAGACCAATTAGAACACTTCTTTTTGTTTTCATCATTTATTGAAATCAAATCTATGACAATTCTAAAACTTGCATTTTAGAAATACTGGTTTTTACAGCCTACTCTAACATTTCTCTGGTAAACCTCAAGTCAGTGGCGCAACAAAGAGTACATTGCTGATGGGGATTTTTTTTTTTTTCTTGTTTTGCTTTCAATTTGCTGGGAATTCTGAGAGAGGTCAGGCATCCCTGCTTGTAGTGATACTTAATTGCCCAACAAGAAACCATGTTTGGCTGCAAGTGGTTCTAATCTAAACAGATAAAGTAGGCACAGGTTGTGGCAGTAAGAATTTTATCAGCATACTGTATATAACAAATGAAGACATCAAGCAACAAATCCAGATTTATGGAGAGAGTGCCTCAAGGGACAGTCATGTCTCCTAATTCTTGCCCTCTTAGCTATAGGAATATAATTTCTTCTGCAGTTTCTACATGTGCATAAGATAGGAAACACAACTACTCCTGAATTTCACATATTCTTTGAAAAAACAATGAAAAGATGAAGTTTACTGCAAACATATGTCAGGCCTCTGAAAAAGAAGAATGTTTTAAAGCACAAGTTTGTAAATCACTGTGTGATTGCTCATGAAAATTGTCAAGTTGTGAAAATTTTTTTAGGATGTGTTATTGAAACAGACAAAAAAAGACAAATTGGAGGTGGGGGTAAGAAGAAAAAGAAGAAGGGCACCACTGTGATTAAAATTGTTACAGAGAAGCAGGAACTACCCCCAGTTAGTGCAAATCAGAATAATTTTATCAATTTTATAAAACCAATGGGAAAAGCAGATCTAAAATGGAACTATGAATATTACTGGATAACCACTCTTTCCTTGTTATACATACATCCTTTTTATGCCTTCCTCAGTTCTAGGGAAGTTAAAGATCATTCCTAAGAATGCAGAAAAAAACCCTGTAGTATGAAAAAGCAAAAAGGCTCAGCATCCTATTGTACAACAGATTTGGGACTAGAGGCTAAGACATCTTTTGATGAAAGATTACACCTGCTGTGAGAAAAAATTACTAAAAAAACCCCCTGTATAACAGAAATGCCACAATTCAGGCTTGGAGTCCTAGTCTCAGTCTGAACTCTATCTAACCTCAGTTTATGTGACATAACTAAAGGTTTTGTCAGACTGTTCAGGAAGTCTGAATATTTCTCACACACTTACCTATGAAAATGACATTTTAGAAGTTTTCATCAAAACAGGAAGACAGAGTGATGCAATAGAAAAAGCATTGAAGGACTCAGTTCTATTTTTTTGTCTGCCACTACTTTGTTGGATGACCTGGAACAAACAACTTCATCTTTCTGTGCTTAACTTCCATATCTGTAAAAAGAAGATAATGAAACTGAACTCCTCTGCAAATAAACTTTTTTCCTTTTCTTATCAGGGAGTTGAAACAATGATGGAAGGAAACTCTTGGTAGAGTTGTAATATAGTTCACTGGTAAAAAGCCAATTCAATTATGAGATTTCTTGGGTTTATGGGACTGTTTTCATTCTCAAACTTTGCAAAACAGTCCAAAGTGGAAAAGAAATCAGCCCAGGTTGGCCCAGATTCCAGAGCCTGTGAAGTGATCTGAGCACAGTTGAGCAACACTGGACAGAATGTTTAGCCAATTACCTCCCTCCACAGATTCCAAGGAAAGTTTTATTTCAGAAAAAAGAAATTCTAGAAGATGTAGCATCTCACTCAAAAACCTTAAGAGTGAGAACTTCTGAACATGAAAAACAGATGGAATTCAGTCAGCAACACCTCAAAGATAAAACACAACTTTTCCACAGTTCTGAAGAGACTCTCCAGAAGAACTTAAAAGTGTTAAGAAGTGCAGAAAAATAACACAGCCTAGGCTGAAAAAGGAAGGACAAAAATTTGAAGGGAATTGAAGAGAGCATGAAAATACTACTCTGTATGCTCAGTACTGCAATTCCTTGCTAAGACAAAACAACTCTTAGCAAGATCTTCAGATCTGTGAATTCTCCCAGGCACCGTATGTCACACAACTGGCTCCTTCCTCATTCCTGCAGATTTTAGGGCCACATCACAGATGCTCATCATTCCAGCTTACTATTTGTTTCCTGCTTCTTTAGGATGGGTTAATATATTTAGCTGGTTTGTAGATCTTATCTGTGTCTTGTGCATGTGAAAAGGGAGAGAACCTGTTTATTTTAACATATTAGGTTTCCCCTCATCTCTGTCTGAGCAGGATATTTGAAGATACAATGCTCTCCTGACAGCAGCAATGCTAAAAGGAATTACTTATTATTTATTATTTATTATTTATTATTATTTATTGCACTATAAAAGCATTCTGTCTATAAATAGCAAATGTGCAGGAGCACAGCTGATGTCCAATGAAGTTTGAAAAAAACTTCATAGCTTGCTGTAGGACATCCTAAAAAGAAACTCTTGAGCTTGCTGACTTGTTTTGTTAGAACTTTCATTATCCCAAGAGGACAGCATTAGTGCTAAAAGTTTTGTACTTCCAACAAGAAAATGTAAACAATTTGAAGCATGAGAGACTAAGGAAAAAACTGACTAGCATTCCAAAACTCATTTAATTATCGTCTAGCTTTTCTAGTTATCCTTCTTTTTGATTTCTTTGCCCTGAATCTTAGCCTAAATTCTTTTAAGCAAGTTGTGCTACTCTAACAAGACCTAACTAGTCTGATTCACAGATGACAGCATGCAAAGCCTGTCATCAACCAAATTTGTTTTGATTTCCCTTTGTGGAATAAAAAAATAAAATCCCTTTCAGCTACAGGATTTAATGGATTAAGAATTGGCCACTCTGGGTGTCAGCAGCAGTACCTGTGGCTGCCCAAGAACTCTTGGCCATTGGGTATCTTCCAGGCTGAGGGAGTCATGTAACTGTGTTCCAAGTGTCACTCCATATCCATGCACCATGATACAGCACACTGTCACCAATTCTTCACACAACAGATCAACTAATCACACAAGTAATTCTCATTACCAACAGATCTCAGTGTTTTAGGATGGCTTTTCATACATAATCTCTTGGATTCTTCCCCTAAATCAACACTTGCTGAATCAACTCTGGTCTGACTAGCTAAGGAAACTTCAGGAAACATCATGAAAAGCTAAGCAACATTCCCTCTGTACAGCCTGGCAAAACCTACAAGTTCTGACACCTAGACTGAAGTGTCCCCATGCCAATGTCTTCATCTGCATGCAAATTCCTCCTACAGTGAATACAGAACTACTCAATATAGTTGATGGAGCAAGGGGCTATTCAGCTGTTCAGAATACACTCATCTATCTGCCTTGAGGTGGTCTGAACAGCTTGCTGTGCAACCACGAGCAGGGTTCAGCTTGCCAACCATCTGTGCTCAGTGACATCTGTGGTGGACTGAGATACCAACAACTTCCACTGGAGATTTCAGCCAGAAGAGGCTTTTTAGGATACCTGCTGCTTCTTGGAGCAGGAGGCCAGGTAGAAAACTCAGCAGTGCCTAAACTGGCACTCGGTGCCTGCATTTATGCAACTAAATCCCACATTAATTCTCTGCTGAGTATAAGGGGAGCTTAGACATCTGGTTCACATGGAGACACCTACACGTGGAAAACCAAATTTAGGTGCCTTAATCTGCTGGCTGAATCCACCTCTTTACTTGGAGATTTCCTCAGCTGGCAGCTGCATTAGCATTATGCTTAAGAGGCTTCAGTGGACATTTTTCTCATTTCCATTTCTAATCCACTCATGAGAACATTTATACTTTTGGCCTCTCTGATACACTTGCAGCAATTTAGAACTGTAACTCTAGAGAAAACATACTTTCTTTTATTTATTTATTTAAATTTATTGCCTGGAAATTTCACTCAGGACATCTAAATCTTATGCTATAAGAAACACAGGATTCACTTTTTCTATTACAACAGGTTTTTTGACCACTATCCCATTCCTTCATGGTCTTTTTCCAAATTAAACCATTCAAGTGTATTCAAACACGTTGAGTTTTGTTTTTTTTAAAGAAGCAATTCCACATCTCCAATCAGTTAATTGCTTTTCTCTGTACCTTTCTTGGTGCTTTAGGGAGAATTTCACACAATATTCAAGATGTGCAAACATTTTTGATTTTACAAATTGTCCCATCTTGTTCTATATTCTGGTTTTAATGTGCTGAACATCCTTTTTGCCTTTTCACCCGCTCCAAAGCAGAGAATTATGCCTTCAATAGATGAGCCACAAGAGCTCCATAGATTCTTTCCTGAGTGCTCCTAATAAATTTAAGGGTATGTGGGATGACCTTGTTCTACAGGCTTTTCCTCGGTGGTGGATAACAGTCTCTCCTATTCAGACATCTGTTTTTGCAAAGCTATTTGGAATATAATCCCTTTGAGATCTTCACCCCCTGTCAAATTTGATACATATGGCCTAAGATTTCAGAAGTACTAGGGAAGAGACAGCAGAACAGATAAACTCATATACATATTCTGAGTTGTCATTTGACCCTATTTCCTTGGGAAAGCAGGCAAAAAAACCACATCAAGTGGTCTTCAGTAAAAGTAACAATAGGAAGGAAGAGGACCAGACAAATGTCCTGCTTCCTCAAACACTCCAAATAAACTCTCCAGCACTTGCAAGGGTTTTTCTATGCCACTTAAAACCAGTATCACTTAGAAACTCTACTAGGGGATGTGCAGATCAACTTCAGTCATAGATAGACTGTAGGCAAACAATTGTAACAGAAAACCACTGAAACAAATGCAAGTCCTCCCAGTTATTGAAAGAATACTTGGAGTTTCCTCCAGTCTTCTCTATCACAGATGGTCAACAAGCACTACACATCAGCTGGAGAAATTTGTTCTGAACAATTTGGATTTGTAAAAATAATGCACATTAATTCTGTTTGGTTTTGGGGACATTTGCCTCCTTTTTCATGGTCAAGTAGAAAGGTCAATCTAAGAAAAGAGACAGGATTTTAAGAACATCTTTTGTAGCTGACTGTCCTTTTCTCTTGTGTAATTTCTTTGTCCAAGACAGAAAGCAGCAACAGAAATGAAATTTCAGTGCCTGAGTACCTATGGAACCCAAATTTTGACCCCAACCCACATTGACACAGGATTACTTTGGGTTATGGCTTCTTGCCAGGATTTATAAGAGTTCTTGCCTCTTGCTGTGAGCACATAGGAAGTGGGTCAATTAGTTAGCACTAAGGAGTTATCACAGATCTTATTAAGCAATTGGGCTGGACAGATTACCATTATCAGGAATTTTGAGAAGTGAAACACATCTCAAAGACCTTACAGTAAATGACACAAAAAAGCATAGGTTTATTAATTCTGTTAATAAAATGATAATCCAAGCACCAGGGAAATTCTTATCAATAAGAATTAAAAAAGATTTAATAGCTGGAGTTACAAGTTAAGCAACAACTGGCCAAATTAGGACTTCCAGGGTTATGGTTCTGCAGAAAACAGATAGCATATATGCTGAGGTTGCTTCTACCTAAAAGAGCTTAACACACACTTGCAGTCCTTGGGCTAAATTATTATGAGAGAGAGATCAAAGGTGCATGTTAGCCATTATGAAGCAGGAATTCTGAAAAGCTGTCTGATGAGGGGCTGACTGTGTGGCTATCTCATTTAACTGCACCTTGCTTTCATCCTGATCCCTGCTACCTCCTTGCCATCCACCCCTACTAACCCCTCCACAGGCTGTAACTCCCTTTTCTCTCACTGCAGCTTCTGATTATGGATTGCCTTTTTGCCCTCTGTACTCTAATGCTGCAGCTACAGCTCTTTGATAGGTTCTGGGTTCTGCTCTATTTTTGTTATTATAAAGCCCCTTGCCATAATCTCTGGATATTGGGGGCAATACCCACTAAAGAATGGGCTTGGATGTGTCAACTCAGTTTAATTTCCACTTCAATAAAATAAAATCCACCATCTTCAAAGTGTCACTCAGGAGCTCAAGTTCTGTAATCTGGGTATTTATAAAATAAGCTCCCAGTCCCAACTATGCCATGCAAATCTGACAATAAGTTTGTTCTTAAACCTCACCAGGGTTTACAAACCCAACATGCCTTCCAGTTTTAACCCTTTGCCTGGAGAAACAAAGTTGGTCCTGCACAAAGATGGATCTGTGGTGTGCTGGGTTTAGCAAGCCAGTGGTTTGACCCTTTACTCTGGATATCAAAAATCTGAGGTTTCATCATGACTCCCCACCTGTGAGGATGTAAATCTTGTCGCTATGGAAGCACACGAACTGCCAAGCTCAGGTTATTTCAATGTAGTTGTGGTAGATTTTCCTCTGCTATCTCCCTCTTTCAGGTGAAGAAAGCAGCCCCTCACACTCCACACAGCAACTCAAACTGCAGGGTGAGGGATCCATGGCTAGTCAGCCCAGACATCCTCCATCAGCCTGACCTTGTGCCTTTTTTTCCCCTTCAAAGCCCCTGGACAAGTACAGGGACTGCAGTATCTCTTTTATGAGGGGAGATTGTAGAAGCTATGTTCAGTCTAAAACATGAGAGAAGGGATCTCATTAATACATAGAAGTATCTCAGAGGTGGCTACCAAGAGGACGGTGCTGGACTCTTTTTGGTGGTGCCCAGCAACTGGACAAGGAGCAATGGCCATAAACTAAAACACAAGAAGTTTCACTTCAAAATGAGTAAGACCTTCTTTTCACTGAGGGTGGCAGAGCACTGGAACAGCTGCCCATGGAGTCTCCCCTCACTGGATCCAAACCCACCTGGACACACTCCTGTGACACCTGCTCCATGCGAACCCGCCTTGGCAGGATTGGGCTGGATGGGACCCAAACAATTCTGTGACTCTGTACTTCCATGGGCCATTTAAGGCCGAAAAGCCCTAAATAAATACCTCGAGGGGCTCGAAAAGGCTTTAATCGTCACAAAGAACTGCCAGACACCACGTAAACCCAGCGGGATGAGCAGAGACATTGATAACAAATCTGAGGGGAGCAGGGGAGTGAAAGCCGCACATCCACAGCCCCTCACAGCTGGGCAAAAGGGATGCAGAATACACTCCCACAGCCCCTCTGCTCTACCCCTCAGAGCTCGCCATGTTCTCCGACTGCCCCAGCCCCGCCCGTCATGGCNGCGGGGGAACCGGCGCCGGGGTGAGGGGCAGCCCGGGGCTGCGGGTCGGGGTCAGCGGCGGTATCGGGCTCTCTGTACACGGTGGTGCTCGGTCGTAGATTGGACTCGATGGTCTCAGAGGTCTTCTCCAACAGAATGGACTGATTCTGTTTTCCCGCCTGCCCTGAGGCAGCGGTTCCTGAGCCGCGGAGGCTGGTCCGGTGCGGGGCTGCCCCGGTTCGGGTNCTCGCCATGTTCTCCGGCTACCCCAGCCCCGCCCGTCATGGCGGCGGAGGAGGAGGAGGAAGAGGAGGAGAATGGGGAGGAGAAGGAGGAGGAGGCAGCGGTCACATGGCGCCAGCGCCGCCACCGCGGGCGCGGGGCGGGCGAAGGGGCGATGCCACCGCCGTGGTGAGTGCGGGGCTGTGNGAGGTCTTCTCCAACAGAATGGACTGTGTGATTCTGTTTTCCCGCCTGCCCTGAGGCAGCGGTTCCTGAGCCGCGGAGGCTGGTCCGGTGCGGGGCTGCCCCGGTTCGGGTCTCGGGTGAGGTGGCTGCCCCGGCCCCGGCCGGGTCCCCGCCTGACCCGGCCCCTTGCTGAGGGCTCCTGGTTTAACCTGACCCCGAGGGGAGACCGAGGAGCTGTAGCGGGTTGTGCTACACAGTATGGGAGATAACGTAATTACTGTTTCTTCACTCTTTAAATGCGTCTGCGGGAACAGCAGCAGCCCGCCTGCAGGTAGATTGAAACTCCGCAAATCTGACCCGAAATGTGAGGATCGCTGCGTGTTGGTGTTGCTGGCGCTACTCCGTTCATTGATTCGTTTGTAGGGCGAGGAATGGACTTGCTTTTTGGAGCGCTGTGTGACCCCGTGGAGTATTAAAGCTTTCTTTCCTTTATGACTAGGAAATTTATTTTAAAACCTTTTCTTCCCTCTTCCCCACTCCTGCCTGCCTCCCGTCCTGTGCTCCCCCCTTATTCTTCAGTATATACTTATATGCACCAGTGAGGCTTCTCTCTTCCCTATAGCAAATATGTGTTATTCTTTATGGCTGGTCGCCAGCTCTTTAGTCAGTTCATTGTTGCCATGTGGTATTTTTCTTTTTTTTTGTGTGTGTTAAAACTTGTAAGGAAAGCTGCAGCAGAACATGCTGGAGCAAATGGACTGTCTCAAAGTTACTTGCAAGGCAGAATAAAGGTTCTCTGGTCCCTTGCTTGCAAGAAAACAGATGGCTCTGAATAAGCTACCAAAAGCCCTGTGCTCCTTGTAGTGGGGGGCTTAGCAGGTCAGAACTCCCTGCTGTAATGTGGTACTGGAAGCAAACATTGTGTTTAGAATCCACCTTTCCAGACAGCTGTTTCATCTTTGTTCACTTTGTCACAGGTGTCAGTCTCAAAACTGCTGTTGAAAGCAATTAGAACACTGATGCTCTCTATTACAGCATCTCTGCCAAGCTGTATCCTGAGTTGTTTTTAATATCAGTCGCAGGGCAGCTGCAGTAGACCCTACAGGACTTTAATTATGTAATTAAAATGCAGCCCCTACTCTTCCAAAGAAAAAAAGAATATCTCATGACCTGGCTTTGTTGCTGTTCTGTAAACAATCAGTGTTTTCTTCATTTGGTCCCGAGTATTTGGAGCATTGCTTTCTGTTCAAAGGATGTGTGAAATCTCTCGGTGCCAGCACAGTAATTGTGCAGGTGGGCAGGGTTGTTAGCACACTGCTAACATGCTTTGTTGTCCCTGGAAAATGTATTTCAACATAAGATCAAATCTCTTCTCTCCTTAGAAAGAGTAGTCTGCAAGTTACATTAAGTATTCTTGCATGCTTTATGAGCTAGGATCAGCTTTTTTTTTTTTTTTCCCTTTCCTATGGATGTCATCTTAATAGGAAACCATTCCTGGGTATCTGTGATTAGCTTAAGTTGATCCAAATGCAGACTGTGCCCAGGAAAGGATGGTACCAATCTCTTCCTGCCAGTATGTTTCTGCCATGCTACCCCATAGAGAACCTCTAAGAATGTGAACTAGTCCAGCTGGGATTCCTAGGCCTCAATTTAGAACAGCATAAATGTCCAGGTGGTTCCAGATAAGAGGCTTTTGATTAACAAGCAATTGGCCTCCCCTGGTAGAACTGTCTCTGAAGAACTGCATGCCTTCTGCATAAGCTTTTCCTCATCTCTGGGTAAGATAAGCTCCTGCAGAGTTTTAGGAGCTCTTCTGCAGCAGGGAAGGAAAGAAATAACAGTGCAGCTCTAATGAGCCTTCATCTCCCAGCCTCAGATGAGGATGCCAGCAGGGGAACTGGCATTTGTTCTGCTGGAAGAGAGTCTGATTGCAGATTTCAGGGCCTGTGGCCTGGCTTCTATCTAATCACATTCTCAGAGGATGCAAATCAATACTGCATTATGCACAGGAGTAGCACTGGATAGAGTTCCTTAAAGGTTCTGTGTGACTGTAGTTTATGAGAATGGGTGAGTCTGATCATTCTCATAGTGATGTAAAATAACAGTAGGTGTGATTGAAGCACTTTAGGTGGCAGAAAGCCTGGAAACAGCAGGCAAGGGGAATAAAAATAAATTATTGGTATTTTGAAAATTTATCTACAGAAAATAGGTTTCTTCATAATAAGTGATGGAAACCTCAAGCTTTTACTGGTATAGGTATAAGGCATGCATGTGGTGTGGGGTCACATGGATGAGGTTAGAAGTGTCTGAGCAGATAGTAAAAGTGGGGATTTTTGGATCTTCCAGTGAGAAGGAACAGGGTACTGTGAGCAGGATGGTTCTTTGGTTACATTCCTTGAAGGTCCTGTAGAAGTTGCAGTCTGAGCAGCCAGCAGGCTGAGTTTGGCAGTGTGGCAGCTGTGTGTTGATAACTTGAAGTGGAGAAGTAAAGTGAGACTCCCACTAAAGGAAAAAGTAAAACTTCCAAGGTTGCAATTATTCCTTTCTGTGACTATTGTTTGTCAACTTCCTAAAAAGTTGAATCTGCCTGGTAGGTGATACTGCAGCTAAAGGTATCCCCAAAATCAAGCAATTTCCTTTGGCAGCATTCATTTTGGAGAGATACTGCTTGTTGTTGCAGAGTAAAAGTATGTTCTTGTATTTCAAGTGCAGAAATGAATTTGATTTTTCCTTCTCAAAAAGTATTACAGAGGTGAAGTCTGAATCCCTCTTATTGTGTGGGAGGCAGATAAACTGTCTTCTTATCTAAGGTTTCTTTTCAAAACATATGGTAGTTTGTGGAGATGAAAGCATCTGCTGTTGCAGCTACTGTGTTAATGTATAAAGTGGTGTCAGTGGTAAGGTCTTGGCTGTTCAAGCAGGGTTTTGCAGCATGAGTGAAAGCATTTGTTCAGCTCTCTTTGTGTAAGAGTTGTAGGCACCACATCCTTCAGCCACGTTCTAGCGTGTTTCCCATGTGAGTCAGCATTGTGTAAGAATTATTGTAAATGTTCTGTTTGAAAACTCTGTAAAAGCTACAAATACACTGCAGCAAAAAAGGTGAAAAATTAGGAAGCTGATTGTACTGTTTCATTCAAAAATTGACTTCAAGCATACTAAGTTTCTGATATTTTCGTGTAGGAATTTCTGAGCATATTCCTTGAGATGTGAAAATATGCTAAATCTGTAGATGAAATAACTGATGGTGTTACCGAAATGTAGAGCATGGATTAAAGTGCCTGTAAACATGTGTTTTATGTGTTGTATCTCAGCCCTTTCCTGTGCAGTCTAGCTTGGCAGCCTGATCCTTTGCATGTTTGAAATTGGAACACAGTGCTCAGGGGTGAATCAGCTTTTCCACTGCTGACACGGATTAGAGACCCCTGATGTAGGATTTGCTGCTGCCTGCTCTGTGCTTTAGAGGTGAGCAAGAAGAATTTGTGCAGGCCAGGGAGGAGTCCAGAGCTGCTACCCCACAGTGCTCACAGGTCTTTGATGTCTTTGTGGCTCAAAGTTCATCTGGGAGCAGGTGAGATCTTGTGGTTTTCTGTCTCGTGGCAGTAGTGGCATTGCAATTTCTGCATTTCTGAAGTTGGCTGTGACTGACAAGTTCTACCTTACCAGCTCTGCTACAGAGGCTGTTCACATTCGTGCTCTAGCCTCTCTTGCCATGGAGCAGGACAAAAGTAACTCCTCTTGCTGCTCAAGGGAGAAGGAATATATTCATGAGTGGCTGTTTGGGGGGTAACTGCCTACCTGCAATAACTTTTTGTCATTCCCAAGACTTCAGCTACAGAGACACTGCACCATTTAAGAAGTCAGATATTACATTGACAGGCTAAGCTAATAAACTTGCAGAGGCATGCTGAAAGGAAGGTACCTCAGTGAAAGGTTGCTATGTGCCAGACTGATTTAAGCAAATACTTAATGAATGTTAGAAGCATATTCATGGAGGTCTTTTTAGTTTGTGTAAAACCATCCAAATGTTGCTTGGCTAAATGACACAGATTTTCTTGTGCAGACAAGAATTAAATTGGATGCTTTAAACCTTGGAGGTGGCCTTAATTAAAACACAGATACTTTTCCAGGAAGCACAAACTATCTTGTTTTGATTCAAAACCCCTTATGAATCAATCTTTGTAGGTATTTTGACTATTTTGCCAGTTCCTGAAGCATAACATCAAGAACAAAGTATGCCACTGTCTCTATTGATACTTCTCATATTTGTTATTGAATATGTTTTCTAAAAGTATTTCCTTTAGTTTTCCATTTCCTGAAACACCTTAATTTTGTCAGTTATCATGAATCTCTTATCTCTGGAGTCAGCAGATGTCGAGACTCATCACCTATGAACCAGGAGATGGCCAAGTTCTGGATTGCACATTAACCTTCTGTGCAAGCAGAGTGTTGGGAGGCATGGCTCCTGCTGAAGTGGGAAAATGTATTCTTGATCTGCTATTCATTTTGTTGCAACATCCCATGATTTCAACACCAAAATCCTGAATATTTTTTTCCCATTAGAAACATTGGCAATAGATAAGTAGAAGAAAAGTGACCAAGGGGGATGGAAAAGGAGTGGTTCACAACCCTTTCCTCAAAGGGATTTCTTGTGAGAAGGAAAGATTGAGTCTGTAAGACCACAGAGAAGGAATGAAAGATTAAGAAAATTAATTTTTGGCATAACTTGTAGAAGTTTGCTGTTCTTACAGGCAGTGTACAATCTGTTTTTGCTAGTGACTTGTTTTAATCCAACAATTAAGGTATTTTCCTTAATGCATAAGGAGAGAGCTGAGACATTGAGTTGCTGAGAATCTCTTCAAAATCTGCAGCAAAGCAAACACTTCATCCAGAATGTTTCTTGGCTCAGTCTGGTACTTGTCCTGGTGCAATCAGTGAGTTGAAGAGACAACACAAAGTAGGTTTATATCCTTAGGATTTCTCTTTTTTATTAATGTCTGGAGACATTTGTGAGGAGATAAAAGATGTAGAGAGAAACATGTGTGCAGAAAATACTTTAAACTTCTGATGAGAAAATGAATCCAAAGCAAGAAGATTGCCAGGTCTTGGTTTATCTCAGAATTTCTTAGTGGGGAAAAATGGAAGTTCCAAATGGCATGGATACTGTGGATTCTGTGCTAAAGCTTGGAGTGAAAAACTCCAAGTGGTATTTGTTTCTGGACATGAGAAATGCAGATGGACTTGAAGTTCAACTCATGCTTTTAGTGTTTTTTCACTTCTACGTTTTTTTTAACAATGGCCATTCACATGGAACAACACAGGACATGGTACATTGAGGAAATCACTATGTTAGTGCTGTCCTTAACAGCATGGAGAAATGTAACAGGGTTAACTCTGAGCAGTTCAGCATGAGTTAAATATTTTCCTATTAGAGGTGATCTAGGGATTTAAACTGTAACTTGTTTTAACCTCACATCTAATTACAGGGCTACATTTTATCTATTGTTTATATTTTTGTTTGTGTTTGGCTTTTGTTGTTTGGGTTTTTTTTACACAAATAAATCCTTATGCTTATATCAGTTACTCAGGCTCCATAAATATGTTTGATTCTGGTCTGACTGAACCAAGTATTTATATGTAAATTTCTGCCTATTGAAGAGGAAAACTGTTCAGAAAGAGAAATGAAGTAGACCTGTGTGATTTGTGGGGAGTAGGCACGGAGATCTAGGAATTCTGTAAGCTGAGACTGCGGGGTAAGGTGCAATGTAACAATTCTCATTAAGGCAGTTTCCAGCTCTCTAGTACAAGCAGTAACGTAATTTTAACCATTTTGCATTTTAGACGCGTTCAGGTAGGGTCTTTGGAAGTTTCCAGTGTGAGTTGGCAGATACCTTTGTGTGTTTCTTTGTATCCAGATGTTGCTATCAGTCTGAGTTCTGCACAAGTGGATGGTAGATGTCTTCTGGGAGCTACTGCAGAACCTGTGCCAAGTGCAGTTTCCATGGTTAGTAGTCACAGGTTTAAAACAGACTGGCTAACCCCACTTTTTACTGCTGTCCTCCCACTCAAAAGTCCTTCAGTGAGGTCTGTTTTGTTGGCAGATTTGCTGCCAGCTTTTTTTTTTTGTCAGGATGGTTGCACAAATGAGTCCTGATTTTTTTTTTTTTTTTGGTCTTCTTTTTAAGAATTAGGAAATGTGTTTTCACTTTCCTAGTAAAAGACTGGAAAAAAAGCCCAAAGCACTTTTTGATGAAAATTTCTGGAAATGGACAGAAAACATACCTAGAAAATTTCTGTCAAAATGTGGGAATCATACCATGTTCCTAGTGATTTGGAAAATGAGGACTAAGGGAATTTTTGTACAACTTAATGATCATTTTCTCTAGCATTACTGTGGTCTATTCATGGTGAAGAGTGTTACTGATAGATTATGTGAGTGGCAGGAAGATGACCATGTGTATATTGCCAAATCCATGGATTGATATATGGATTGTGCATCAGCTGAAAAATCTTAATAAAAGAGATGTGAAAAATAATTACAAATAGAAAAATATGTTGATGATTTTGGGGCAGTGAATGCAGCCAAATGAGTATATGCAGCACTGGTGTCCTCAGACCCATCCAAACTGGCCTGTTTTCCCAGAGAAACCTGTGCTTGTTACCCCATTCCCAGTCAGGACTTGCAAGCAACAAAGTGTTAAGTTTCTGGCTCAGCGGTTCATTGTTCACTGGGAATGAAGACACCGCCGCTGCTGCAGTCAATGTGCTCTCCCTGTGTAACCTTGCTCTGCTTTAGTGCCGACTCTTCTGGAAAAAGGTGAGGGTTCTACGGTTCAGCTGTTCCTGTAGAAGTGTCATTAATCTAATTATTTTGCATGAATCTGCATTTTTGTTGTTATTTCTGTGAGCTTTGCAGATGTAAAATGTGAGGAACAGCTAAGCAGATTTTAAACATTTAGAAAAGGTATTAAGCAGCTTATTTGTGTGTAGTTGACCTTGTGAGCTCTCTTACATTCTGCATTTGGGTATAGTGCTGAAGGTTTGTTAAACTAATATTTAGATGCATGGATCTTTAATATGAGAGAGATGCAATGAAGAACAACTTGTGGGGTGTTTAACCTTGCTGTTTTCTAAGCTCTGTGAAGGAAAGGGCTGTATTACAAAATGCATTGCAGCTTTCTTTGGAGACATTCTGGCTTCTTTCAGAGCTGGTTTTATTGATGAAAATAAAATCTTGCTGTTTGAATTAGAAGAAAGTATTTGTCAGCAACAAGAAAGGCTGAAGGTATTTTTAGGACTCCGGGAATGGCATGACATGTATTTGTGTGCCAGATGGCTTAAAGGAACATCCAGCCCAGCAGCCTGAGTGTTTGTCAGGGGGATAGGTAAGAATTTCTTTCTTATAACTGTGCTTTGGAAAGTAAAAAGCTTTTTTTGGAGGGGAATGAGGACCCTGCAGTGGCATGAAACTGTGTACAGCACTTATTTACCCAGAGCTGATAGGTAGGATTTTGGTAAGCTTGTATTTCTAATTCAATAGTTCTTGTTTTCTCTAATCAGGATGGACTATTATGTTACTTTTCTTGATGCAATGTTGTACCACTGGTTGTAACTAAACCTGGTGTTCTTTTCAGCTGTTTGTTAACATGAGATTCTGACTTAGAAAAGTTTTTCTTTCCAAAACTTATAACAGTTTTTTCCATTAAAATTGTGTCCTTAAATTAGAGTCCTCGTGAAATACTCTCACTTCATGGAGTGTAGTAATATGTGGGGAGAAAGGAATCCTTTATCAATTAGGGAAAAACCCAATATGTTTTATTGTTGACAAAGAAGTGGAAGATGTTGCTGCAGAAGATACTTGAACATTTCTTTAAGGGTGCTTTTTTTCCCCCAGGAATTTCACATTTTTATTATAAAAAAGTCAAGGTGTTTGCATACACTCTGGAATGGCAGCCTGCTAAGTAAAGCTTTTTTACTGGAGTTGAGAAATTTCAGAAAGCTTGATAAGCAAATTTATGTTCCTAGGAGGAGGCATTTCAACATATAATTCACAGATTTGAAAATGATACTATGCAATATTTAGGCATCTCTGGTTAAAGCCCAAAAATTGAAATACAAATCAGTGTATGAGTGAGTCATTTGACACTGGAAAAACAGTGGGGGCTGAGAACATAAAGACTTAACTAGATGAATTTTTTAACTTGTCCTATGACACTTAAAACTTTTCAGACTGCATATACTCAGAGTATAGTTTCATAGATCTTCAACAATTTATGCAAATAATCTATGTGCCTTTCTTTATCTTTAAAATATAATAAATATTATTGGTATTTTAAGATTATCTGTAAAGTGTTGCTCAAGATTTTGTATTCATTCCACGAGGATTTATTTTAGGTGGTATGACATGGATTTGTATATCTGTGCTGAAATGACTAAACTGTTGGCTCTCAAAGCTTTGAAAGTTGAATTTAGAAGGGACTTGCTGAGGCTAATTAAAATAGATCTTAATGTGTCATCTCATTAAAATGAATGGGAACAGTGGTCTTGTGCAAGAGGACAGCCTCTGGTCTGCAGGATATTTCTGTGAATGAGTGTTGGTGTGACTGAACATTAACATTAACATGATTTAACATTAGTCTTTTTTAGTTCTTTCTCCTACCTTGCACCTCACTAAGTAGCCTGGGTCTGTTTTCTTGGTAACATCCCTGTAGGTAGCAACAGGCAGCTATTTTAGTTCTCATCCCAAAGCTGTCTCTTCTGCAGGCTGAAGGAGCCCAGCATCCTCAGTTCTCACAGGGCAAGTGTTCCAGGCTGTGACCATCCTAGTGGCCTTTTACCCACCTCACTCCAGTTTTCTGATGCCTGTCTTGTACTGGCAAATCCCTCCCTGGGTGCTGTCCTCTGCCTGTGGTCACAGGGAGCTGTGGAATTGCACTCCTGGGTCAGCTGCCTGTGCTCCTGTGGGTCCATCCCTGAGCTCTCCTTGCTGCAGGACTGTGCTCTGGCTTGGGCTTAGCCAGACCTTGGCTGGTCCTTGTCTGCAGAGTTGCTCCTCAGGCTGTGCCAGCAGCCATGGAGTTTGTCTGTCCCAGGTGCAGGACTTGGCATTTGTCCCTGCTGAATGATTTAGGTTCCTGTAGGCCCAACCTATCTTTACATGAGTAGTTACCTGCCTATATTCTGTCAAAAAAAAGCCACTTAATTCATAAAGTGCAATCAGCCATCCCTCTGTAAGGTCAAAAATTAATGGTGGTTTTTAATTAAAAACAAACTGGTAGGTAGATCCAATTTAGTGATAAAACAGTCCTGTAGGAGGGATTTTAAAGAAGGAGTTAAATTGGCTCTGTGCTTAGATTCTGGAGCACATGAAACACTTTTATTTGGAAGTGACTGTTACTTCTGCTCTGGCTGTATATTCAGTGAATGTTGCTCCTAGTGATGTGGTTGGATCTGAAGCAAAAGCTGCCCGAGGTGTCACTTTTTCATCTTACTGGTCTATTAACTGTGACTTTCCCTGAAGAGAGAGATTCTAATGGAAATGTTGCCTGGAAAAAACCAATTCTTTTTCAAGTGCAGAAGGTGTGTGAATGGCATCTCTGTTTGTGTGATGAATGTGTATTATTGCAGTACTACTTCTTCCTCATTTGGCCTCTGTTCATTGCAGTGTTAATGCTGTTGTTTGATAGTGATTCAACCAATAAATTGGAAAGCCTGTTCATGGGTAGCTATAACATCTTGGAGGGCAAGAAATGTAGGAAGGGTTAAGGCTATTAAAAGAGCAAAGTTGCATTCATGAATAGTGTTGGTTTATATTCTTGTGTTGTGTTCTGCTCTCCCCAAAGAATAAGAAATTAAAAATTAGAAGCATCTATAGAAGATCATGCAGCAAAATACACTAATACTCTGTAGAAAGATAAAGAAATTTAATGAATTTTTTTTTTGAGAATACTCTTTAAAAATGAAGATTATACACATCTGTTCCTTGCCTCAATAAAGTTCCAAAATACACAGGTAGTCTTGCAGGGGACCTGGGTAGTATGAGCTGTGTATTTGTCTTTTCCTGTGTTTTTTTTTTTTTTTTTTAAAGCTGTTCTTGGAAAAACTACAAGCAGACTTTAAGGTTTTCTCAAATAATTTTTACTCCTATTTCAAAAATCTTGATGTTAGTCTGATCCTCTGTTTGACCTCTGACAAACATGAGTTCTGGCGCAGTTATGAAATATCTACTCATACGGTGTGTTTACTAAACTGTTGAGGTTAATCCAAGCAGATGTCAGTGCTTAAGCAGTGGCAGGTCATAGAGTCTGTAGCAAATATTGCTCTTTAAGCCAAAATATTGTGGGTTGTGGTTGACATTTTTTGCTTCCTTAAAAAATATCCAAGGCCAGCACATTGGGCCAGTGTTACTGAGAGCTGCACAGGTTGCTAACAACAAACCCTCCTGGGCTGTGGGGGGGAACACAGTTGTATCCTTGTTGGGCCAGTTATTAAATGAATGTAAATGTTCCTTGATGTATGAAATCAATGTCATGGTGGTGGTGTAAGGCTGCTAAAAGAAGCTGCTGTGACATGAAAAGCCTATTGCACACTGAGTACTGCAGCTTAGGTCTGGCAGGTGGGCTCCTGGAGAGTTTTTCAGCTTTGTGATTTACTGAATTTAAGAGACTTTTACTGAGTTACTAATATTTAACCTTTACAGTTCTCTTAAAAAAATCAACTGTTTACTACTTGTGCAAGGAACTGAGAATTATGTACTGGAATTCGTGGAAATTAGAGAGCAGTGTTTTACTCCTGGCATTTCTGGTATGTGGGTCTGCAAACTCAGTTCCAAGGCTTTGCCAAAGGAAAACTGTCATGCAATAAATATATGACAGTCAAAACAGAGCAACAAGAGAGACACTGAAAGGCTGAATATTTGGTTAGAAATTCTCAGAACACTGTTCCTTTCAGTCTTGGTCTCTTCTTATCTGATGCTAATGGAGGCAGCTTCTAAGATATGTTTTTTCCTCTCTTTCCTCCAAACTGGACTGTAATTTCCTGATGGAGGAGATACTACACCTTGGATGATTTGTGTTTGTCATGTTGAAGTGTCTCTGGATTCCTGAGCACACCAGAGTGAACAGCCATGAACTCCATGCATCTCCAGGGCATGGGAATGAATGCCTGTAAAATACTTAAAGGTGTTATCATTTATTACTTGCTCTGGAAGCTCCTATCTTGCCAAGGGAAAGGAAATGCCTTCTGTTTATTCTGGATGTTCTTTACTACTTGAGTTTTTGGAAAGGGGAATTGTTTGAGGTGTTTTTTTTTACTTTTGGCAGCTGTACTGTTTTTGAGAAATGAAGGGGAGATGCATGATAGACCCTCAAGTCTCTTTCCAGGAAAATTTGTGAGGAACTGTATTGTGAAACAGTTCTTCTTGCTATGTTTAAATAATAGATTATTCTTTTGTGGCATTTAGTATTTTTGTTTGAACTTGAATAAATAAATAGAAAAGGGTTTTAACTATACTGTCCAAATAGCAATTTATTGGTGACTGGACTCATTGTTACAGTATTGCATAAGTGAAAATTATTCTTAAGAGCCCGTTGGTTATCTGAATTATGCAGTTCTGCTTTTTTTTGATTTCAGTTGTTTCCATCTAACTGTTCAAACCTGCCAGCTGTGCTTGCATTAGCAGAGCTTTAGGCTGTTGAGTTAAAAATACATATAATCTGGGTTTTTTCATGCAGCATGTATCAGGGCTGAGAAAGATCCTTTGGATTTGAAAGGCATGTCCTTTGCATCTCCTGTATTCAGGAACAGGCTTTCTCTATTTAAGGGGGAAAAAAACGTGAGGAAGAAATAAAGAAGGATTTGTCTTTGCTTAAGTTTCAAAATCCTTTGAGAAACCAACTGGGGGAGGATGGATGTTTTAAGACACTCATCAAGATATTATGACCATCCATAGGCTGAGACAGTTGCTGGGTAAATTGGTAAAATGTATTTCCTAGAAGACTTCACAACACTGGAGAGGAAAGGAGTCTGGACAGAGTAAGACTTTTATTCACTGTGTCTACATGGAAGGAGTTCATGGATAGGGAGATGGCTGAGGTAAGAATCAAGGGTTGAGTGTCAGGCTTTGTGAGCTGAATGTTTCCTCCTGTATCCTTGTGGCCAGCTGCAGCCTCCTCTCCTTCTCCCTCTGCACTTATCAAAGTGGTTATTTTTTGTTGCACACTGAAATGAGTGGAGGGATTGTTGTTTCTTGGTATGTTGAGGAGGGGCAGAGATACATTCATGTGATTGTGCTTTGTATGCATAGAAGTGTAGGGCTGGAAAGGTTCTCTTGGTTCCTCAGGGCAGATCCCAAGCAGGACTGAAGACTTGGAAACCTCCGCTGGCCTAAAGCACATCTGTAAGAAGGCATCAATTTCAAACTGTCTAAAACTGGAGTGTGCAGCTCTGACACAGCTCATGCCTCTGTCTGCTTAAATGGTTGAAATACAAAGTGGTTGAAATCCAAAGGACAGTGTTTGTGTAAATGCATATGTGTTGGTGAATAAAGTAAACTAATAGGTCTCAATGTGCTTTTCATACACAGGGTTAACTTTTTTTTCGTGTTCTGCCTTCAGAATAGTCTGCATAGTGAGTCTGTATTTTCCTGCCAAATAGATTACCAAATGTCTTGGTTGAATAGCAAGGTACTGAACAGGCACAGGCTGTGTACTGTCATTTGATTTAAATTCAGTATTTCAACATCTTTATTATTTATATTATATATTTATTATCTTTATTATTTTACAAAATGCCGGAATAGTGAAGAAAAGGAAAAGAAGGTGAAGCAGATCTAGCAAGGCTCAGATGGAAATAATACTTGGTTTATTTAACTTTGGTTTGCATTTGTTACTTTTGTAGCAGCAGCCAACCATGAGCGTTTAGCCTGGTTAGAGATGGAAGGGATGTACAGCAGTGTCCTCACTGGTGATTAGTAATTTATCCCTTCCTCTTTAATCTGAGTGTGCCTGATGTCCATCACAGCAAACTTTAACCATGTCATGGCTGGAAGTGCCACAGCAACAGTTGTAGGTCTGAGCTATGAAAGAGATGCAAGGAACTATGGAAATATTTAATCCATGAGGAATTCTGCTCTGTGTGCCTGTCTTCTGACTGTTACCAGAGATAGAATAGATTATGTTTGTTTTTTCTGTGCAAGCTGCAGTGTAGATATATCCTTAAACAACTCTGAAATGAAAAGGTTCCTTCTCTGTTATAGTAATTTTTATCTTACTAGGACAGTTCTGTTCCAAAGTGTCAGTGCATGTTAGGACTGTCCATCTGTGTTACCATAGTGAATGGAAAAACACCTCTAGCAGTTTTTGAGGAGCAGTATGTTAGGCTTGGACAAATCTTACTGCAGATGACCTTCTGGTGGCCATGCAAAAAGAACCTGGCAAGCACCCAGATCCTCTTTTATGGAGAAGCATTAATTGTCTGCAGACTGCTGAGCAAGAAGAATTATTATAATGAGAGGGTATAACTTTGCTCTTGCTCCTCTGCAGCCTCGCATGCTTTTTCGGAGCCAAGGTTCACCTTGGTGTGGTTGTGTTAGCACAGGGCATGAGGCACTGGGGATTGCATCTGTACTTCTCTAACTGATAAGCCTATTCTGCTAGCAAAAATGAGGATTTTCTTCAATCATTTCTGCCCCAGAGCATTTGATGCCTGCCTAATTTAATGGCCTTGCAGTTAAGCAGCGAGATTTCTGTGTGACAGTGTTAGAGAGAGAGCCTGTTCCACAGAGAGTGCAAATTCATCTGTATGCACGGGGTCAGCCTGAGATTTAAACCCTGTGTAAGACCTTTTTAAGCTCCTTGGGCTCAACTGCTCCGTAGATTGTTGCCTTGCAGGAGTGAGGGAGTTTGACATGGTAAGAACAATAGGTAAATTATTTTTGAGGAGGGTGAGTTTTGGTTTTTTGCTTTACTCTGTGGATATTTTATTCTCAGGAGATGATGACCTGCTGCAGTCTGGGAAGTGAATTTTGACATATATTTTTTTTGTATGCAAGTCGCTAAGAACTCGGAATTACATTGCCAGAGTAAATGGTGTCTTTATAATGTTCTTTGGGATCATTAGCAGCCTCTACCTTTGTTTAATAGTTTCCCATATTGAGAAGGAATAATTTGTTTGTACTCATAAATGTTCTGGTTTGTTCTTTGCCAGACTGACCTGAAAACTTCTGGTAGTTTCTTACTATTTGAGTAGTTTGAAAAGTGCATCAGCAGAAATTATTGACTCCCACCCCAATATTTGTTTTCTTAAAATAAAAGTTTTGCTAATTAAAAGGTGATTAAATTATTTTCTGACTTTTTGTTACTGTGCAAAGACTTTGTTGTGGTTAGATAGTGATGAAAGAAATCAAGCTCTTTGAGTCAGCATTTTCCCCCCCTGAGTTTGGGGAACTGATCTGTATAGTTTTTAAGGCATGTGTTTTTTTTTTTGTTAGTGTGGGGTTTTTTTGTGTGTTGTTTGGAGGTTTTGTTTTGTGGGTTTTGGTTGGTTTCGTTGTGTTTCTTTTGCAGGGTGGGGGATGGGTGTTGAATGTTTTTTAGATTTGGGGAACTCTAGAAAGTCTTTCCAATTCTCCTGGCCCATAAGTAAAATATTTTCACCAGCTTCATTTGCTTCACTTCACGGTTTTGCTTATGCAGTATAGCTTTGGGGAAAATTGTCTTATGGATGTCTAAAGTAAAACTCTGGGTTGCTTCCTTCCAGCTCTAGATGGGTGTCTCCTTCAGGGAATCTGAAAGCTTTTCTGGAGTCTGCAGAGGCCTGGAGGAACCCAGTACCTTAGAAACCTTAGAGCTTTTCCTTCTTTTCCTATCCTGTCTGTCTTCTTTCTGTGGAGAAGATTTTCTGTAAATGTGACTGTCTTGGTGCTATGTGTTGTTCAATTGCATCCCATGCTTTCTGGAACTCCTGGGACACTCATGAGGGCTGTTCTTAAATTTGGGGCAAGAAAAACTGAACCTTGAAGCTTTTTTGAATCTATGGTCTCTCATTTTATGCTTTAGGACAGGATCTGAGCTATGAAAATGGATATATATGGACCTGCTCTTGGGCAACTGGCTCAGAGTGGCCCTGCTTGCACGAGGGGGTTGGACAAGGTGACCTCCAGATGTCCTTTCCAGCCAAAACAATTCCATGAAGAATCAATTCCCTGTGTAGAGTATATTTGATGATATAGTTATATGTTTAATTCAAGGCAGGTGTACTAGAAATATACAGTTGTGGAACAGAGATAATTATATGACTACTCTGAGGAAAATTAATCATTTTTACCTTTAATTGTGTTGTGTCACTGGGCTCTTAGTGATTGTTTGCTCCATATTTTAAAGCAGTGGTATCCACATTAAATGTGAAAACTGGTAATGTTTATTTTTTGAATGGAACAGTGAAAAGGGATTTACTTCTTAAGGTCTGTGCCTAGAGTTTAGGCTCTAAAACTCTTTAATGGAGGAGGAAACCTATCAAATGTATTTCATAATGTATAAGTTAACAGGCAGCACTCTCAAAATGTGTGTTTTCACTCTTTTCAAGGTAATTGAGAATGGGCCCTCAAGGATGCTGAGTCTACAATGGGAAGTGTCACACTTCGCTATTTCTGCTATGGGTGCCTCTTCACATCTGTGACCTGGACACTTCTGCTCTTTGTTTATTTCAACTTCAGTGAAGAGAACCAATCCTTCAAGAATGTGCCCATCAAGGGGCTGGAACCTCAGAGGCCATTTCCAAAAAAATTCTACCCCCGTTTTACACGGGGGCCAGTTCATATACCTGAATTGCAACAGAAAGAGAATAAGATAGGAAACTCTTTTGGAAATCATATCCAGGATCCAGTTAAGGGGGAGATAGAATTCTCTCCTGAAATGGGTAAGTGGTTTTTCGTGTTGGTGACAAACTTAGTAAAACAACAGGAGAAATGAGTGTTTTTTACAGAAAACCATCTCAAGGGAAAGTGTATAATGAAGAAGTTGTTGTTTGTTAAAATGCAGGTGATACTTAGGGGGTTCTTCATTAGGAATTATTTGAACTTTATTCTACAGTGCTTAACCCAAAATACACTGTTTCTAACACATCTATGCTGTGTAAGTGATGAAGACTGGGCTACAGCAGGGTCTACCCTTGATGAACTAAATCTTGCTTTCGGAATGTTCAGTGTGTGCTTGTTTCATATCTTACTCCTGTATTAATTGGGCTCAAATACATAAGCCTTAATTAGCTACAGAGAAACTCTACTTGCATGCATTAATTAAAAATAGTAGTGTGGTATCAATGAACAATGAAGAGGACCTGTTGATTTGGAGAATATACTTGGAGTATGACTTAATCTACAAGAAATGCATGTGGGACAAACTTAAAATGCCAGATGGAGAAGACAATGGTTAGAGCCAAATCCTGCTTACCTTGTACCAGCAAAGGTCTGTATGTTTCATCAATGAGGTGATTTAGTTTTGTGTTCCAAAATAAAATACTTTGTGTATTCAAGTGCTTACTGCATATTCGCTGCTGTGTTTAGATATGCAAACAGGCATGTTGTGTACTGGCTTAAATCTTGGTTTGAGTCTGGAGGCAGAAGTGTTGTGTCAGAGTTTTGGGATATTGGTTTCTGCTGCTGCTTTGGGAAATACAGCACAGAAACAAACCTTCATAACCAGGGTTTAATGCTCAGATCTCAGTGAAGTCCCCTGTCATGACTGTGGACAAATGGTGAATCAAAAGCTTTGTGAGTTTATAGAACTTCACCAAACTTCACTTTCTGAGTTGGTCATTAGACCTGTGTGAATGCTAGAAAAATGGCAGTTCATGTTGCCCTGTGGCATCACAAGTGTTTTTCAGTTCACTGCAAAAAGCCTGAGTGCCAAATGAGGTGAAGGCCAGTCCAGGGGTGGCCATTTCTTTCCAACTATTCAGTCTGGGCCAGGAGAGAAATAGAGCTTTTTAACTGAGAAGTCCTTTGATCTTCAAACCAAGTGACTGGTTTGGTTGGTGAAAGCCAAGGGGAGTTACAGTGCCAGGATAAATTCTACAGGAATCATCAGGAGACAGCTCTTAAGATGAGGTGTTGTAGGAAAGGGCTTCCTGAAGTCTGCCATGGGTAGAACAGTGATGAACGTGCAAAGCAAAAAAGAAAATAAAGTGAAAAGAAAGTTGGTGTGTGATAGTCAAAATCAAACTGTCATCTGGTAGGTCAATCTGTCTTTTCTTTTTTTCATTAATCTGTGAGAGCCACGTAACACTGCTTAAGTAAAGCTTAAACTGAGGTTTTGATTGCAAGCCCCTTATTTTCCAAGGGCTTCTATCTGCTGTTTGAACTGAAATCATTAAAGTCTTTTGCATGCATTAGATATTGTTCATCATGAGATTATTTAAAAACATATTTGCACTCCTTGAATATATTCATAAGATCAGAAAAATATATTTAGTGGTTGGCTATGTGTGAATCATAGAATGAAACATTTGGGTTGTGTTTTAAGCTCATGCTTGGTATACAGAAAACATTTTAAGGTGACCACAGTACATTGTGCCACTGATTATGCCAGAATAATGGAGCTGGGTGGCTGAACTGACCAGCTGGAGACGTTCCTTTGGGAATGGATGTGGTTCATTAGAGGACTGACTTAACCTTTTAGGCTGCTGGGGCTGGGGGGATGACACTGCCACTGTAAACAGAGCTCATTCCTACCCCACAGTGCAGCTCATGCACAGTGGGAGCACTCATCCATGAGCAGCACAGCCAGTCACAAGACACTGTGTGGGTGTGTCCCATTTATCTCACAGATATCACTACCCAGCACTTCCCACTTGGTCCTGCTCAAATGTCAGGGCATTTACTCTTGAGCTGTTTGATAGTGCAGCTGCATTGCCGCTGCTGAACTAAAGAGACTAAAAGCCTCAGGGTGGTAAATGTAAATGGTGGGAATGTGGATGGAATTCTCTTCAGAATGTCACCTGGTAACTGTAGGTAGACTTTGTCATTGAGACACAGCTGTGCTCCAAAGGCCCAGATGGATGAGTTGTTATGAAGCTTTTTTCTATTTCAAACTTTTAAAATTACTTCTCTTTTGTGTTTAACTCAATTCATTTTCTCCAGGCTTCAGCTCAGCTGGCTTTTGCATCGCTGGTGAAAACTGGAGAACATGAGGTGTGGGGACAGACTGAGAGGATTGAGTTTATTCTGCCTCAGAGATAAGGCTGAGGGGTGAGATTTTATTGCTGTCAGCAGCAGCTGAATAGGAGGCTGTAGGGAAGATGGAGGCAAACTCTTTCCAGAGTGCATGGGATTATAATGAGAAATTGGAGCGAGGGCGTTTCAGTTATGGAAGAGGAAAAACATTTTCAGTGTGATGGTGGTCAAATGCTTGCACAGGGAAATAAAAGGTTGTAGAATCTCCCTCTTTGGAGATACTGAAGGCTTTCAAAATTTAAGTGCACTGGTTCTGAGCAACCTGATTTAGCTGGACCTGCTTTTGGGAAGGAGATTAGACCAGGTGTCCCTTTCAGTCTGAATTAGTCTGTGAATGTTTGAAACATATTTTCCTGGAAGTATGGTATCATGTGAATGAGGAACCCTCTTGTTAACTATTTTCTGCAGATTTTGAATGATATGGAGATGATGGACAGGGTGAAAGGAGATAACTTACATGATCCTTGCTCACTTCTTGTACTGAAATTTCAGTAAAATTGCATGTGTAGTTTGATAATAACTGAAGAGGTGGCAGGCATCTCATTCTGTGCAGCCAGCTGAATAGAGACAATAAAAAATAATCACTCTGCTACCTGAATTGCTGCAGAAGTGGCTAGAGGCACAGGTAGTGGCAGACACCAGCTGTCTCTCCCTCATGGAGTTGTGTGAAGTGCCACAATGTTTTGGATCTATTCACATTGGTGAGTGCATGGCTCAGTGAGAGAAGCCCATGGCACTGAGTCAAGGCAGGCAGGATGGCATTGAAAATTTCATCTTGGTTTATAGCAGTGCATTTCCTAATACCAACAGTAACTTCTGCCATGCTTAGTAACAGTTGCCACTTCTGCTAAAATAATCAATAAACAGCAGCTCTGCTGGTGCTTTACTTGCTGTCAAAGTCCCAGGTGAGATAAACAAAAGTTTACAGTTCTTGCATAGCTATTTTTGTTACCATGGACTTCAGAACTGCATGAAATTGGAGCTGCTATTGTGAGAATTTTTCTACCATTTAAAATGTATTTCCTCACTCAAAAATCCTATTACACACCCATCACCTGTAGGGATAGATTCTGATTCATTGTGTGCCAAAGTCTGTCCTCTGTAGCTTGTTTGATGCTGGTTTTAGGTGGTGCTAAGAATTAGAGGTCATGAGTGAAGGGAGGCAATAAACACAATGGAACCAGCAGTCTTTGGAGAAGGATTTAATTACAGCTGCAAGGGCTTATAAGGGCTGCCTGTTTGTGAGAGGGAGCAGAAATAGTTGCACAAATACACACTTTGCAAAACTAGAGGGATTTTTTAAGAGTATAATGGGTTTTAGAAGAGGTTAAAGCATGTTTCAATCCTTGATTTCTTTCAAACCGTGTTTTTGAGCCTTTTTAGCTGATCTTGGCATGTTTCTTTTGCAGGAATGATTTTTAATGAAGAAGATCAGGAAGTGAGAGACTTGGGCTATCAGAAGCATGCTTTCAATATGCTTATCAGCAATCGACTGGGATACCACAGGGAGGTGCCTGATACAAGAGATGCAAAGTAGGTGCTGATTTTTGGAGAGAATGTGGTATAGTTTCATGTGCTCAATGGCTTTTTACACCTGATGCAGTATTTAATATTTTTGGTGTAACATTTCTGTCATACACTCTTCCATCCCCATGTGTTGCTGAAGGCAGATTTTTCAGCTATTTAACAGGAGTGCTTGAAGTTAGGATTTCTAGTCTTTGGTCTTTTCTGTCTTTTTTGACTGAATATTGTTTCTGGAGATGTAATTTTTTTTGGTCAGCTGCTAAAGGTATGTGATAGGTTGTGCACTGCTCAGTATTTTCTATTAAAGAATAGATATTTTTCTATAATCTACATGGTGCATATTGGGGGGAACAACTCACCTCTGTAACAACAATACAAGCTCCCAACACTGAAAAATAAATAAACTTGCATAAGTTTTTCTAGTGGTTTATCTGGTGTAGGTGAATGTAATGAATTGTACTTGCTGATTGTCTTTCCCAGAATTGAGCTCATTCTAAGTAAATGAAAGCTTTTCTTCTATACTTCTGGGTTTTCATTTATAATTTCTTATTTTTATTGGATCTCCCTGTACCTGGCACCTTCATATGGCATTAATCTGTGACACTTAACCCTGTTAGAAGTAAGGACGAGCTTTGAAAATAAGAAGAATGATCTTTTGCTTTGAGTGGGATTCATCTTGCAGATTAAGATGCTTTGATAACTGCTTGTTAGTCAGTTGTCTCTGCTCTTATTATAATTAGCAGAGATCCAGTCAGTGCAGTTAATGAAGCATGCAGAGCTCTTCAGCTGACAAAACACACTTGACAGCCTCAGGGTGAGCTGAACACTCTTTAGACTGCACTGACAGCAATGACTAGACTTAAGTGTCTTAATCTGCCCTCTGTGTCCCAGTGTTGGTTGTGTAAATAGGTATTTAGCACTAGTGGAGGTTTTCTGGGATATCCAGCTCTGTCTCCAGCAGCTGGCCAATAAAGCTGTGGTATTTTTGTGGGCCTCACATCATATTTGAACTGTCTGAGCTACCTGAGGGTACTAGACTGTGTTTTGACAGCTGAAACAAGCCCTCACTATCTTCTGTTCTCTGTCTTGAGGATCTCTGGTTCCTGTTCCCACCTCAGTGCATGATATTCTCTGTTGTCTAGCAAGCAGCAGTGTTAACTATGAGTCTGTATTATGTGGAAAGTAACTTGCTATGCTGAGCCCTCCTATAGCTGTTACACATCTGAGCTCATTATGTTCACGTTAGGGGTTCCTCCTACACATTTAATGTTTGCTTGTTATTTAGGAAGTTTCAGCAGTGACCCAGTTCTATGGAAACCCCTCTGTAAATAGTGACAAAGACTCTGTTCCTGTTTTCAGATGCAGAGAGAAGTCCTACCCTGCTGATCTGCCCTCTGCCAGCGTTGTGATTTGTTTCTACAACGAGGCGCTCTCTGCCCTGCTCCGCACGGTGCACAGCGTCCTGGACCGCACCCCCGCCCACCTCCTGCACGAAATCATTCTGGTGGATGACAACAGTGAATTGGGTGAGACACTCTTCCAGGAGTATTACACTACTGGGCCTTCCTGTACTTTATTGACTGGTCAAAATAAGTTGTGGAAGTCATGATACAAAACCAGTTTGTACTGCAGCCCATCACTAGAGTGCCAGCCAGTGGAGATGTGTGGTGTCCAGAGATGCCCAAGGTGACATCATCTTTGCCACTGGTGCCATTTTACTGATGAGCTTTGTATCATACAGACTTTAACAGTGAAAATCAGGTTTTGAAGCTAATAATCATAGAATCAAAGAATGTTAGGGGGCTGGAAGGGGCCTTAAAGATCATCTAGTCCCAACTCCTGCTGTTATGGGCAGGGACACTTCCCACTAGACCAATTTGCTCAAGGGAGCAACCTATTCAACTTGGCCTTGAGTGCTTCTAGGGATGGGGCATCCACAGCTTCCTGGCAACCTGTTTCAGTGTCTCACAAACCTCACAGGAAAGAATTTTTTCTTAATATCTAACTTTAATTTTCCCTCTTACAACTTCTACTCATTACTCCATATCCTGTGACTACAGTTCCTGATGAGTCCTTCTCCAGCTTCCCTGTAGGGTTCCTTCAGATACAGGAAGGTAACAATGAAGTCTTCACACAACCTTCTCTTCTCCAGGCTGAGCAACCCCAGGTTTTCCCTGCCCTCACTGGGGAGGTGCTCCACTCTTATCTCCCCTCTTGCACACACTGATGAGTGGGAGTCATGAAGCAGTTGTTTATGGTTTGGGTTTTCTTAGCAGCTCCTTGCTTGGGCTGCTCAGGTGCTCAGAGCACATAACAGAGAGGCCACTACTCGCTGTGAATGCATCTTAAAGGAGCTGGAGGCGCTCCCGGCGCAGTCTTGCCGATGGATTGCTGTGGCACGATGGAAACAGTGCTGTGTACTCGCTCAGCATTTCGGACCCGCAGCAGCGTGCTGAGGCCGGGGCTCAGCGTGGCTCTCGAACAGCCTCTTGTGGCCACGCCGGGAGCGGCTGTCCTGGCTCTGGGAACAGCCTCTGCTCCAGCAGGCATGGACGGGCCCTGGAGGGGTAGATTCTGCAGAGTTGCTTTGCATCTGTTGAAGGATTGTTGCTTTTTCTCTCGATTGACAGACAAGGCAAAGACAGACATGCAATTCAAGCATGGCCCTCCAAAAGTCTTTCATTTTGGCCCTTCAAAAGCCAAATGCCTGTTGAGGAATGTGCTAGCATAACAGTTCTTGCCAGCATGACTGTGCAGGTTCCCTGCTCGCCTCTGTTCGTGTCCACAACTTTTTGCATTTTAAAGATGTTTTTTAGATTGTATTTTTTTTAATATATATAATTATAGCTCCCTTGGTCTCATTGTTTGGTTTCTGGTTTAAGGTCTCACTTGCTCTAAGAGACTGATTAGATATGTCTGGTGTAGAATGGCATTCTCTTGTTATGCTCAAAGTTGATTTCTCTGAGGTCAGATCAAATGTCGAGATACAAGAGAGAACAAAGATCAAACACTGTTCCTTGCTGATAAGAATGTGTAGTAATTAAAAGCTTGTTTTGTTTTGTGTTTTGGGAGCAGAGCATATGCCTTGCCATAAAGTGTCTTGTGCAATTTGTTTTGTATTCAGAGCTTGCCTAACTTCAAAACTCAATCTTCTGAATGTGAGGATGCATCTGATTGATGTCTGTGTTGAGGCAGTAATACCATCACTCTTCTGGTCTGTTGTTAAATTGAAGCAATTAATGAATTTGAACCAAATTAAGTTCAAAACATTCAAGTAGCTATTTTTGTCTTTCTGACTTCAAATGAACTTGTTCTGAAGCCAAAGGCAGGAGGAGGTATTGTTTACACAGAATTACTGCTCTTGATGCTAATGATCCTATGATTTTGCTGCTGCTTAATTTTAATGGATGGATTCTTACAGCAGAAGAAAGGTGGGGGCTGGGGATGGTTTGGGAACTGAGGAAATGGATAAAAACTTTGGCTGTGCTATGGATGTCACGAGCTCAGGCAGATTGCTTGATCTTTATGCCCCTTTGTTTTGTTTTTTAATTAAAGATTCATTTTCCTTCCATTGCCTGCTTTCTGAAGTGGTGTTCTATATGAAATTCTCTCAAGTTCTTTACCTGCAAATATGAGAGCTGTGGTACACATCAGTGCTGTTGTGCAAACCTTGGGCCTTTGCACCTAGTTTTGCCTCAAAAAGCTTCTTAGACTCAATTATCAACAGTTTTCCTAGCCAAGCAGGCATTGCCATGGCTCAGCTGAGCTCACTGTTGTATTTTTTCTCCATTCCCTGAAAGGCAGGATTTCTTTTTCTGGTATAACCTCTTTCTCCCTGATTTAGCCTTAATCTGTTATGAAAAAGCCTGAGGATGTGTTTTGAAGGTTGTTACTGGAGACATTCTTCTGTGTAGAAAGAGAGATTGAAGAACAGAAAAGGAACCAGTTGTCTGCAACTCATTACTTTAGAATAGTTTAAAATAATAACACTCCAGACTCCCATCCTGGGGCCCATTCTGCCTTTGTTGCCTAGATATGGAAGAAGGTAATGCCTAAATTAATTTTTGAAGACTGGCTAAAAGGGAGCAATTATCTCTTTGGAGGAAAATTTCTCAGGCTGGATTGAAGCAATTTTTTAGGTTGTATCAGAAGTAATCAGTGTTCCCAGTGGACATGAAGGTGACACACAAAAACCCATCAACAGCAAAAATCCCAAAATGTGTCTGAGACAAACCTGCCTGTTAAGAATGATCTGTGATATGGGCACAGTTGCCAGCAGAATGCCATTTTGTGTGGGTCAGAACTCTACTGGCCCTTACATTCTGCTGCTCAAGTCAATGTTGTGGACCTGGTTTAGCTTCTGGTGTGGATGTGACATCTTTTCTTTTTTTTTCTTTTTCCTATTATTTTCAGGAGTTTGCAGATGGGAAACTCCTTCCTTGTTTATTTGCCTCATCTGCTGTAAGAGTTGAATTTGATAACTGAGCTTTTCTTCTTTGTGTTGGCCCATTGTTTCTGCAGGTGTACACTGTTTTTCTCCTGCTATAATGAATCAGGTGAAGATTGATTCAAACACTATTTTATTTTAGGTTTGCAAATCTGCCCTGCTTGTTTGGCTATCTCATTTGGGTAGCACTTCAGAAATTATTTAGTCAATTTTCTAGGAAATTTTCTCTGAAAACATCTTCCCTATTGTCTCTGGCATATGATGTCATTATTCCAGACTAGGGGAGGGAATTCCTGTGACCCAAATGAATTCTGTCTGTATGTCCCCAGAGAGTTTCCTTTGTCCTAGAGTATTCTCTAGCATCATACTTGCTGTGTGTTACCTTCTCACTTCTGATCCACCATGTTTCTTTGCAGTGCAAAGGCTGAGATCTTAACATTTGTAATGGCATCTGGGAATCTCCTGCCTGAAAGTTCTTATTCCTCCTTAAGGTTATAGCTGTGACTTCCACATATATTCCACTGGCATTTAATCTTAACAGCAACTTTAATGTTTGAGCTGACATTCATCAGAATAATGTTTATTTTGGCATATCCTCTGACAAAAGTGTGTCTGCTTCTTTATACCAAGGTTCTCTATGAAGTGTCAGTTGGGTTTTTGCTTTTCTTTCTCATTTTATATTCCTCTTTATTTCTCCATAAGCTTATTAACTTACGCTTTTCCATCACTTCAGTCTTTGTGTCCATCTTCTCTTCAGTAGTTCTGCTTTAATGTTAGAAACCACTGACCTTGGGTGAAAGAAGTATTGTTACTCTTAATATTGCCATTGAAGTTAGCTAAGTTACAGTAGTGCCCATAGACTCCAGTGAACTCTGCACTTCTTCAAAAGCACAGGCTTGCCAGCAGAATCTTTGATCCTTTTGGGTTTTAGAAAAGCAACCAGCTGTGAGTGAGTTGTACTTGATATCTGTTGTTCTGACAGTTAAGCAGGCACAGATAATATAAGGTGTCTTCCTGCTTCTTCTGATAGGTGTCAGCATTTGTTTTCATGTTTGGAATGTAGTAATTTAAATAATTTGCCTGCGTGAAATGTTTATTGTTGCATCTGTTGCAAATGCCAGTCACCATGAGAAGACTTGGAAATGTATTTCTTTGAACAGCAATTTTTTTTTATTCTAGTAGTTATAGTTAACTTGAGTAATGTACTAAAGACATTGGAGGGGAAGTATAGGATGTGGGAGTACTGTCCTTATGATACTCCTGGTTTGAAGCTCTGAGGTGTCAGGGTAACATTTTGATTGAGATTTTGGCCATTTTTGAGTTAAATGTCTTGAGATTTTAAACAGAGCTCTCAGAATTTCTGTCCTGTTGTTGAACTTGTGTTTTTCTTTTTTCAGCTGACTTGAAAAAAGACTTGAGTGAATATGTTAAAACACAGCTTCCCAAAACCACAAAATTGGTAAGAAATGAGAAGAGGGAAGGCTTGATCAGAGGAAGGATGATTGGAGCCTCTCATGCCACAGGTACCATTGCTTTTTTCTCTTTTCCTTGCATACTTTGATGATTGGTTGATTGGGTGACTTCTCTTTTTGTAGTGCAGCTTTTCAGATGTTGGATGTTTGACCTGAGGTTACTTTAGCCCCCTGAAAGGACTCTGCATGTCATGCTACACTCTAAGCTGTACAACTTAGCATTATCCCAAATCTTTCTTCCCCTCCACTATCTCAAGTGATACCTGAAATTTGGTTCCAAATTTGAGTGGTTTTTAAACCTTGAGACACTTTGAGTATCTCAGCTGTTGATTCTTGTTATTTTCCTGGAAACATTTGCTTTTAATAAAATGAGGTACTTTTTTTTAGAGTGGGTAAGTGAAATTGTGAAACAAAACCAGTGTTGTGCTCTAAAAAAGTACCTCATTTTATTGAAAGTTATGAGCACAAATTATCATCATCCCAAATCTTCCCCTGCACTATACCTCAGACAATGACTGCAGTGTTAGTGAGACAATGTAGAGTTTTTCTTATTCTTGCCCTGAAAGAATGTTGTCTCAGGAGCATCTCCATGTGGTCAAGATATTGTAGTTGCAGAATATTTTTTGCATGTTTTATGTGCAAACTTTTGCTCTAAAATGAAATCTGCTTCCTTTTAAGGTACACTAATCTAGTTTTTAATGCTCAAATCTAATAACAATGTTTTTTGTATAAGCTCTTCTGTTGCAGTGAGTGTTAATTGGGAAAAACAATATTTGGTGCTTTATAAACAGCCTTTACCAGAATGTACTTTCAGTTAAATTCTCTGGCATCTGAGACAGTTTGTGCTACTTTCTTAAATAATTTTGAGTGGCAGATAAGTCTCTTAATTGGTGTTTACTCATTAGCATTGTAATGATATAATCCAGAGAGAAGATTGTGCTTGCGTTTTCCAAGCTGTGCTGAAATTCATTTCAGTTAGTGCAATTTTAAGTAATTTTATTGCTCTTCTGAACTGCAGGAGTTCCATCCCCATGCCCAGTCAAATACTGTCTGTGGGGGGACCTGTTATATTTGCATGCTCCGAAGTTGTTTTCTTTTTAAAGCTGTTTCCCATCTCTTCCATGTTATTCTAGCATTACATAAATTTTATGTTGTGTCATAAAGATGCTGGTGCCTTTTTAGACCAGCTGAGCCTGAGGGTGTGTCATAGATCAAACTGCTCTTACTGACTGTGGCAGGTAATCTCCATGTAAATTGCCAAGTATTGCTTTGTCTAATGCTCGTGTGTTTGCACTGAATTGCATGTTTGTGTTCCCTGGCACCGTGGATCTTTGTGCTGTGTGCCCTGCAGGGAAGGTGCTGGTGTTCCTGGACAGTCACTGTGAGGTGAATGAGATGTGGTTGCAGCCTCTGCTGGCTCCCATCAGGGAGGATCACAGGACTGTGATGTGCCCCGTGATCGACATCATCAGTGCTGACACCCTCACCTACAGCTCCTCCCCCGTCGTGCGTGGGGGCTTTAACTGGGGCCTGCACTTCAAATGGGATCTCGTTCCCTTGGCAGAACTGGAAGGGCCCGAGGGAGCCACTGCTCCAATCAAGTAAGATTCTTCCTCTGTGGTAAGAAGCTCTGTGTGTCACAGGGATGATCAGGAGCACTTCCTAAGCAGTAGGGAGTGTTCTCTGGCTGTGCAGGTTTAGGAGCAGGTGCCTAACCTGTCAAATATCTGATGTGGTTTTTTTCACTTAGAAATAGGGAATAGTAACCAAAACTATTTCACTTTAATTTCTTGCATTTAATTATGATTTAGATATATCTGTTTTATTAGGTCAAGAAAGCACACTTCTAGAAAGAGCTTATACAATAGCAGCTTTTGCTGAAGACTAAATTCCAAGGGAGCTTATGGTAGTCTGTATTAAGTCTGTCCAGTAATTTCACTTTCGAGCTATGCATTGATGTTTGTTTCCAATCTATTGATGTGCTTGGCTTAATGATAATTTTGATACTGCCTTTGTTCTAGGAGTAGCCTGCATATCCCACTAATATGAGCTATGTAATTTCTGTGATGAAATGCTGACGAATTACTAGGTTGGGAAAATCTGTTTGTGGTAATAGGAATTTGTTTTTGCAGTATTTTGAGAGTTGTTTTGAAACAAAATTCTCGGTAAAGCTCAACACTGGGACTTGAAAGTTACCTTCCTTATCTTTTAACCACTGATGGCTGTCTGATCTGTACAGAACTGGCAATATCTCGTTCTAGTGGATGTGGAGCTGATGTAAAATGGTGTCAGCAGGCACCTTTTATTAGGAGCAGACACATATGGTTCACACAGAAGAATAGAACTGTCCCAAGTGAATCCCTCAGGAAAAGAACCAGAATTGCTACAGCAAAGGCAAGAAGCTCACTGTGCTTCTTCTACTTGTTTGTCAGGTGGAGGAACTCCCCCTTTTTTACAAACTGACTCCTTATGGATAAGATTTACCAAGTGAATCAGAAATTGAGTGTGTCTTCATTTCTCTCTCATTCTCTTTTCTTGGACTGTAAATGAAGAGCATTTCTGCTGCCACAAACAATTCCAGCACAAGGTTCTCTGCTGTCATCTGACATCTCTGCAGTTGGCCTTCTCATGTCTCCCCATCCCAAGATTTTGTTTGAGAAGGCAGGAAAATTATTAAGTTTATTTAACAGTTTGGCTTGTTTGGAGAGTGTCACTGTGGCAGTTTCTGAACCTGGAAGGAAAGGACAGAATGAAAAAATCTGAGTGGGGGATCAGCATCAAGTGTTAAAATCCTTATTCTGTTAAGAGCTATTCTCACATTTAATTTGGTCAGTGGCTGAAGGTTAGCTGCTGCTGTGTTCAACAGGGTTGTTGCATTCCTTCAACTCACTTTTATGAAAAAGTCCTATGCTAAAAAGACAGAGAACTTTATAGTTAAACAAGTGTAATAATCTCAAAAGATTACCTTTTCTGAGTATGAAAATGATTTTTCCTACCTGAAGGTCTCTGCCTCCTTTGAATAAGGAGCCTAGATTGCTATTTAACCTTGAAAAAGGCTTTCCATCCAACAGAAAGTATTGTATTTTAGAGACTTTCCACAATGAAGTATTTTGGTGTCAATGGTAAAACTGTGAGAGTAACCTTTCAACCCAGTTTTTAAGGTGACAGAAACTGTAGTAGAAATTTGTGTGAGAACAAGCAATGAAATCTTGACCTAGGCTTGGTTTCATCACAGGTTTTTTTTTGCAAGGATGGGAAAAAGCCTTTTTCTAGCCCATGGGATGTTCCAACTATCATATCATGTTTTATGTAGTGGTTTTATTCTGTTACACTCTTGTAGGTCATCCACATATTCCAGTGTTGTGGTACAGTAGGAATTCAATCTAAAGACTGAACAGTGAGGATCATATGCAGATTTTTGCAGAATAGAACACATTCTATTAACATACAGGCAAGGTGAAAAACTGGGAAATGACAGAGGGACCATCTGTATAAATACACAAACTGTAAATAACTTGCCAGTAAACTGATAATTGAGTTAGTGATGAAATAAAGCTGCCTCTGGCATTTGTTGTTCCTCTTTCTCTGTCCTATCCCTTTTCCTCAAGTTTACCAGGTAAAGAAATACAATTTATAGGTATTAGAACAATGGAGGATCACAAATATCACTTACTGCTTTTGAAAATGTTTTGAGATTGGAACTCATGTCTAAGTGACTGAAGGATTTAAACTGTGTTATGTTGGTTTATAAATTTGGACTTTGGGATCAGCAGATTCAGCAGAAATTACTGTGTGGGTTTTTTTTTTCTCTCTCTAAAAGAAAATGAACTTCCTTCCATGAAACTTTTTAGGTCCCCCACCATGGCTGGAGGGCTGTTTGCCATGGATCGTGAGTACTTCAATGAGCTTGGGCAGTACGACAGTGGCATGGACATCTGGGGAGGAGAAAACCTGGAAATATCTTTTCGGGTAAGCAGAGAATTTACAGCTCTGTAGTTGAATGTGTATGGCTTTTTCTTGGTTTGGTGGTGGAGCTTTTCATAATAGTTGTAAAGAAGCATAGGAAAAGAAGAATTATGTAAGTTTTTGAAATTAGTTCATGAGCAGTGTCTTATGAATTTCACAAGTTGATTAGAGATGTGTGGCTCACAACAATATTGCTAAGATGTAAGCTTAGTATATTTTCTTGGACAGTTCAGCCTCCTTTTTGAGGACCTGGAAATGTAAAGTTTTCTGGAACTAAACTGAGAGTCAAGGAGAGGAATCATCTTGGTTGGAAAAGTAATGAGAAAATCATAATCAGAAGATCTGCAAATGGAGCTGCATTGGGCTTCCTGTATTTTCTCTCATCTTCCCTGTCAGTCCACTGAAAGAAAAACAACTTACTGTGCTTAATGTTGTGCTTATCTCTTTATTTTTGTAAAGGGAATTCATCAACAGGTTTGACAAGAGTCTGTCTGAAAATGATATGCTATCATGACAGATATGAAAAGGGGATTAAAAGTGAAATTAGCATAAAAAAACAAAACAAACCTAAAACCAGACACAAAACCCCCAAAACTTCAGAAAAATCTGTCAGTTAGAGAAATCAAGATTAGAGTTCAAAAATAAGAACTGGAATTTCATACATTTGAGTGACTTTAAAGGAGTGTGTACTGAATAAATAAAATCTTTCCATTTTCAGTATGAATGTAATTATTAGGTATCTGAGTAGAAGTGTGTGGAGTGTGAGGAGATTATTGTTGTTCTCTCGTAATACACAGTTTCAATAAAAAGGACTTTGAAATATTGGAGCACATTCAAAGAATTTAGAGCTTCTGGAAGTCCCCATCTCTCTGGGGGAGGGTTGGAAAGAAGTGCAGTCTTTATCTTGTCTAGAAGGAGTTTTAAAAGTAACTTGATTATGAACTGCTAATGTGGGAAGATTTTCTGGGGCTGGAGAACATATTAGTACAGCAAAGGGCCAGTGCTGGTAATCTGCTGGAAGATGAATTTAAAGAAGCAATTTAAAAAAATAAATGGAAGGTAGAGTGTGAATAAAGTGTAGATCGCTGGTGCCACAGATAAAGACTCCTAAATGTAGCATCTGAATGGGAACAGTGTTTCTGAGTTCCCCTATCTTTACAAAAACAATCAGCTCTGTCCAATAAGTTTCCATACTTAGTTGAAAAGGTCTCCAGGCTCTCTTGATGACAAAGACTGGTCTTTGTTATCTGTCACAGAATTGTGGACAATTTTCATGCAGGTAAATTAATTTAGGTAACTTAATCTGCAGAATAAGTCCTAGCCCATACATCCCAGTCTTTTCTGTAGGTTGTTAGAGCAAAATAGCAAAATTTTCTGTTTGTCTCTTGAAAGCCATGATGTGTTTTGTGGAAACTGTGGTCAAGTGAGAAAAATAATCTTTTGTAAAGTGGAGATCTAAAAATCTGATTTGTCAGAAAACATGACATGAAGGCCAACATTGCTAGCACCTAATCCTGCATAATGTATAACCCTCCCAAGGTATCCCTTGAAGAAGGGGAGAAGTGAGTTAGCAATCTGAACAGTGAGTGAGCAATCTGAACATGTTGTGTGTTTTATGGACAGATCTGGATGTGTGGTGGCAGACTTCTCATCATCCCCTGCTCCAGGGTGGGACACATTTTCCGTAAGAGGCGTCCCTATGGCTCACCCGGGGGACAGGACACTATGGCTCATAACTCACTGAGGCTGGCACATGTGTGGATGGATGAGTACAAGGTAAGAGACAGCTCTAGGTCATGAAATCAGGTTATTAAGTAGTTATTAACTGGCTTGTTTGTCAAAGAACTGTGTCACAATGAGATCTGTTATGTCCCTGATGAGGTTTTCCTTCTGTAGTCTAAACTCCTAGTGTTAGTTCTGATAGGAATTCCTAAATTCTGTAGACTTGTCATTTGGCGTTTGAGTGCTCAGGTCTCCTCCTTGTTACTTTACTGCCTGCAGGAGATTGAGTTTTATGGCTTTTTAGTGAAGTAAAAGATGATGGATGAGCTTTTGTAAGCTGTGCATTGCTTTGTGTTGAAATCAGTATTACATGGCAGCCATGTACTGTGCCTTCAGGTAGTTTCCATGTTGCTGATACAAAGATTTTTTTTGGCTGCTTGTTTGCTTTCTGTTCTAATTAGCAATCTGCTTCTTAGTCTGTCTTGCCCTGGAAGCGCAATCAGGTTTAACTTCTGGATTCAAGGGCAACTGTATTCCTTCCTTGTCTTCAGATCTTGATACTGATGCTTTAAACACAGATCAGGTGTTTCTGAGTCCCTCATCTCTGAGATACTTTGACATTTTACCCTGTGAGACCATAGGATTTGCTGTGTACTCAGCTCTTATGGTCCCTAAAATTTCTATAAAGATATATTTTATTAATTTAATATTCTTTAGAGGTTTCTGTTTCATTCCCCGTCCTTTACTCTGATCTTCAATTTGAGGAACCTATTAGAGGTCATTAATTTTATCTCCATTCTTCATCTCGGTAATGCTTTGGTAAATCTGATCTATCACCTTCCCTTTACTGATGTCTGGGCACAGTTGTTTTGTGATTAATGATGGCTTTCTCTGAAGCATGGACTTGATTCTTTGTTATAATTTCCAGCTGAACTGTTTTATCCAGCAAGCACTTGAACTGCTGATTCGAGCAGTCTCTTATCACAGATTTGTATCCAGAACTTTTCCAGCTGTTTCTGGTCTGATTCTCTGTTAGCTGCCTGAGAATGTACGGAAGACAAGCTTGGAAGTATTTTTGTTCTTATAAGAATAATGCAAATATTTAGGACCAGCATAATTTACCAAAGCAATCTAACAATGCACAGTGTAAAGATAAGACTTAAAGGAGTAAATATCAGTATTTAATAAATGAAATGGTATAAGGGAAATGATTCAGCAAAATTTTCATAACTGTCAAAAGCAAAATGCAAAAGTATAAGTTCATGTATACAATGGTACTAAATAACACGTGAAAGGTGAAGATACCAACATTTGAATTTCATCCAGGAAAGAGGAAATTAGAATAGCAGAGCTACTTTTTGAAGCAGGACAGATTGTGATGTCCAGTCTGTCTCCAGACTTTCTCAGAGCTGGCCAACAGTTCAATGTACACCAAGTACACATTTCCCCTTCCTCTGCTGTTAAAATAGCAGTGATAACATCAAGCACATCCAAATGCTCAAAGATCTTCATGAGGAGAGATGTGTAACTTGTCCAGAGGTGATGCTGTCTGTTTTCTAAGTATCAGATAGCAGGAAATAATTGAAAACTGTCAGAACCACATCATGGTGGGTGGATTTCAGATGTCTTCTAGAGATGAATACAGCAAAATACCATAGTTCAGTGCCCTGAAAAATGAATTCTAAATGGTACCTAGTAAACAAATTAATATGCAGACACAGTGCCTCTTTTGTGGGCTCTGTAAATCTATCTGGAATTAAATGCTAAAAGGGGATTTTTTTCCCTAGTTTTAGCAATAATATTCGTGCTATGTTGTACATTCATGAGTTCCTGTTTGTCCCCATTGTCTCTGCATTGGAGTCAAACAGCACATGAGATTGGGTTGGAATCTTAATCTATCTTCACCTAATCTGTAAGATTCTGAGTATCCTCATAAAATAGAATGTGAAAAAAGTGACATTGTTGAAGCCTTTTTGGAAATGATGCAGATGAATGGGAAGAACTGGGCTTCCCAGAAAGCCCAGGTGACAGTTCTGATTATTCACATGAATAAGGTGTGTTCCCACTGGACTTCATGATATTAGTCCCTTTTATAGGTCTGTTCAGGAATGGTTTTACCCTGGTCATTTGTAAATTTGGAAGGCTAGAAACTGCAAGACAAAACACACTGGAATCCCACAACAATGAAAACAATCAATTGAACAATCAAAATAATTTCAAGAAACCTTTGTCAGATGAGGCTGCTGATGATACATGCATCTGTTTTTTACTTACTGATTATAGGATGCCTGTATTGCCAATGGAATAAAGTCAGGGGCTGATTTGTTTCTTCCTCAAGTTGGCATCTAAAAAAGATCAGCAGATTTGTACCCAAGAATTATCTTCATCAAAAACCCTGAGAAAGATTAGCTCAGAGTTAGGCAAGATTAAATCTCACTCCCTGTGACAATGCAAGCATTGCAATTTCCTACTGCCAGTTTCAAACCTACTGGTTGAAAGCACTAGCAAAATGAAATGAAATTTTTGAAGTTCTGTAAACAGGAAAAAATTGGGAATCAGTAATCTGAAATTCTTCTCCCCTTTTCCCCAACCTATTTCTCTTAAATACAGGAGCAGTATTTTGCTTTGAGACCTGAGCTGAGGATGAGGAGCTATGGAAATATCACCGACCGTGTAGAACTGAGGAAGAGATTGAACTGCAAGTCATTTAAGTGGTATTTAGATAACATCTATCCTGAGATGCAAATATCTGGGCCCAATGCCAAAGCTCCACAGCCAGTTTTTATTAATAGAGCACAGAAACGACCAAAAATAATCCAGCGTGGAAGGGTAAGAGAAACTTAAATATATAGAATTCTGGTGTGTTAATTATTATGAGACTTTTTTATTAAAGATTTGCTCAAATACAACAAAAATAGTCTGTTTCCATAAGTTTTGCAACAAGCTGTCTTGAAAATAACAGGATTTTGTCAAATCAGTCTGATCTATATTTCAGATCATCCTTAGACTAGATACTGTTCCATGAGGTTTCTTACATTGAAGCTCTGAGTCAGGAAGTTTAGCAGTCTTTAGAATGTGTTTTCATGGCTGTTGGTTCTGAAGATGGATTTGGATAGAGAGAAATTTGGCCTCAAATATTCATACTCTGTTGGTTTATGATAAGAGTATGGTGTAATTAGTTAGCAAACTCATAACTTTTACTGGGTGATTTTCTGCAAAGGTGAACATTTGCATCTAGGCTTTTCTAGTCTTGGCTGTTAGCTAATGAACAAAAAAAAGAGTTTTTTCTCCTCTTTTTTTCTTCCAAGTAGTATTGAAGAGAGAATTTTTAATGTGTGTTCATGAAGGAAATCATGATTAAATTCATGCTTTAGCTCTGACACCTTTGCTTATGAGTTTGCATGCAGACAGTCACCAGACAGTTGCATCTGCTCTTTCTAGGATCTAATTCACTTGATGTGTGCTTTTTATGCTTCCCAAAAATAATAGATAGTTTCAAACTCAAGACAACTATCTCAATGTCTTCTCTGTGGAAGAAAATACTCTGGAATAAACTGCTTCATGTGCACACAGATTATGGTTAGCAGGTTCCCTTTTAGCTCAATAGTTGGAGGCATTTAGTAGTGATGTCCCCACAGGCTGCAGTAGCTGCTGATGATGGCTGGTTCTGCAAGAAGTGAGTCAGGAGGCCCTGTGTTCATGCAGGACCTATTGACACCATTAGATTTTTTGCTTGGAAGCAGCTGTCTGGGAATCCTCAATTTGTGCAGTATTTTTATAGCAATATCCCAGCCAAGCTGTGAAGTTTGTTATGTGGTTTCCCTGAATGAAACTGATGGGCTGATTCCCCTAGTTGTTGGATGCTGTTACTCCCCTAGTCAGAGCTTTTCTTCTCCTTTTTAAAATTTAATAGCTTTCTACTTTCATTCAGACAGAAATTTAACAGAGGAATTGTTGATGTTGGAGAGAACTCCTTGAGGGATCTGAATATCTCAGCAGCACATAAGATTAAATCTTCCCAGCAGTTATTTAGCATGGTTTGATTTTGAGAAAAACTTTGTGCACCCCTTAAGAAATGGGGAAAAGAAGCAGAAAAATGCAGTTCCTTGGCTTTGTTCTCTGGGGTTCAGGAATTATACCCAGCATTGTATGAGAGAGTCAGCTTTGGCTCTGATGGTTGTATAAACTATTTCCAGATGCCTGCAAGGAACAGAATGATCAGCCAATGTCACCACTGCGTGCCAGACTCTTTAGGATTTGGGAGGAATCACTCCAAATCTCAGTTTATTCTCAAAAACTAATTGGGCCACAGATAAGTGGTAGTTTGACAGCTGGGAAGAAATGTAATGATCACAAATAGTTGCAGCTGTTACCAGTGTTATCCAATGCTGGCCATCATGGCCAATAAAAAAAAGGACAAAAATCATACAAAACTCATGTACTCTATGGTTTAAAAGCCTTCTGTTGAGTGAGGAATGATGAAAATGAGATCTGTGCTAGATCTGGGGTGTGAGGAAATATTACTAAGAATGTTTTGTGTAATTTGTTGTAGATGTGTGTGGGGAGCAGGAGAATCATGGTGCACTCAAGGCAATTGTTGATGTGCCTTAGGACAGCTATTTCCAGAAATGGTGTTTAGTAAAAAATATTATTTGGTATTTGTGCTAATTGCTACTATCATGTGATTGAGCAGTTTGTTCCTTTTATTACTGGAAGTGTATTTTGGTTTCTAAAAATTTGTAGAGTCAATAGCAATGCCAAGACAGCTATGGATGTCTTCATAATAAAGTTCAGCTGGCTAGTTAATCAGCCTGGCCTGGAGTTCAGGACAGTAAATTCTTTTTTCCTCTACATCCAGCTCCAGATTGGAAATAAGTATTTTTAATGTGGGTGTCAGATCTGAGGCCCTGCCATCTCTCAGCTCATAGTGTGCAGGCAGTGTTTGCTGCCTGCAGAGCCTGATCCCCACCACATTGGAGGAAGAAAAATAATCAGGCTGAAAAGAAGTCAGCTGCTGGCCAGCACTTAGTTCAGAGCATGTGTGTAATTTAAAGCCAGAATTAGAGGTGTTTTGTCTCCCTGAGTACCTCTATAGGGATACATCAAGATCTTAATGATTTTTTGGTTCTTGGAATAGAACAACCTAAACTTTATACAGCAGAAAATGTCTTGGATGTCTCTTAGGGTGGACATCATTGTTCAAATCAGGAGAGATTGCCACCTTGCTGAGAGCCTCCTTGTTTGCTTTGATGGTAGGTGCTTACAGTTCTGCATCACAGGACAGGCTTCTGACCTGAATTCAGTCCTCTGATACACCATTCCCCTAAATCAGACTAGGTAGGGCATTAGAGCAGAAATAGCATTTGGATGTTTGTCAAATGTTCTCTTCCTCCCTGATCCATCAGTAAAATACCATAGCTGATAACAGTGGCTTTTCAGTTACATAAATGCTCTTGAAAATCAATTTGCAAACAACATAAATCTCGGAAGTTGTTTTTATATAAGTAATTCCTTCTCCTTTCTCAGGGAGGCTGTCCTGTTCCATGAAGAGAAGCTGTAGGAGGAGACTTATGTTTAAGCTAAACTGTAGTAAAATGCATTTTATACAGTACAGTCAATATTCCTGAGTAGAATTTGTGGGGCCTTAGACTTCCATGGAGAGTGAAGTGGGCAAAGAACCTTGACAGAGTAGAGCCAGCATGTGCTGAGCCAGGATGTGTATACTGCACTTGTACCAGAGAGAGAAATCTTGATGTAATTAAGTAGCAAATTGGAACTGTTTAATGCAGTTTTTTCTCCAAATTATCTGAAAAATAGAATGGTATTTTTAAAGGGAAGATTTTTTTTAATTACTGGAAGTGTTGGCTGAGTTTTTTTGAGCACACTGGGGATCTAGGGCTTTGAGCACACTTTGAGATCTAGGGCTGTTTTTTCACTCTGACTATCAAAATCTTTTCCTTTCATAGCTCTATCACCTCCAAACCAACAAATGCCTGGTTGCCCAGGGCCACCCAAGTCAGAAAGGAGGCCTGGTGGTGGTTCGGGAATGTGACTACAACGATCAGAACCAGGTATGAGATTCCCAGTTCTATTGAACAGTCATTCATGTCTTTAAAGTGACCAGTATGTTTTCCTGCTGGCAAAGTGCCCTGGTGTGACATCTCATCAGCAGACAGGCTGCTTCCAGAGGGTCATTCAAACCACACTGGCCAAGGACACTGTGGAGCTCCTACTAATGCTGAGTGTTGGATATTATAATCTCCTGTCTTTGTGGCATGAATCTCTCTATTTGGCTGAAAGCTGCCCTAAAGTGGCTCCTGATGGGCTCATAATCCACTGATTGGCACTTTAGAATTTGTAGCAGCTCTTTCAGTTGGTTCCTCATACTGGAATTAAAAGCAGCCCTTTCCTGCCCTGCTGGTGTTTGTGTACTGCACAACCAGTCCTCTGCTGCTGGAGTGGCTGCAGTTTGGGATAAATGAGTGATTTGTTGTTCAACAGAAGGAATTCAGGAGATTCTTTGGCTACAGGTGAATTGCTGATCTGGGGATTAATTAGGGATAGATGTGAAAACCTAATGGGAATTTTTGTACCACTACATGAAGCCTTTGCTGTTTCACTTCTTTCAGGTGACAGAAATTCAGGACTTGGATAAAAAGTCTCCAGGATAGAGAGATCTTCAGCTAATGCCATAAAGGCTTACATAGCTAAGAACTTCTCTGAGAACATTATGATTTAGGAGCCTGTGGGACCCAATTCTAAAAGCTAGGTTGGATCTAAAGAGAAAAGTAATCAAAAGCACAGAATAAATGGAGCATGGGATGTAAAGCAGCATAGCTTTGGTAAAGGTGGGTTGTGCTGGACTAACTTGATGCTCTGTGACATGGGCAACAGTTTTCAGGGTATGGAAACTGCAGCAGTGGAAGCGGAGTGATTTGTGATAGTCCCAGCAAAATGCTGGGTGCTTTGTCACCTAATGGGACTTTCTGCCTCCTACTTGTGGCCTCACCAGCTGAGTGTGACAGGGGAAGACAGAGGGGTGTTTGCAGTTCTCAGGATAACTGTGGCTGGCTCTTGAAATGTGACCTTCAGGTCCAGTTGTCAGACAGAAACAAGTACAAGTACATCCTTGTGCTTCACCTCTGGAGCACTGAGAAATCATCACTGTGACCAAATTGCCAGTTCCTGTGTTAAAGGTGGATTAATTAAAGCTGGCATGGGAATGGAGTTTTTCCTGTTTGATCTATTCCATTAGCTGCAAGACAGTCAGCAAGCCTTGTAAATATAAAGGCTGTGTAATGTAATAGTGACTGATGGGCACCATCATCACCAAGGGATTTGCAGTGCCAAAGCTGCAGTGCTGCTTTCTGAGCCATTCTGTCTTTGGGTGAGAAAGCCTGGGCATAATGTCCACACAGTTATGCTTCCCTTCTCCTTGCTGCAATATTTCTCATAATGAAGTGCCACATGCCTGAAGGAAAAATTCTTTTGATTTTCCACATCAAAACCTTTTTCTGACTTTTTTTTAATCCAGGAGAACAAACTTCAGTTATCCCTTTGGTGCTGAAAAAGACAAATCTGTGCTCTGGTTGTCGATCTTTGGCTTCTTTTCTCATGAATCTGGTTTAGTAGTGGTAAATTTAGCAATTAGTTCTCAAAAAAAACTGGCTGTGCTATCTTCTTTCACAATGATTTTGTTCTTCAACCAAGTATGTCAGCCAACACTGTTTTTCTGCTATTAGACTTATTTTGTTCTCCTAATAAATCCCAAGAGTGCATTCAGCCAACTTGCTGTCATAACCTCTTGAACAATCTTGCTATAGATATGTGAGAACAATGTAGAGAAAGATGACACTTATTTAGCAGCTTCTTATAAAAATAGCAAGAAACATCCTGACTATTGGAAGCTTTTAACTGTAGTTTCACTCAACTTGTTGGCATTTTCAGCTGGTTCTGCTCTAGAATTATCTGTTTTATGCCTTTCTCCTTGGAAAAAAGCTTGTGTTTGGTCTGGTGAATGCATGTGAGAGCTGACCAGGCTCTCTAAAGCCATGGGACCAGCCTTAAAAACAATTCTGTTTTGCTTTTGGTTCATGCTTGCTTTGTTTTCTCTAGCCTTCATGGCTGCTAAGGAATTTCAAATTCTCATTTAACTTGGATTTAAAAGAATTAACAGGTATTCTCTAGCTTTCTATTGTATCAGCATTATGGGCAGTCCTTTTCATTATTGCTGACTTAGATGGTCATCATTAAGTAGAGTTGAAAATTAGTCAAGCACACTGTCCTGTTTTCTCAGACTTGATATGACTGACACTCAGTTCATATTTTTGCTATAGAAAGAAAATAATAAGGGAAGTGGTTCTCATATCTAGAAAATATATTAAAAATTATGTCTTTAAGTTATAATGAAAATTCAGATGTTCCATTAACTGTAATAGAAACAGTCTGGGATAATTCTGGGGACTGGACACAATCCCAGTTTTAGAAACCAAAGCCTTCACAGTGATGCTCTCCTAACTCTGCTGGTTAGGAAGTGCATGCAGGTTGAAAATATCCTGCACCTCTGTTGCCTCTTTTTTTTTAATAGATTAATTTTTTTTAATCGTTGCATTTGTTGTTTTTGTTTTTGTTTGAAAGTACATGGGAGGATAAAAGAAGAAAGCTCTCAGAAATGAGACAGAAATCCTGGGAAGGCACCTTTGTCCTTACAGACTTTAGATACTGTGCTGCCTGCCAGGAGTTTCTTTCCTATATGGGGCTGTTGCTCCTGACAGCCTTTAGCAACAAGAGCTGAACATTATCCTTTCACTCTTCAGCAGAAAATTAGTTAATAATTTTTGGAGTATGTTAAGGCTTGCAATTGTGTAACAAAGAAACCTCATGGGGTGGCTTTGCTTTCCTGGTGCTTGAATCTGTTAATAATCTGCAAATTCATAGTGATGCTCTAATCTGGATTTGGAACCAAATTTGGGCCTATTTTTTCTCTTTCCTTTGTTTTCTGCACTAAACACATAATTAGTCTGAAATTAATTTTGGCTGTCTTGTGTAAGCCTTTCTGGAGAAGTATCACACTGGATTTAACCACTGTCTTGTGTTCTTTGCCATTACTCAGCTTTTGATTGAATATCTGTTCCCTGTGTCACTGCAGCCTTCTCTCTCCATTCTTACCAGTTCATCTCTTGTTTGGATTTGGCTCTATCATTGTTCTTTCAATAGTAATTCTCTCTGGCAAGTCCTGCCATTTCTCCATTCTCTCCTCCCTCTTTAATCTTGCCATGGTTTCTTTTTCATGGCAGGCTTTAAATAGAAAAGACTATTTTAGAAGGCACAAAATGCCTGAGGTTGGGGCAAATTTTAATGTGATCTCTGCACTTCTTTCAAGGAGGCTTTCCTTGTGTTAAAATAGTCACTGTGGTAATGAACTGTGTGCTTTCCAGTCCTGCTGCCCAACTGAGGCTGTGTCCCAATCCCAGCAGCCTCCAGAAGTTTTTAGTTTCAGAGGCCAAAAAAAGAGACAAATCAAAATTTATGTGCCTGACTTTTCTACCTAGAGTTTGATATGCCTGTGGTTGACTGATTGACTGTGAAACTCATTCAGACTTAATGGAAAAAAAAATTACCCAGTGGGCATGGCAAGTGTAGCACTGAGCTGAGAAATGGGAACAGGGCTGGAACAGGAGCACACCACAAGAACTTCATGTGTCTGTAGGTACTTCAGGGACAGGTATGAGGGGCTCAGCTCCTCTTGTTCACAGGTTCCCATGTCAGGGGGAAGGGAGTTGCCTTGCTCAACATCCCCAGAAGCTGGGAAGTGCTGTCCAGCTTCCCTGTGAGTGCCAGGGCTGCACTGTGCATTGGGAATAGCTGTCATTGGATGTTGAGCCAGTTGGTCCCAGGATCTTCCCTGCACTGCAGGGCTACAGTTTCCATTTACTTCTCTTTTCTCTACCCCTCTGTAACCCAGGATATTATGAGGTGCACACCCCCAAGTTCCTTAATTGCTTTGCTTTCTGGCTTGGGATTCAGAGTCTCCTGTTGGTTTATGAGAGCTCCAGGTCTTCCACAGATGTGATTTTGGCCAAGGGAGGGAGAACCAGCAGCATTTGGCCCAGGCTGCTGTTGCTGCTTCCCTGAATGTCCAGCTGTGCCAGATGTGTTTTTCTGAGATCCAGCAGAGTGTGGGCATGAATGGCAGCAACTTAAGGTGCCTGACACATTTCTGGTGCCAAGAATAAAAACACCTGCTCTGTTCAGGCAGCATGTGGGAGAGGACAGACAAGAGGCAGCTTGAGTGTGTCTTTGCTGCTTGTTGGACCTGACAGTTGTTTTTTTTCAGTGTGATCACAGAGAAACTCTTCTGTCATGTAAATTCAGGAACCCAATTGCAGTTGAAGCTGCAAATATGAACCAGTGCATTCCTGCTTCATGCAGGTGGGCCCCAGGGAAGGGGCTGCATTCAGTTCTCACCACTCACTGCAAGGCCCATCTCTGACATCCAGATGTTGAAGCATCTCTGTAGATGAACAAAAGATTCAAGAAAACTGCCCTGAAACATTGCAATAAATGTCTATCTTCTCTTTCAGGTCTGGATTTACAACGAGGATCATGAGCTGATTTTAAATAATCTGCTTTGCCTGGATGTCTCTGAAACTCGCTCCTCCGATCCCCCTCGTCTCATGAAATGCCACGGCTCCGGTGGCTCACAGCAGTGGACATTTGGGGTAAGTGGAGAGGCTGCCATATGGCACATTACAAGTAATCAGGGACAGTAGCACTAACAGGACATCAGGGTTGAGTTTAATTGTGACCAAACCTCAGATGTTCCAAGGCAGTTGCAGTGTACCAGGCCCAGCCTGTGCAGAGTTTTACAGGCTTTGATGGCTGCATTTCAGTCTTAATAAGACCTTTGCTGAGCAAAGGACATGCAGGCCCTTTGCAACAAAGAAAAGTTTCTGCAGCTTCACTGAGCTTTTCTTCTGCCAGTCACAGCCACCCACAGCACTGTGGCTCATCTGGGATATGCCAGAGAGAACAGAATCTACCACAGAGCTTTGTTGTGTTGTGTTTGCGGACCTGGGAGACGAGAGGAGTCCACGTGGTGATTCCTGCTTAGTGCTTGAAGAAGCACAGGGTAGAGCCTGTTAGGTAGTTGCTTCTGCCCTGTAATTGATCTCATTAGTTTAAATGTTAAAGCCTGGAGTGGCCAATTCCATAAAACTGAGCCAGTGTTGCTCACATATGGAATTTTTCTCTTGGGTGTTCACTCAGAGGCTGCCCCTCACATGCCCTCAGCCTAGCTGAGGGTCTGTAGCACCAACATGGTTGAACAAAGGGAGGGAGAGCCCTGCCAGCCCTGCCAGTGGTGCTTCCAGCACAGCTCTGCACAGCCTGTCTTGGGTTCCTACCATGCTGCTGGTTGGCAGCTTGAGTTCCCAAGGGGAGTCCCACAAGTCCTGTGGCAGCCCAGGAAGGTGTGGAGATACAGAGGCAGATACCCTGTGAGCCCAGGGCTGTGTGTGTCTGACACACACCAGCATTGCCACAGCCCCCAGAGGTAGTGGCAATAGTGAGCTGAACAATTCTGCTGAGCAGAGGTGATTGAAGGTTCTACAGCTTGTGTCAGCAGGCAGGGATTTACAGAAGCAAGGGAATGGCCACTGACTTTGGGTGCATGTGGCTGTTGGCAATGCCTGTGGCAGGGCTGGAGAATCTGCACTTCATGTGTGACAGGAGATGGCACAGTCCTCTAAGATAATAAAAGAATAGGATCTGTTTCCTTGTCACTCTTGGCTGGGGTTTGGCCTTGCCCTGGCTGTGGGCACCCACCGTACATGAGGCCTGTCACAATGGGTGGCAGCTCCCAGCGTGTGGGTGCTGAGGGCAGTAGCACTGCTAAGGCATGGTCAGATGTAAAACAGGGACCTCTGTTCAGCCTGGAGAAGAGAGGGCTCCAGGGAGACTGTAAAACATCCTTGCAGTGCCTAAGGAGGCTACAGGAGAGCTGGAGAGAAACTTTTTGCAAGAGCATGGAATGATAAGACAAGGGGGAATGGCTATAAACTGACAAGAGGGCAAGTTTAGGTTAGATATTAGGAAGAATTTTTTTGCCACAAATATTTCTAGGGATGGGGCATCTCCAGCTTCTCTGAGCACCCTGTTTCAGCATCACACCACCCTCACTGCAAAGTTGTATGGGCTTAGAGCAACCTGGTCTAGTGGAAGGTGTCCCTGCCCATGATGGGAGAGTTTGACCTAAATGATCTTTAAGGTCCCTCCCAACCCAAACCATTGTAGGATTCTATGACCTGTCTGTGCCCACTACAACCTTGTGGGCTCTCTCTTTGCTGGGTGCTGGGGAATGGGTTTGGTCATCCCTCCACCTCATTAAAAGACTGTGGTATCAACAAAATCCCAGCTGGGGGCCTGTGAGGACATGAGAGCCTTTGTTTCAAAGTCTGGATGTGGTTATGGGGTGTGCTGTGCTCTGCTGCTGCTGTGGGTCTGGTGTGTCAGGGAGGCTGCTGAAAGGCTCATCTGTCAGGAAGGAGCACCCTCTCCCCTTGGGCATCACTTCCAGCTCCATTTTGACAATGGAGAACAGAAATTTTAGTAAATAAATCCCATCTGTCTTTGTCTGCTCTAGAAAAACAACCGCCTGTACCAGGTCTCCGTGGGGCAGTGCCTGAAGGTGGTGGATCCACTGAGCCACAAGGGCTACGTGACCGTGGCCATCTGCGACGGGTCCCTTCCTCAGCAGTGGCACTTTGAGAGCTGAGACAGCGAGGAGGTGGCTGAGGAGAGTTCAGCTGAGCCCTGGTTCCCCTTCAGCCACGATCTGAAGTCATTCTGGAGGGGTTTGTGCAGAGCCCTTGGCTGCTACACCTGGCACAACCATGGAAGGACCTGCTGGAAATGCCCTGCCCTGAGGAGCTGAGCGTGGGAAGGTCCAGGTGGTCACTGGTCCCTGGTCACACACTGAGAGCAGCAGCCCCACTGCACCAAGAAGTGAAATTTATCATCAGTTCCTTGGATGGTCCTGGATTATTGGACTGATTTTAAGTAAGAGAAATCATTAGAGCAATGTAATTTAAATGGTGAGATTTCAGCTTTGTGGATCTTCTAAATGACAGTGACAGAAAGGAGTCCTCCTTGACTATTTCAATGTGCAGTATCTCAATAATTTACGTTTCTAGTATGAGATTACTGGCCAAAATTATTTTACTTTCCTGGAAAATATTTTTATTCCCTTTTATCTTCTGATAATTGTCATTTGAAATATTTAAATTTAGTTCTTTTAATTTTAGGACATTTAATGTAGTTTAAGTTCTTTGCTGTCATTCGTCACCTCATATTTAAAACAAAGTAACTATTGCAAAGTCTATTTTGATGACTCATGACAGTAGCTGCATTTAAAATAAAGTATCGTTTTTTTATTAATTTGTATGGCCTTACTCTTTGTAGCTGTTGGACCAGAAAGCTCCAACTTAGACACTGTTGCAAACTAACTTTCAGACAATTTGGGTCTTCCCTTGTTTTCACTCCCTTTCTCCCTTCCTCGCATCTTGGAAGGTTTTACAGGTAACTCCTGGTTTTCTTCATGCACTTCTGTGTTTTCATTTATTTTACTATTTCTTTGACTTCCTGCCTCAGCTTCTTCAGTGTGTGGAAGCTCCTGCAGAAGACAAAAGCTGCTCTTACCCAGTGTATTTTTTCTTAGCACCGTTGTTGGCCTTGTTTCCCACTCCACAGCCGCCGCCTTCCCTGGGAACGCACAGTTCGGATCTCCGAAGTGCCAGGACAGCCTTGTCCTTCCACTTGGGCAGCAGAAACATTCTCCAACTGCACAAATACTCCAGCATCCACTTACTGACCTTTTGGGCAGCATGAAGCAAAAATAATGCTGGAGTAATTACAGACCCACATCTTTCTGCAGAGAGGAGATTCGCTTGTGCCAGACTCTGTTTGGTCCTTCAGCCACCTGCCAGGGCCAGCACCTGGGAGGAGAAAAGCAGGAGGATGCAAAGGTGCAGGTAAGAGTGGCCTGGCCACAGGGCAGCTGCTCTGTCTCCTCCACTAGTCCTGGAGGGAGTTGAGCCCCTGGCAGGGAGAACAAGGGAGCAGGGTTTCAAAATCAGAACCAACTGGCTGAAGTTTTTCAAGATAAAGCATTACAATAGGAGTAATTAAGTTAGACCCCAGCCAAGCTCCTTCCTACCAAGAGAAGCCTCTAAAACCAACCCCAGCCCTCTTGGTCAGCTGAGCCTGTGCTGTGCCTTGCTCAGGGACTCCTGGACTCTTGCCATCAGTTCTCAGTTGACTCGTGCAGTCAGGCAGGGCTTGCAGGGTAGGGCTGGAGCATGGTGTCAGCTCAGGTGAGTCCTTTCACAGGCAGCAGTGGCAGCCTGGGTGGTTACTGTGTGTGAAATTCGGGTCTTTACTGGGGTGAAAGGATGGGCTGCAGCTTCGTTTATGCCTGTCTGGTTCACCCTGCTGCTCCCAGCTGTGTGTGGGGGCTTCTCTGTGACATTGGCAGTGGCAGCCACATTGTGCAGAAGCCTTGCTTGGCCTTTTCTTCTGCTGCCTTTATGTTGTCTTCAAAAAAAAAGTAAAAAAATCAGAAAACCCAAACAAATCCTCAAACAGGCACACCAGCAGCTTGCTTTATTTACAGTGTGAGTCAGTTGCCACAGAGAATTTTTGACCTTTTGCTCCCAGTGGGGAGAGTAGGAGGCTGCTGTCACTGGGAGTGGCGCTGGTTTCCAGGAACAGATGGAGGTGAAGGCATTTGGGATGGTGTCAGTTATTCCTGCAGGGCATTCCTGGCCACAGACAGATCTGGTGCAGCCACACGGCCAGGCCATCACCTGAGGGTGAGATCTCTCTGCTGGGAAAACCAGCCCTGGGCCAGGGGCCTGTTCCCAGCTGGGCTGCCTGGTGTAAGCTGGAGTTCAGAGTTTTGGCCTGTGTTTGAGTGACTGCTCCCAGCTGATCTAGCTTTGGTGAAGAGGAAGCACAGAAGAAAAGCCTCATCCCAGGGTAAGCACTGTCACAGCCCCCAGCTTGCTGCTGTCGTACTGAGAATTTAGTATTTGTAAAGAAGGAATCTCTGCCTGGGGCTGAACTTAAGCCCCTGTGTCAAGGACTTCCTTCTCACTGGCTCCTGGAGTGGGTGGTGGCCGTGGCTGCCAGAGGAGCAGACAGATCCTGCAGCAGCCAAAAATGAACCTAATAAATAACACCAGGGAGCAGCTCTGGCCTGGCTGCTTCCCACTGTTCCATGGTAGGTCTTGGAGCCTTGTTTTAGTCTGGACCAGTGCTGAGAGCTTGCTGGGAATGTCCCTGGTGTCCAGCACTGTCACAACATCACCGTGGAGGTTTAACCCCACTCTGTCCCTTGCTCACTCCCCCTCCTGCAGGATGGAGGGGGCTGGGGAAGGGTGTTCAGTGTTCCAACTCATGGGTTGAGGATGTGGCACCCACTGTGAAATTTAGGATGCACTGGAGAAGGGGGAAGGCAAAATACTTCTCGATGGTGGAAGCAGACACAGATCCTGGAAGAAGCAGAAACCAGACACCTGAAATGATAACAGGAGGATACACTTTATAGATGTAAAATATTTTTATTCGTAAATGCTGATCTTCTAAATCTGTTTCCACAAATTCCAAAACCCATAACACTCTGTATACTTCAAAAAATTCTTTTTTTTTGTGTTGTTTTTGTATTTTTTTTTGCCAACATTAGATACTATTATACAGAACAGAAAAAACTGTAGGACAAATACTGGTAGGATGTTGGAATATTGTACAAGAGAAGAAAAATATTCAAGAAACAATTTAATACAGCTATTTATCAAGAGAAAAATATATACAATTGATTTATTCTGTAAGATAAAAATACATCATGCCATATACATTACAAGTTCAGAACTGTATTACTGAATATACCAACAGTTTACAGTCCACTGTAATTGTGCACACAAAAAAAAAAAACTTCATTTTTTTTTAATATTTAGCCTGTGAAGTGTCAGTACCAGAATTTTAAGTACAAAATAAAAAGCTAACCTGGTTCAAAATGCTGATTAAATTTCTACAAGCAAACACAAAACAGTGTTTATTTTTTTAAAGAAATGTAAACAAAAACAATCCATACAAACACATCTTTAAATTACATTTTCCAAAATCCTATTGCCAGAGTCCTGCAGCTGCAAGCACATTACACCTAATTTTTCCTTGTTTTCCTTTTAAGAAGGCTATCGCATGAGACTGAAGCTCCAACTCATTCTATGCTGTTTACATGATTTAATCTGTAGGCTGAACAGTCACCTAATCCTTGACTACTTTTGCTGAAGAGTAAAAACCATGTCCAGCCTCTATTTTGGGTGGTTTTTAGCAGTTATTCACAGTTATCACAAATTGTAAGCACAAAAAAACCTGACTTAAGAAATAGGGATGCAACAATATAATACAAATAAAATTAATCTAAATTACCCAAACATCTACAAAAGTCAGAGTTGTAATATACACGGCCTTTACCAGGCTTAAGGTTTACTTAAAAAAATTCTCATAAGACCACAGTTGAGACTGCTTTAAACATACAAAACCCCCTCTCTTTAAATTGAGATTTTGGTTATTCTGAACTGGGAATCGCATGTCCGTGAGTACATGAGATCATATTGTAACATCCCTATCAACGTTTGAGAATAAGCACCCGAACTGCTGCAGAGTCTGGTAGCATTTGGTCAATAACTATTTTTATACTGTATTTTTTTTTCTCAAAATATTTACACTTTTATACAAAGTAACAGAGTTTGTTAGTTCTGCAGGTAACAGCAGCAGCTTGGCTTTCTTCTAACTTTCTTTTTAAAAATAGCTTCATTCACTTATTCAATAATAAATACAAAAAGGTTCTCTTATTTTACAGAAATCAAAAACTACAATAAACTGACTCATGGAATCAAGTATTTAAATGTATTTTAGTGCAAGTTATTTTTTCCCTTAGCTCTATCCCTAAGGAAGTCGTTTCAGTACATTCCTTGTTCAGTGGTGTCTACTTTTATTTAAAATTTTTTTCTTTAATTAGAGGGCCTGCCCCTTTATCAAATAAGGCTGTGGCCAGCACTTTGGACTTCTCCCTTTCGCTGGTGATTTCAGTCTTACATTCATAGTGGCCACCTGCCCTCCTGCAGGTCAGCCAGCGGTTCTTTGCCCAAGTTAAACAGTTTCTCCTTAGTGAGCTCAAAAACAAAAGTGCTGGACCATTCTGTTAACTCAGTTTCACCTCCACGTGTCTGGAAAGTCAGCTTCAGATTTTGCCGGCTTGCTTCTGGTGCTTGTTGGTTGGTGGGTTATTTTTCCGTTTTTTTTTTTTTAATTTTTATTTTTATTTTTAAATACTTGTGTAGAAATCTGTATTTCCAGAAGTGATTTTCTTTTTCCCCCTTCAAAAAGGCTACAATTTTCCGTCGACAAAATCAAAATGTGAATCACTTCTTCCTAGGGACAAGCAACCCTCAAAGACAGCAAGGAATGCATTCTTAGTTCATCCACTTTCGGCAGTTTACAGCTCCACAGTGACATGGAATCTTGTGCTGGTCATCTTCAAAATCAAACTTATAGTCATAGCAAAGCTGAAAGGAGAGGCACGAGAGTGGTTATGGAAGAGCAGGGATTTGCCACAGCTTTCCCTGTAGCTACAGGTTAAACAGCAAAACCCAGCAGAGGCTGCACTGTAAGGGACAGGCACAGTTTTACAGGAAAGGGGAAGGGAAATGTCACCTCCCTCCAGCACAAACAAGTTGTGCCACTGGCCAGGAATCACAGAATGGATGCACGTGCCAAGAGGGGTGTAAAGCCAGAACCTACCTCCTCCCCCTTCTGGATTCTTCTGCTGGAGCTGATGATAATTTTGTGTCCTCTCTCAAAAGTGACCACCTCAGCCACGCAGTTGGGTGCACACGAATGGTTGATGTACCTATGAAAGAAGAGTGCGACAGATTAAACCTCTTAGGAAAACCCATCCCTTGAGGCTAATCTGAACCAAACCTCAGGATGGCCTTAGCTCCATGGGCTCACCGCCTTTCCACATACAATTACATTACTCTGTACTTGTTTCTTTACCTAGAAAATGTCAAAAAAATCAAGGATCAAAAAAAATCCCTTTCTCCACAACTGCCTTGAAACGTAACTGAAAGATGAGCAAAGCTGATGGAAGAGACAGTGGGACAGTTTGAAGACTGAATGTACCAGCTCAGAGAATAAACCCCACAAACTCAGAGCCTCCAACAGCCCCAGGCCAACATGGGGGATGCCCCAGGAGGAGGTCAGGGATCCCTCCAGGGTCACCCACCTTGCAGGGCCTCCCGTTAGGGTGGCGTCGATGACGTGGTCGTTGTCAATGCGGAACATGTACACGCCACGGTTCTGAAAGACACAAGTGACACAAGGACTCTGGTCAGTTTTTACTGCATTGCCAGTGATGAACCAACAACATGGGCCAGCTCCAAGTGCCCTCCTGCATTCCAGGTCAGGCACTGCCCACTGGCTCAGGAGGGAAAGAAAGCACTGTCACATATTGCCTGTGTCCCCATGGGTTTGTGAGGGATGATAGGTCATGAACACAAACCTCTGGACAATTCAGTTTTCCCCAAGAGCTTCCTACTGCCTTTCATCTTTCATATTTGACTGTTTCCAAAACAGGCACTCACTGTTACAATGCCATCAAGTTACACAAAGGAAGTGGCTTTAAGAAGCCTCATTAAAAACTGAGGTCCTGACATGTCTGCCAGAACTGTGTGTCTGGAACAGAGGATGTGTCCTCCCTACCTAGCCAGGGTGCTGTGAGATTTATTAAACATTGAAATACTCTGATAGCAACCACTGCAGACTCCTCTGGTTTTGTTTCAAGCCTATTTGCATTTATGGCCCAGCAGAAAACAAATCAGGGGACCTGAATTCATCAGGCAGAACAGCATTTGTTTTGTTCTGTGAATGTCTGAGTGAAGAAGGGGAAAGATAATGAGCAGCCTTACCTGAGACTCATAGAGCTTCTCCTTCCTGTTTGCTACCTCATTCCGGATAATTGTCCCGATATATTCAATGACCATTGTGTGCTTTTCAATGTCTCGAGCAGCATATAAGCCCAGGCCCTACAGAAAGTACACTGAGAGTTAATAACTTTACACTTACACTGTGTTCCTCACCGTGCCCCAAACCAGCAGTGGGAAGGGGATAGAGAAGCAGTACTGATAAATCATTGAGGCAGTAACAGCCCAATGCAGAATCCAGCCTCACACAGATTCCAGAAAACCTGGCTGCTGTCTCAGTGAGAAAGCTGCTCTCACTCCTCTGACACAGACTGTGTAAGGGTTATAAATTCACCGAGAAATAAAAGAGGGTCCTGCTAGACCAGAGACACCTGCGAGGAACCCAGGCATGGTGAAGTCCAGCCTGAAATAAACAACAACTGTGTCTACACATGGCCAGATCAGTGATGAAGCTTTTCCAAACCAGACTGTGGGGCAAACCAGCAGCATCACAGAAAGCAATGGATTCTATATTCCTATGAAGGCAAACAAGTACTGAGCTCTTCCTGCTGGTCTTGTACCACTTCATCAGCTTGGCCTGAGCATCTCATGCTTCTACTGTGTATTTCTATTTTCATTAAGTTTTACTATGGTTTTGAGGAAGAGGCTAAAAAATCCAAACAACAAACCACCATAGAACTTAAAAAAAATCCTTTTTCTAGATGACAACAACAAAGGAATTTTTAAGATATTTACAGTAATTAGAAATAAATCTTACTTAAGGTAAACCTGTGCAATTGATGTGCCACGTAAAAATTGCCAATTTTGGAACGAGACTGGAAAGAATTTTGCAATCGGTTTAGTTTCAAATTTTCATCTGGATTTGGATAAATATTTTTATACAAGATATGACATCTACAAAATTTAGCTGTAAAACAGGTATTAATAAAACCATATGCAATTTTTGTAATAGCCATTTCCTGAAGTTGGAACTGACCTGAATGCGAGAGCGAGCCAGGTACACGTTGGATTTCCACTCGGTTTTCATCTTGCGGTACTGAGAGGACTTGGAATGGACGAACTGTTTGCTGTAAGGCGCGTTCAGCTCCCCCGTGACTGTGCTCTGAAAGGACTTCGATGTGCTGGTGCTATTCAAGGTGTGAGGCCTGTAGGAATTGGGCATGTAACAGAAAAGAATACAAGAAAAACTGAAGATTCCTCTGAAAACAGCCAGGAAACCCAATAAAAATTCTCTCAGACATACAGACACTTAAAGCCAGCTAGCGGAGACACAAAGCAGTTCCTCTGACTGGGGCATGCACATTCACAGCCAAGGACAACAGGGTTTGTAAGCAGCAGACGAAAGCACAAATAACCCTAAAGCAGCCTATAAACCCTGGGCTGTACTATGTGAAATTAAAACAAAATACCTTAACACAAACCTCTTGACATGGGTACTCATTTTAGGCTCGGCACGGGCACAGCCCGTGGGGTTGATGGCAAGAGGAAGTTCCATTAAGGGGTTTCGGCCATAGCGGAAAGTGTAGTTCTCACAGGCCTCAACCCCTGGCAGCTGCAAAAAAAGAGAGAGAAAAAAAATACAAATAATTACATGTTTAATTACATGCATAACAAAATGTTTACTTTTCCACACTTCTTTCTATTCCCCTTCTCATGTGTCTATCCAGCAAGTGGGATGATCCAGCAAGAACTGGGGTGATGAACTCACCGATTCTGCAATCCTGGCCACTGCAGAGACTGTCAAACCAAAGAGGTCTTCACCCTTCAGATAGCCGGGGAACAGCTGGAGCATTTCAGATTCTTTTCTAACAGAAGCAACGGGCTCCAGGATTTTATCCCACACACCTACACAACCATTGGGAGAGAATTACAGTGATCAAAGAAATAAAAACTATTGCACTTGGTTTTAAAACAAATGCCTGAGGATATGGGAACCAGAACCCAGCACTGAGAAAGCTGTTGTCTTTGATTGCCTATAAAATCTAAAAAGTGAAGTGGAGAATGATTGTTGATTTGCTAATTTTTAGGATTTAACAAATCCTGAACAAGCCCTGATTCTGCACCCTCAGTTCTCAGAAATTAAGCTTTCAGGGTTCTCAGCATGAAAACTTTCGTTCCTCTGACAAGAACAGGGACAGGTTTCTCTTGAGAAATCCTGCAAAAGTACAATTTTCTGAAAATACACAATATATTCTATTTCCACTGATTGCTTGTCGTCAGTGCTCATTCTGTGAGGGTATCAGCATCCACAGCACCAAGGCCTTGAGACCCAGAGGGTTACAGGCCTCCAGCACATTCACGAGCCAATTTGCAAGACCTGCCTATATATTTATGGACACCTCAACATTCTTCACCCTGACAGAGACATTACCCACCCTGGGAACAATGTGGTCACTCTGCTGTTTTTAGAGCTCCCTAACTTCAGCCCAGCTGATTTGAAGATAACAAAGTCACTTTTCATGAAATGAAACCTGCACTGACTTTCCTACTGCTTTAGATCATTTTCAACACTCAATCTTGGCTCTCCTCTATGGACTTGAAACAATTCTTCTGATCTGCAGCTTATACAATTTCTTCAGAGGTGATGACATTCTTCACAGCAAGATATTAAAAATGGGCCCTGGAAGCTCACTATAAACATTACGTTCGAACAGTGCCTGCAACAGCTGCTTCAAACAGGTACTGTACCACAGGAATCAGCAGTACCACAAGGAACAGCCAAGTCACAAATCCATGATCTTAGTTCACAAAACTTACCTTTAGGTGTTGTGTCAGTCAGAACCAGATCCTCGTGGCCCTGCTCCACCACCTTGATGACGAAGAGCGGGAGCCCGTCCTTCTCCTCGATGGAGCACAGGTAGCGGCAGCGCCTGTTGGCGTACCTCATGCTCCAGTACAGCCGGCTGGCCTCGTACCCCACGGGGAAGAGGGCTTTGGAGGAGTGGAAGGCCTGCATCTGCTGTGGCAGCAGCTGGCCCACGGCGTGGAAGATGAGGCTCCCCACGCGGAAGGTGTGGTCGCGCTCCCCGCGCTGGACGATGCTGGCGATCTGCCGCACCTCGTCGCGCTGCACGTACACCCTCCGGAACACCGCGAAGTAACTCAGCTCCTGCTCGTGAGTTCCCTTTGGTTTGTGCATGGGGCAAAGCATGGTCTTGTCTTTAAAAAACATGCATTGTGCTTTAATGGCACAGGTAAAGTGATAAATATTGGTGCACCTTAACCTGTGGCAACCGCTGGTGGCACCCATTTTGTGACAGAACATACATTTCATCTGCAGGCCTCTCCGCAGTGCTAGTTCCACGTTTATTAAGGCACCAGCTTGTGTCTCGTAGACTTCTGTAGACCAAAGGGCACAGTTCAAATGGACCCAAAGGTCTAAATCCAGGTTGAGAAGCCTTGCTGGTCCATCAGTTAATCCGTCACCCTCCTCATGACAGAAGCAACATTTCCTGTAGTCTTTAGGCACAGGGTCTGGTTTAAGGGTTGTGCCCAGTTTTTTAAGAAATTCATCTATTTCTTCTTCACAAGGAGGTTTGAATGATCCTTTAGGAATCACAATCTGAATGCTCCACTTTTTCCATTTCATCCCTTTCCATTTCTTACTGGGAGGCCGGCAGTCCTCCAGACTGCTGTGTATTGCTTTTAACCTGGGTTTGAGTTTCACCGTTACCTTCAGCTCATCCGGTTTTGCCTCCACCTTGGCTGCTTCGAACGCAGGGGGGAACATGATGGGGGGTGATGAGGGTGGAGAAACCTTTTCCTGCAGCTGAGGCAAACAGTGGACATCCAAAGTGGAGATGTTGTTGCTGTACTGATGGAATGCTTTGGGCGGCCTCTCCTTCATCGGCGACTGTGGCAGGATTGGGACCGATTCCTGATAATCAACAGAAAACTCTTTAAGAAAAAGATCCCAAACTTGTTAATCATTAAATATAACCCTAAAACATGGGCAGCTCAGTGTGGGAGAGGCTTCTCCAAATGCCTAAAATCAAGATGCAGCAACAGAGAAAGATGGAAATTATCCTGACCCCTGTTACCACGGCTTGGACCAGGATTTGGAGCAGGAAACTCCCAGCCTACCTAGAACAAGGTGCCCCTTCAATACATGAGAGAAGCACAAATAATCCTTTGTCCAGGTTCTGAACGCAAAACTCCTCAATTGCTCTTGGTGTGCTGACTGCCAGCTCTAGTTCTTAGGGATTCTTAGAAAGTTTTGTTACAACACAAAGTAACCTTAAAATATGGGTCACAAACTAATGTAAAGTGTAAGAATCTGACATATGGTAGAAGTGGAAAATTTAGAACTAATGCCACGTAATTTTTTCCTGGAAACAAGTGAGGAGGAATTTCTGCAGGGCTCTGGATTAGATACAACTTGAGGACTTAAACTATTCAGTCACAGTAAACAAGAATTATACTTGCCTATATTTGTGAAAAAAAAAACAAAAAACAAAACAAAACCAAAAACCTAAGAGAGAAAACAAGAATGACAAAGGAAGTTTAGATTATGAAGTGCTTAACGTGGTTTGTGTGATTAATCTTGAAAGAGTAAATTAAAGGATCAAGAGGCTGAACATGACATTTAATTAACTTAATTAGGTACATGCTGATGCACTTGTAGAGGAATGTTACCCTGTTTACACACAACTGAAAATGAGCTACATGGAACACTAAAAGGATATGGATGTACAGAGAGTCATCTTCTCCAGGTTGTATTTTTTAAATTCAATTCCTCCTGAGAAAGTAAGTAGGATGCACTTGAAGGAAGGCTTCAAACTATACAGTCTATACAGGACTATGAGAACACATTAATTAGGTAAAGCTTGAAGGACACAGCCTGTTCTGTCCAATGGCTTAGGGGGGGAAAAAGGTACATTTGATCTAGAAACAGCAGAAGACAAGTTATTTAAAAGAAGTACTCAAACAATTTTAACTGTGAGAAACTCAACAAGATCATTCGATCTTCAGTGAAGACTATTTTACTTTTAATGATTAAATAATTAGATAAATTTAAGTTCCCCTTCCTCTGACACTGAATGACCTTTGACACAGCAAGAAATGACGCCCCGTTTCTCTCAGGTGTTGGACACTCCTTGCAGTGTCTGCAGGTAGAGAACTACAGCAGAATATTTGGGACCACCTGAGAAAATTCCCTGGCCTAATTCCACCTTCAGCTGAATGAACTTCTTCAGATGTACTTCTCCAGTAATAATGAACTCATTTCCCTGGTCACTGTCAGCTCACAGGCTCCTTACTGGTGTTTTGGTAATCAATGCCGTAAAATGGCACCTTTGCCCAAATAAAGTCAGGGAACAGGATTCTATTTTCCCAGTTACACTGAACAAATGAAACTCTTTTACAAACTTGCTGCTCAATTATTATTTTCACAGCTATAATTTTATTTTTAACTGTACAAGCCAAATCCAAATGCAGGATATACCCCTTAAAAACATATCTGAGGTTGTTTACAATGCCCAGAGAACTTCCATCACTCATTTTTTGAGACTGCATCTTCAGAGCCTGGGAGGGCAGCCAAAGGTGGTGGCTTTTCTGCCATGCATCTGTCAGACACAAAGTTCTGCAAATATGGTTTATAATTCATGCTGCTGGTTCAGAATCTCAATGTCTGAATATAGAGCAATTAATTTATAAACCTCTCAAATGAAGTGCAAACTTCCCCCTTGGCCCTCTTCTGTTCTCCAACAAATAGCTGCAATAATTTCAGCTCACTCGGGTCTGCCAGTGTTTGATACTTACTTTGTTCTCTGAGTTTTTTGCTTGCACAGCTGCTGAATAAAGAACAAAGCAGTTGTTGCTACAGAATACAATGTCCTTCATTTTATCTGAGCCTTCTTGGGAATCCTGGGAATCAAACACAGAAGAGTGTAAGAAGTGAATTTTAATACCATTCTTCACATAGTAAGTGTAATGAAACAAGTCTTCCAATCTGGCTGGAAACTCTTTTATTTGTAGAACATTTGTAAAATAATGAGGGATGCTGTGATATAAATACTTGATTATTTGACAGATCTAACGTTACCCCCACCTACACCCTTGTTCTTCAGCATTTCCTGCCTTTCACAGAAGTTTAACAATCAAAATAAAGCATTCTACACCATGCACCCATCTGCTCCATAGGCACTCTTGCAAAGCAAAATCCATTTTCTTTTATCTTTAGATGGCAAAAGAATGTCTCATTTCAGCCTAATCAAAGCCAGATCACACTGTTTTATCTACTGATCCATCTGCAAAACCTTACTGGGAATTCAGTGCACTCCTGCCTGCACGAACACTTTACTCTATGCAAGTTCTGGCTGTGTCTTTGTGGTGTAGTCATCTCTTGGTCACTGAAGAGCAATGGCATTCTTTGAAGGAATGACAGTTCCCAGTGTAAGGGCAAGAGATTGCAACTGTAATCTGATTCCTGCCCAAAAGGAGTGCAAGCATTCCTGCTCTTACAGTAATTCCTGACACAGCAACATGGCTGCCTCACAAATGAGCTTTTTTTGAATTGAGGTCCCTGAAGAGGTCAGGGAAGGAGGTTGGTAGCAGAGCTTTGTAAAGTCCCATAGATGGGACCTGTTTCATGAAGTGTCCTGGGATTCATTTTGTATCAGTAATGACAACTTTACTATTTTTTACCTGTACTACAGATGTGCCTGAATGTCCCACCCTGAATCAGGACACACAAGGAAGGGGGACAATACAGGAGGCTCAAGTGCTCTTGGCTGGCAGAACAAGCAGGACTTTTTGCTTGCTTTAAGGAGCCCCAGCTGAGCACAGAGCCCTGCCCTGGGCCCCTCAGCACTGACCTGCTTGAGGAAGGGCAGGTCTTTGAAGGATTTCCTCACACCACTGCCCAGAACCACGACCTTGCAGTGGGAGCACCAGCGAGGCCTCAGTGCTGAGCCTTCTGCCATGCTCTGGCTGTGATCCTTGTAGCCAGCCAGACCTAGGGAACAGATTATCTGTCAGAGTTGGACCAGATCAAACCAGATTTAGGAGAGATCACAGTATTCTTCACTGGTCTAGAGGACTAGTATTCTCCTGGAGAGGGCATGGAAGGAGGGCTTTAAACCTTGACCTGATAGATAAATTGTATAAGTCAGACCTAAAACAGCTGTGCAAACCAGGCAAAAACATATTCTTGTATAAAAAAAAAAATCACAAAATAAACTAACACAGAATACAGGCTTAAATAACCATGTCAAGCTTTCCAGCATGGGAGCAATCTTTCTGAATGATGTATTTAAAACCAGGCTGAGTATAAAACACATTATTAGTAATATTAGGAATTATGGGAGAAATGCCTCACTGACAGTGATGTAAAGAGACAATGGAAATCAGAGATGGATGAGAACTCCTCATGGTTTTAAATCCAGTAGCATCCACATGATCGTGTAAGAAGAAAAAAGTTTTATTTGGAGTAAGAATCAATTCTTGAATTCTAGATCATGGATTTATGAGGCTGAAATGCACCAGTAGTGACTCAGTTAAACCCTGGTACTGAACACTGGGAAGTTAAAGCCCACTCACCATTGCTGTTGGCAGGGAATGGCACATTGGGCTGCTTCAGTCCGTAGGGCCCCACAATCCTGGCAGGTCCCATGGGTCCTGCCTGGGGACCCTGCAGGAGCAAGTGCTGCCTGTACTCCATAGAAGGGTTCCCTCTGTGAGTGTTGGTGGCTGCCATGGAGGATGGGACGTCTGGAGCATTACTGACCTCGTAACTGTTGGGGATTCTGACATGGAGCAGGTTGGAGAATGCTGCTACAACGCTACTGATGTTCTAGAAACAATAACAAAAACAAACCTTTGTTCACATCTGACAAGCAGTTCAGATAGAGATACAAACTATTAGAAGTTTGCAACAGCAGTATTATTGCACTGCAACCCCCTCAGTCACTATGCATAAACCAAACTAACTGCTGTTACACTCTATGCATGCAATACATGCTTATTCTTTTTACCTCAGCAGCTGTGGGATGTAAAGTAATTGCTACAGAGATAAGGCCAGATTTAGGACCATTCTGGGATGGTCCAAGCTGGGAGGAGAAGAAGCCAGAACCAGGTAACGCTCCTGAACCGGGTTCTGATTTTATGTAATTCCTTTTGGCTTCTGAACCTGAAAATAAAACAGAATACAGCATGTTAATCCTACACCTATGTGAACAGACAGAAAACCAATCCTAGCTGTATGTGTTCACTCTGCTGCAGCCTCACCTTTCCCAGTGCTGCTGGGCAGGATGGGAATGATGGGAGATGGGACAGGCTCTGGGTTCTCCTCCTTTACAACTGACAAGTCTGGGTAGCGACTGATCTCCATTCCCACCACACTTTCAGGAGAGGAAGAAGGAACAAAGCTGTCAGGAGTGTCCCTGTCCTCACAGTGATCTTGAACCCTGGAACAAAATCCAGAAAAGCTGTTTTCCAAATGGACTGAACTTTTGGTAAGCCAAAGTTATAAATCATGACAGGGAACTAAAATGAACTTGCTAGTTGCTACTGGTCACGGAACACAAGTAGGTGGTTGGCCATCACCTCTGGGTATCTCATATTCCATTGCACACATATTCCATTTCTTGGGAAAGATCCATGAAGAAAACAAAGACACTAACAAAGCCAAACCCTCTGTTTCCCCATGGCTCTATCCACCAGGATAAAAAATGAGCATTTAATATTTGAATTGTTTTAATATTTAAACTGTCTGGCCTTTGTCCACATACAGGCTCCAGTGTTTCACAGACACCATATTTTGGGCAGGCAAGTGAAAGGGAGGCAAAAGAGAAGATCTCTGCAGGGAGACTCATGTTCCAGCCAGTATTTCTCACCTGGGAAACTGAGTGGAGCTGTGCAGTTCCAGGCTGGCTCTTACACAGTCTTATTGCTGCTACAGCAGTCACCTGTCACTACAGCACCACACTGCTCCAGGAAAAGCACCTATTTGTATAGTTTTCTTCCACTTTTAAGAGATCAAGGAATTCCTAATAATTTAACAGAATCTAGCAATGGCTGGAATCACCTACTTCACTATGCTGCTCTCTACACGTGGAATGTTAAGAGTTGAAATGATCCCATTCCATTCTCTGCCCTTCTGTGCCTGTGCAAAAAGGATTTTGTTTCTCCACACCTTCACAGTCTCATCCAATGAAAGATCACAGAACCTGCTCCAAATACCTTTGCAAAGACATCAAGTAAAACCTACCTTAACTCCTCCTGGTTGTTGTGAGGTGGTGTTGGAAGTGAAGCAGGAACATCCACAGTTTTGGGGCCCTGAGCCATTGCTCTGGCTAATAAATCATCTTGTGGTCTGAAAGGCAACTGGAACTGCTTTGGCCCCAGAGCTTTGGTAACTGAAACCAGAGAGGCACAGCACAATGAGACATCTGCACAGCTCTTTCAGTGACAGACATGCTGCCTGCTGGGTGTGGGTGGGGCCTGATGGTGACACCACTTTCAGACACTTGGGAGTTCAAAAAATTGTGACCATTCAGGATTAACTTCCATTTCTACAAAAACCTGCACATTTTGAGCAAACAGGGCTTGAAAGGCTTTTGAGTTTCTCTTCTGCCTCTATGAGAGGATGTTTGTTTACTTAAAAAACCCACAAAACTACAAAAATCAACATTTTTTTTAACAACAAAGGAAAAGGGGTGTGAAAAAAAGGATTTTAATCACTAAATAGTCTTTATAAAGAACCAGTATAAAGACTAGAAAGCAATTTTAACTGTCTGAATTGTAAGCATCAGGAAATACATACTGACTGCACACACTCTGGATAGGCTGCTTTGAACTCCTTCAACCTAGGAGCTCATGCCAGTCATTTGTACTGGACCCAAAAAACTGATCTTAAGGTTTTCTTTCTCATTTCTTAAGAATGTGTCTAGCTCTCAATATGTTTTTGAATGGTAACAAGGCAAAGGTACTGATACCTGACACTATATTGGTGTAAAATATTGCTGGATAGTAATGATTATAACCTTGAAAAGTCTAGGCGTTTTGTTTTTATAAAGGAGCATTGCAACTGAGAAACATTCTAGAAGGTGACCTGGAGGTGACTGAGGAGAGACTTCCCAGCAGCCTCCAGCTTCCTCATGATGGGGGCCAGAGGGGCAGGTGTGGATCTCCTCTCTGGTCACCAGTGAAGGGACCCAAGGGAATCGCCTGAAGTTGTATCAGGGGAGGTTTAGGTTGGATATTAGAAAAAGGTTTTCACCCAGAGGGTGGCTGGGCACTGAACAGGCTCCCCAGGGCAGTGGTCACAGCACCAAACCTGACAGAGCTCCAAGAGCATTTGGACAACACTCTCAGGCACAGGGTGGGATTGTTGGGGGCGTCCTGTGCAGGGCTGGGAGCTGGACTTGATGATCCTTGTGGGTCCGTTCTAACTCAGCATGTTTTGTGATTCTAAGATCTGTTTTGTCATTTGCTACAAACAGGACTGACTTTACAGAACCAACACGTGAGCCTTACCATCGTGGCCTCCCAGCACTCCAGCCTTGCCAGCGATTTCCTCCGTGGTGGCGAAGCCGTTGACCAACTTCTGGCAGGCCACGGGCGGCGGCGTGGGAGGGAGAGAGGCCGGGGGGGTTGGGGGATTGCTCAGATTGTTCTGCTGCATGACAGGAATTAAAGAACCATCAATCAGGATGGAACACAGGGAGACAACTTGCCTTGTTCCAAAGACCAGACAATGCAACCCACTCCGAGTTTTACAGCCAGATGTAGAACTGATACGCAGCCATAGCTGAGACGCAAGCATGAGACAGAAAAGTATTTACTATACAAGACACAGTGATTGGCTTTTCTTGTATCAGTGATATCAGAGTGTTCACATGAGTAAACACTGCCAAATACACTACCAAAACAAGATGTGGCTAAACTGATTACAGAAATGCACGAAGAACATTTAGAGGAACGGTTTCAAACAAGTTCCTCCAATTTCAGCAAAGGTCCCGACTCCATGGTGAGAGAGCTGTTCCAGAGTGAGTCTCCAGCACCATGAACAAGTCAGCTTCCCCAGCTGCCCCTCAAGAGGAAGCTGCCTCACATTCAGCACAGGATGAGCTGTCACTGAAGCAGCTACGATGGAGCAGCAGATACTCTGCAAGTTCATACTCTGGGATACTTCTCACCACTTTATTCAACTGCCCATATTTTAAATGAAAATTAAATGAGAACTTCAGTATCTCTTGTTCCTGCAGTCATGCTCAAAAAGCTAATCCTCATTACTTACTTTTGACCACAAGAACTATTTCTGTAGGTCCCATTCTCAGCTTACACACTGTGTAAGGCTGGAGAAAACATCGCTGGTTTTAACAGGTTTTTATATTAGGTTATCCAAGCAGCAAATTTGATTCTGTTTGATCAGCATCCCAGAGCACTCCCAGTATTGCCACTCTGATCTCAGAGACTAAGTTTTAAATGCTGTGGGTTATTAACTCATCAACTAACAGCCTATTTTGTTCAGAGTTCCCAGGGTCTTAGAGCTTAGTGGACAAATGAGAAAAAGTCTATTTCTTATTTAATTCACATTAAAAAATGTTTAATGCTTTCAATGACTTTGCAAAATACTGAGAATTGAGTCTTCTCTGCTCCACAAAACTGTAATTACAGTTTTCAGTATTTAGCATCAATTTGTTAAAAGAGTATTTGTAGTTTTTAATTAGTTTACAACAACACAGTTTCCAGAACCAATATCCACTTTCAGAGAGTAAAACAATGGTGACTGTTTCATACTATCTAGTCTAGCAATAGAAGGTTATTTTTCTTCTAGTTGCATAAAAGGGAAGAACTCTGACTAGCAGTAGTAATATTATGGCCTTCTCTTCCCACAGAGAGCAAACAACAGAAATCCAGATTAAAACCATACCTTGTAGATGAGCTGGGAGTAGTAATCTGAAGCCCCATCAAGAGTAGCACTACCAAAACTTCCCACAAGTCGATTTCCACCATTTAGTTGGCCACTGCCATAAGGGAGAAAGTGTGCAAAGCTCACTCCAATTATTGGTTCCACCAAAGGCAAAAGAGAAAGTTGCTGTATTGAAAGAAAAAGAAAAAAAGTCAGAAATTAAGTCTAAGAACACTGCAATTCTCCAGTCAGTAGAGTGGTTTCTAATTTAAAAGAAGAATTGGAATTTATCCACTGTCAGGAAATTGTTCAGCTCCAGCTCCCTGCCAGCTCATCCAGAGGCTGCCAGAGCTGACAGGAACTCTGTGGCTTTGGGACTAACTGCCATGTCAGCTCACCTTCCAAAATGGAACCAACATCAAACTTGAAATTCCCTGATTTTGTAGAAGTTCACATTTTCCTCAACCTGTGCTCAAAATTCAACTTAAGCATCAACTTCACTTCCACTGGGAGAAACCCACTGTTCCACATGGCCTCTGGACTGCCTTTCCCAGCCCCTGCCTGTGGGAAACCAGGACAT
>WBNO01017163.1:26674-38575 GCA_013400575.1 Peucedramus taeniatus | reverse complement strand
AGTTTGAGTGGTTTGGCGTTTGGAGGTTTGCTAAGAATATTTCTTTCTGTTCTAACTGAAAGATGAACTGAAAACAAGATGAAAAAATCTTTTGGGGATTTTTTGGTCCTCCCTTGGTCCTCCCAAGGCCTGTATTCAAAGCAGCTGGCTATTTCTTGCTTTACACTGACACTGAATATACAGTACTAAATATATAATATATAGGCTTAGACTATCCTTCCCCAGGATGTCCCTGCTTGTTTCTTGCAGAATATGTCCTATGCTTTGCTTAGGTTTCATTTCATCCCTCTTGCATGTTATTTTTCTTTATCAAGATTCTTTAAACTTCAGCCTTAAAATTCTTTTTCAGTCGTGAGCAAGGTGTTTATTGTTTACTAAACTTGATGGAATTTGTTTTCCTGATTTCAGAGAGAGGTTTTGAGATGTCAGCTTTTTTAGTAGTGTAAGAGTTGTCAGGTAGCTCCAGCACATCAAAAATGGCACTTTAGAAGTTTATATATATATACTTTTAGTGTATATGTAATAATTCATATTAGATGTCAAAAATGACCAGGTACTTTCCTGTAACACCTTTGCAACTGAGTGTAAGAAGTATAAAATCATAAAGGTGTGGGTCTACAGGAATTAAACTTTTTCCACCTCTCAGGTCCCTCAGAAGAACATACCCGAATTATCATTCACCATTTTGTGATGTAGTTTTGAAAAAACCTAAATAAGTCACCCTAAAAATTGAGTTATATCATCTTGTTTCTATTCAGTTGCTTATTTATTTTCAGTGGAATTCAACAGCATTTAGGGTATCAGTATTAGCTACCTGAACCCAGCCTCACAAAAAGTTACCAAACTGATAATTACATGGCAGTCAGCATCATTAAGAGGTTTGTGAAAAGCACTTTTTTTTTTTTAAAGTGCTGCTTTAAGAGCTTAAACATGAAAATAAACACTACTGATACCACAGACCCTGTCTCAAAATTATAATATTCAAGTCACAGAACTGGGTTAGAAACCTAGAGTTTGCTTAAGAAAAAAGAATCACACCTCAGCAATCTCTTCACTGACTCTCAGTATTCACATTCTCAGAAATAGAATTTCTTTAGACAAGAAATTCTATTTCTCACCTTATGTCATTCTCAAAAACAATGTGCAAAATACGCATGAACAACAGTGAGAAATAAAAGAACAAAATAGTTTATGCCACCACATCTCTTTCCTCTCCTTTGCACTTCACATAGAAATAATGTATTTATTACAGAACTTTAGGAAGCACCATAGTTTATAACTTGATTTTCAGATGCTTTGAAGACTTTTGAAATGTCTAGTTCTAAATCAGATGAATATTATTCTGTTAGCTGATATGAATGCAAGTACAAAATGTAATATTTTTTGGTGGCTGGTTTCATCATATTCTGCTTTATAGAAACTGTGGGAGTGTGTAATTTCCAGACATGTTTACAGTGTCTTCAAGACATGAAGATTATCTTAAATATCATAGATAAATGTTTATTGAGTGAACCAGGGGAATTTTAATTCTTCAATAGCAATAGTGGTAAGTTATTAATTGTTTCATAGGTTAGAGGTCTTGATGAAAGGATTTGGATTTCTTGGATTGAAAGTATGACTGCATTCAGTCTATTTCTTTGAAATATCCAATTTTCACTGATCCCAGAAAAAAGTATTTTTCTAGCCATTGCTCCTTCTCCAGATGCCTTCCAATTTCTCTTTCCTCTGTACTTGAGCAGATTTTTTATTTGCATGAGTACCTATGCACACATTAATTCCTGAACTCCCAGTTTTACTCCTCTGTTCCTACCCTCTCATTTTATCTAGTCCATTTGACAGAGTGGAAAATTTTGTTCTCCAACTTTTTATCTTCCTTGAACACCTTCCTGGGTGTTCTTTAAGATGATTAAATGTCTTTTCCTTCCCTCTAAGTGTTCTCATCCTCTTTTTTCAACATATGATCTCATTCACTTTGAAAACTGTCAGCATCAGAAGTCCTACTCACAAATGTTCTTTCATTGGTAATCTGCCTTCAAATAATGCTTCTCTTTTTTCCCTTTAGTTGCTAAATTTACCAACAGCAACAAGTCTAATACAATAAATCAACATGCTCTTTTCTTCTTACAAAACTTTGATAAATCCAGATGAGTTACCTTCTTTCATACTTTTAAGTTACCAACTATATATCTTCACATATATTGTCTGTATTTTAGTGCAAAATTCATGTGTTTGCTCTGAAGAGGTAGTTTTAACTCTAGTTTTGACATTTTTATACTCTTGTTTTCTCCTGGTTTCACAGTGTCAGAAAGTTGCAAGTAATCAATAAACATTGCTGTTTCTTGTATCAGGCTTTGCTCAGAGCTAAGAGATTCACGCTTCAGCTTCTGCTCTTTGTCTAAATGTCTGTGGGTGGAAGTGGAAGAAGAAAGAGAAAACTATGTGCTTTCAGATGTAATGTACTGTATAGCACAAGATAACCCTTATTTATGCCTAACAAGAGCCTAATCAACATACATCACTGAAATTAGTTCTTATTCTTTGCATGCTAAATATGCAACGTGTTTAAGGGAAAACCAAAGTCATGTAACAAGTGCACATGAAATTACACCAATTCAGTATACAGTAGACATTTTAAATTGAGTATATAGCAACTGCCACTGATTTGAGATCCTATCAGGCTGCTAGGAATGGCAGAAATAGGCACTAAACAGGGAAGTTTCTGATTTATTATTACTCTTTCCTGATGTCAGCCTTTGCTACTTTGTTAGCCATTTTTCCGACCTACTGAATGCTAAACAAATAGAAACTGTATTTCTCTATGTGCCCACTTTAATGATAAGCTTAAGCCATCATTTATGTAATGGCTGAATTTGACTTGGGGCCTTTCAAAGGCATTTCAACCTATTCCATGATGTAACTGGATAAAATTATCAGTGCTTTGAACGTCAGGATTCAATGGTGTCATTATTACTTATTCCAACTGGTTCCAACTACTTTTGCTACAAATCCCTAGTTATTACATATAGCCTACCTGAAGACTTATAATTTCTTTAAAAATATGGTGGCATTACAGAATTATGGCCAACTATTTATTCTGATATGCTTAGAGTACTGTCTGAAAAGACATTCTGGAACAGATATTTATCACTACAGTGATGACAGTTTCATTAAGTCTTTAATACTTTAGGCTATGTATAACCTTTTTTGGTAGAACTTCCACATAATTAGCCAAAAGTCACAAAGTTATTACTGTTTCCACAGCTGTCCCATCGAATTCTAGAGGCACAACAGGCACATTTTTCAGTTCAAAGGAACATTACATGATGAACTTTCATTGCTGAAACTCTTTAAGTCATTTTGTTTTCCTTTTTCTATATTAACTTTTCGGGTGGTTTTGGAATCTGAACTCACATTTTTGCCAGTATTAGAAACACAAGTGAATTTTCCACTGCCAAAAACTGCATTGCAATTTATTTTTTGTTCACTGTTTAAGACTTTCATAATTTTTTTTAACTAAGTAGGAAGAACCACCCTAACCAAAGCATCCTGAGTAAGAATTCAAGAATAAAAATTCAATGTGAAAAAAAAAAAAAAAATTGTTCCCGAATGTTTCACTCTGTACTGTATCTGTGACATCAGCCAAAACTCTACCAAAAACTGTGAGCAACCCACAGAATCACAGAAAAAAACATTTGCAGAGATGGGTTACACAAAACAGAAAAGTCGGAATCCATGTATTGGTTAACCTTACTGCTATAGCAGAGACACAGCCTACCAATTTTATTTGAAAACAAAACAAAACAAAACAAAACAAAACAAAAAAAAAAAAAAAAAAAAAAAGGCTAATTTTACAAATTATAAATATTAGTAATTCTCTTCCTGGGAATATTAGGCATTTCAGCTGAAGACAACAAAATGACAATAAGAAAAAGAAAATAATCACAACCACAATATTTTGAAACACTTTCAGTAATATTTTCTAAAACAAAAAATTGCCACTATGCTCAGAAGCCCTTGACTCTTGTCCTTCATTTCAGACACTCACTGTCTAAGTGAGATTACAGTGCAGTTTGGTGGAGGTAGTTGAGAAGGCAGAGTCAAACCACAGAAAAACACCTGAACAATGTGTGTCATATCCTCTTCATTTCAGGTGTTTATTTAATGGAAGTCCTGACAATTGGATTTATCCAGCTTATGGAGAGTATTTTAATTTATATCAAGATGGCACACAAAAAAGGTATGAGAGGAGAAAGAAATTTTTCTTGTAAGTAACTGAACAACTAGAAATTGAAGTTTCATGGGAAATCAATGCAATTTCAAGTCTTCAGTGAACTTCCACAGGAAGGCTGAGAAACTTCCTTTTCAAATTGTGTCTGTTATGTTCAATCCATCTAGATTACTGCCAAATAGCCCTAAAGTTTGGATCACTAAAGTGGGTATAGATTTTGTATAAAATGTCTACGGAGAACATTACTGTTAAAAGAAATCTTCATTTTACAGGCAGTATAACATTCAAAAAAATCTCTTGAAATTATTCCTTTCCTATTCTCTGAATATGAGAAAGATGAATTCACTTATTTTTTCAAGCTTTTATCTTGAAGACATATTACCTCACATTGCATGATAGAATCACTTTATTCTATTGTTTTAGAAATCTTACGCAGTTCTTTGAAGAGAGCAAGTTAAAAAAAAAAGCCTTAGGGTCATGGAACATGTACTGCATGAGTGTAAGTGTGATAGATGTACAACATCTGCTATGTCTGCTTGTCTCACATCATCTCTGTGACCCAGTTCCTTCTCTCCCATCTCATTTCAAGACAAGAACATTGGACCTTACATCTCATCTGTGCTGAACATGGCATCATCTAAACCAAGGAGAGAAATACATTTCCTCAGTATGGCAGAAAATATCACTTTGAATGTTCTTGTCTCAATGTAATAAATCCCCCCAACAAGCATAATGCATGCTTGTATAATGAATAAAGCATAATTTCTTTGATGAAGACCAATGAGACATCCTCCTTGTTGCTAGATTTTCAATAATACAAATAAACTAGAACTCCATCTGCATTTTTAAACTAATCACTCCAGTCTTCCTTCTCAAGTGGAGAGGAAGGAAAGAAATGGAAGAAGGGTACTTAGAGCAAATGAGTTTCATAAACTAAAGGAATATTTCTGAGGCTACCAAGTTACTACTATGTCATAAATTGCTTAAATTTTGTTCATAACTTTTACAAACTTAACTAAACAGGTCCATTCTACACTATCCACTGCCTTCCTCCCAGTGCAGACATTTGACATTAGTACTACCCACAAAAATAAAACACTGTATTAGTCTGGACACAAAGTCCTGCTGAACAAAATACCAGCCAAGTGAACCTATCCCACCTCCAAGATGTTTTCTGTCATAAATTTAGCATTTAAAAACACCCCTCATAGCAGCAATCCTGCTGTGGAAAGCAATTTGGTTAGTGTTTGGAGATTGTAATCTATAAAGAAATTCTGACAGTTTATATTCTGACTTTGACATATTCTGAAAGTTCTTTCACTTTAAAAGCATTTTTCAATATGATGTCTAAGGAAACATTAAAAAAAAAAAAAGTTAAACATTTCACAGCCTCTAATTTTTCCAAGAATTGGATTCAATTGAGCCTTAACAATTTTATAAGACACAATAGGGGAAAACTACTTTCTTCTGTTACTTTATGGGTAAGAAAAAACTTCAATACTTCCAGTACTTCTGTTTCTGCTATGGGGACAACTTCTATAATCCACTTTCTGTCATTTGAGAACAGCAGAAGGCTTTTTAAAAAGCACTCTTTTTTTGTGGTTTTTATTTTGCTCAGATAGCTAAAAAAAAAAGAAAAAAAGTTATTCTTGCCTGGTTCTGTAGATTGTATAACAGTTTTATATAAAGTAGCTTTTAATATTTAGCAAATCCTACATAATAGCTTTTAGTGCATTTAAATGAGAGATTAGATATTAGTCTTTTTTACTGTTATTCCAGCAGCATTGGTGATTTCTTGTGTATCTCTGAATTGTGTCAACAGAATTGAGAGAACCTGCTATACACAGTGTGCTCTATTATAAAATATGTAGTGACAATGAAAAGTTGACTTTATAAAAATGCTGCAAGAATTTCTGCAGCATACTTTCTATCTTGTTGCTTTTCAAGGAGATGCTTATATTTTATCAAGCAAAATGTTAAGGCCTTTGTATAGACTTGTGTATCAATTTAGTTTTGTCTGATGTATTTGTATATAAATTTATTAATAAATAAATTTGAAAATAGATGGAGTTAATTTAAATTGCTCTAATCTATATTATTTGCCAAAGGTCTAACAGTTATTTTCAAGTATATTTACAACTGAATATTTAATAGAATTAGAACTGGATTCTTTTGAGTGCAGAACTGTGCATAGAACAAATCAAAATCCAGGGAAAAAAAATCCATGGAAAAATCATATTCTCTCGTGACAAAAAGTAGATGAGCACAGTAGATAACACTCTTTGATATCTTTGTCCCAAGATCTTTCCTGTACATCAGGTTTTTGTGGTACTGGGCCTTCAGACTGCTGAAATGTGGCAAAGTTATCTCTTAAGTACCTGAAGCTGTAGACAACTGTAGCTAAATATTTCCTTCCTTTTATTTCACATACATCGAGTCCTCAGGCTTTATCAGCTTCTGTATGATTAATGAAATATTCTAAACTGTGGCAGGCCACAGAAAGCTCCACAGAACCACTTACAAGCCTATGTCACAGAAAAAGCTGTGTTCTCATCTTCACTTCCTAGCCACACTTTGCACAGGGAAGATTTCACCAGGGAGATTTCTTGGGAAGGTCTCCTTGCTGACACAACTAGAGGCAGGTAGGGTTCAATGGCTCTGAACAAACCTGCACTGAAGAGGATTCCTGAGACATGGCTTTGATTCTCCCTGAAGAGCCTCTGAGTCACTTTTAGGGCCCCCCTGAGGGGCAGCCAGCATGATGACACTCCCTGTTAAATATTCCTTAAGGAGACAGTGAAGTGCTGCTCACTTTTCACAGAATCACCAGGTTGGAAGAGACCCTTAAGATCACTGAGTACAACCCATGCCCTAACACCTCAACTAAACCATGGCACCAAGTGCCATATCCAGTCTTTTTCTGAACACATCCAGGGATAGTGACTCCACTACCTCCCCAGGCAGGCCATTCCATAAGTTTATCACTCTTTCTGTAAAAAACTTCTCCCTAACATCCAACTTATATTTCCCTTGATGCAGCTTTAGACTGCATCCTCCAGCTGCTGCCTGGTCAAAGAGACCAATCCTCACTGGACTACAACCAGCATTCAGGAAGTTGCAGAGTGATAAGGTCACCTCTCAGTCTTCTCTTCTCCAGGCTAAACACCCCCAGCTCCCTCAGCTGTTCCTCACTGGGCTTGTGTCCCAAGCCCCTCACCAGCCCTCCTTTTCCCCCAAAGGACCCAGTCTCCTCTACACCATGCAGGCTCAACTCTCTCTTCCCACCAGTGTCCCAATTATTAACATACAAGGGTTTTGTTTGTTTGATTATTTGGGGGTTTTTCCTTGTTTTTAACAACAGTAATTAGAGGACAAGATCTCAATTCTCTCCCTCCTAGGTGAGTATACCAAATCCACATATCTGTCACTCCCCTTGAATCTGCCATGGTATTAGTTTCAAGTCATGTGTTTCATGTCATGCACTCCCAAGGTGTTCAGAGACCCTGAACAACAAGAAATCTAGAAAACACGTGCCTCAATACTGTGCCATAAAGATGAACTGATTAATTTCTCCCTTGCCCTATTGCCTGTGTTTCTCAAACCTTTTTTTTGATGATCCAGTGATATCAGTGATAATTCTCACATCCAATTTTCACCTTTACTGCAAAAAGGCACTCTTCTCTGGATGGAGTAAACTGATCCTGCCATCCACAGATGGCTTCAGCTGCTGGACATGTTGTTCCAGTAGGGCATCCCATAATCCTCACCTCCTAATAACAGCACCTATTAGCAGCTATCATTTCAGACAGCCATGATGATTTAAAAAACAAGTGGTTTCCCTCTGATATAAGCTGTTTGTACTGGTTCCAGGAATAGGCTTTCTCAATTTCTGAGACTGTTCAAAAGCTATACTACTTTTAAGAAGTTTGTATGATAGTCACTGAATCATTTTGAGAGTAGCAGTCTTCCAGAATTCTTTATTAACTGTACTCCTCCTGGAGCTGGACATATGCCCATTCCTTTGTAAGGAAATCGAGTTGTTTCTGTCACAGCAGGCAGTTCTCAGCAAGCTTTAGATGCTCTTCCCCACCCTCGCTATATGCTAGACGATTTAACACGTTTCTCTCACAGCAACTGTACACAAGGATAATAAATGACTAGCCATTCCAAATCCTGCCCTGCCTCTGGCATTTTCCTCTTCATGATCTCAAGAGCACTATTAGCACCAAATATACACCTGTGGCTAAAAGATAAAATAGCAAAGTACCTTCTTCTCTTGGAAGAATGCCTTGCAGCAGAAGACTCATTAATCTCCCAACTATTTTGTTTGGGTGCTCCCAACCACACATTTAAGTTCTCTCCACTTCATCTGATGCACAAAGCAGCACTCGGTGAACACTGGTTCTCTGTACAGCTGCCCCCCTCCCTTTCTAAATCTTCTAGACCTGGAAGAGGCAGCATCACACAACTTTCATTTAATCTTAATTGAGTTCAACCAAGGTATAACAGAAGCACTATTTCCCTGAGATCACTGAGACCAACTTTTCCAAACCCCATTCGAGAGTAGTGCCAAGTTTTAAATTTCTTGGTATAGGCAGGCAGTCCCAGAGCATCCCTGACCCCCCTCAGTACTGACAAAGTACCAGGTATCAACTTTGCTATTTTCTTGTTACGGGGAATGCTTTTCCAGTTCCTGCATGCTGGGCAACATCTGCTGAAGCTGCTACTGACTCTCTCATGTGCCACAATGATCTGCTTCCTATGGAAAAGTTAATGCCAAACAGAGTAAAAGAGGGACAGATCAAAAGGGTGAAAATGGGCAAAATTTGTGCAATGGGCTCAAGTTGAACACATGTGAAGACGAAAGAACACGCAAGCAGATGAGCACCTCTGTTATCGGTCTCACCAATGCTGTTTATGTCTCTGCCAACTTGCTCAACTAATCTTCCCTCCATTCTGCAGGTTGACACCAAACACAAATAACAGCAGCTGCAAAGCAGGCATAAAAATTCTGGAATTCAAATCTCTAGATGATGATTCAGTACAATGGCACAGCCTTGATTCTTCCTCTTGTCTATTTATTGTGGCAAGGCTAGCAAGAAACCATTCCAAGCAGACAAACTTGGAGGGCAGAGTTAAATAAAATTTAATAAACTGAGCTAATTAGAAAAAAACCAGAAGGGTAAAGGTGAAAGGCAGCAATTTCTGACAGATATTAGAATCCATCAGAAAAAGACTACCATTTGGAAAGCAGTTGAGAAAAACTACGGTAATTCAGTCAGGTGAGAACTCTTCTGTTTCACCCAGCTGTTTAGGGCTGAAAATTCCTTCACAGAACTTGCCAGTGTTCTTCATAGTTTTCTTTCACAATTCCAATAAGGCTTTTATAGTTCCAGGCTAAAAAACAGTGCCAGAACTGTGACCATTCAACTAGTTTACCTCTCAGTGACCCAAGAGAAGGGTGAAGGCTAGGATAGGGAGACAAAAGCGAATATAGTAAAATAAACTGTAGTTTATAGAACTGCATCTCCCACATGGCATACTGCATACAACCTGTACCTATCCTTAAACCAAAAAGCATAACCCCCAATTCATTGAATTTCAATCAACATGTAAATTTTGTTCTTTTTTTCTATGTCAAACACATTAAACCTCTCTTTTGCTGTATATTTATCCTTCAGCTGGCTGTAGTCAACTTGTTTCTGCGCAGTTTGGATCAGTTCACAATGCCAACCTTGCTATACATAACAATTCCACCAGCCTCAGTGCAGCTGCCAGCATGGCACTGTCTCCCACGACTCTGCTCTGCCCCTGGTCATACACAATTTCCACCCCTTGACTAAGCAGCTCCAGCACCACTATTCATTCTTGAAAGAATAATATTCCAGATCATTACTCCCTGTCCCAGGAGTCTATCTTTACTCTTTCATCCCAACTTTTCTCCTCATGAGACCAACTGCACATAGGGGTTTTCACCCTGGTCAGTTCAGTTACATTATATTCTGTTTGATATTTAATCCCTTTAGCCAATTTGAAGACCAATCCTTTGGGCACCACTCAATAATGAAGCCATGCTACAGATAGAGGCAGAATGATAAAAATGGAAACTTGCAGATTTGGACCAAGAGTGAAGTCACATGCAATTTAAGAGCTTCTTTGGTTAAAAAAGATCACCACACACCCAAGCCTTCTACTCTCAGTTCCCGTATCAAATAAAAATTAGGCACCATTATGCTCATTAGCATGTAAAATTTAATTCAATTCCACTTACTAGCCGAAGTAATATGGATCGTAACAATTCACAGAGGTCTTTCAAACTACAGTCATTTTTCCCAATTTAATTTGCTTTCATATGGCTAATAACTGCAAAATATGCTATTTTAAAGCATGTGTTGAATTTGGGTCTCCCCATGTATATTTTCCTCAGCACACTTGATGACCTTGATGCTGATTATTGTTGCATTCCTCTGTCAAAGACAAGGATTTAAAAATACTGTATGTATTTGTGATTATTAATTCCATGTCTTCTACATTCTTATCAAGTCTACTTAATGATTTATTCCCCCTTGATTAACTTGAAAACTATTATTAGCTAGCTATATTAGCTACCTATCTTATTACATGTTAGGAAGGTTTTGCACTGAAGAAAACAGGGACTCATTTGTCCTTGATGCACTCCTGTTTATCATTCTCAGATTTCTAATAATTCCTGCCAGACCAGCCTTCCTTTGTTCCCTGAGCTTTTAGCTTTATAGTACAAAGCACTCTCATCAATTGTGTTTCATTTTGGGGATAAAATATTCATCAAACTATCAAATCATTACTATTTCATAACAATTTACATCATCCTCACACTTAAATGCTATAGTTTAAAGTTTTGGGTTTGTTTTTTTTTTGTGTCCATCCCCCTTGACATACATATCTGCCTTTCCAGTCCCTGTGTTTTCAGCTCTATGAACATCCTGTGCCAAGCAGGTCAAACATTCCCATCAGATCAAGATCCTGAACAGCTAAACACAAAACCTTCTCAATGATCCACTTCTTCTTTCATACTAAATATAACCTTACATCTTTGTTTTGCAAACCAATTCCTTTTGGACATACATCTGACTTAGTGACTAACATTTCAGCTCACAAAAACTTCAGGTTCCATGTGTACACGTTCATATTGAATTCTACTGTGGAAAATATTTGTTACCGCTGCATTGTCCTAATGGGGGAAGAAACCCAACAAAACACCCTTCTGCTTAAATTAAGTTAATTAAAAAAAAAAAACAAAACAAAAAAAAAAAAAAACAAAAAAGCCTATACATAAACACAAACCCATACCAAAACCAACATTTCTGTGGACTGTCATTTGTCTCTCTGGAAGTGTCTAGCTAGTTAGCTGACTGTCTTACTTGTGGTAAAAATTAAATAAGGAATTAATCTCAGTCTAAAACTCACAGCTCTCTCAGCTCTATCAGTGATGCTTCTTTGTAGTGATGTGTGTTTTGTTTAATTTTACCTCTCTCGCTGTTGTATTTTGGGAGGGTTGTAAAGTTATAGTCTGCCCCATGTTACCCCTGTCCCTTCCCCTTATAGTGCTTTTTATCCAGGTTTTCCCGCCACTCAGGGTGTCCATCAACCTGCTCACCCCCACCTTCCCCCTTTTCTGCTCAGTCATTCCCAGT
>WBNO01017163.1:0-26563 GCA_013400575.1 Peucedramus taeniatus | reverse complement strand
CACCGCAGCCTCAGGGGAGGTTTTGGGGCGGCCTCGTGTGGCTCCCACCGCCACCAAGGGGCAGCCAGCCGGATTCCTGCCTCGGGGCGGCCGGGAGAGGCCGCACTTCTTCACAATGGTATTTCAGGACCACCACTTTAGCAGTCACAGAAATTCATTTCATGAGTTGTTCTTCACAGCTTCTGGTCATATATTTCTTGATTGAACTAAAAGAGAACTTAGCCCATGCAAGAGTGGCCCCCTTTAAGGCTCTAATAATTTATGCTTAGCCTTTCTGTAGATAATTTGCCTAGGTTCAAATGTCCTTTCAAAGAAACCAAACAGATCCTCATTCATTCATGAACTGAAATTCAGCATGTACTTTTTGGCAGATAAGCACAGACAAAACAGATGGAGATTAAAAAAAAATTTTAAAAAAAAAAAAAGGAAAAGAAAAAAAAGGAAAAAAAAAAAAAAAAAGCTTGATTTTGTATTTCTCCAGGACCCAGTTCTGCCAGATCTTTTGTGGATTTCCTCACAGTTGTTTTGCTGAGATACTATTGTCCACAACCATTGACAGTAGTCAAAATAATCCTCATCCATAATAGGCTTAATGTCTGAGCCAAAACCTGACTCCTCCAAGTGGTAGTTAATATCACTGAGCATCAGATATAATTTGCGGGGCTGTGCTTCCGATGAGCACAGGTGATTATTTCTCTGTGTGTGTTCACACAGACCCATGCTCACAAACAGTGCTAGACACAGAAATCCTTCTTTCCCTTTCCAAACCACAACACTCTTCTCGTTCCTCTCTCTGCATTAAGTTTAAAAATTTCATTTTGGCCAAGATGAGAGACAGGGTTCACATCAAATGGGCATAAAGCAACATGCCCCTACTTGGCTCTCTCTATACATAATTTTCAAGTTGGCAGTCCTGTGAATTGGTAGCACACTGACACAGAGGCACTGCCCATGAACCGCATCTGCTCTTAGATATTTGAAAATGGGCATCTCACTCAGCAACAGAGCTCACTGTGTTCTTACAAGCACAATGAAAGAGGTAGCACTTTATCTTTCTTGAAAGAAGTGTGAAAGTGTGCATGGGAGAACAGCACACAAATACACATTGGATTTCCAAGTGTTTTTGGGTGCACAGGAAAAAAAAATAACTGAAGCCCCATGTTTTAATTTTCTTTGAATCCTAGAAGACTTACTGTGCTACATTTGCTGTTCTTCCTTGCAACAGTGATGCATAAAAACCTTTATTCCTTTGCTATCAAGAGTTGCCAAATTATCATAAGAATACACTACAGTATGTAACTGTCATTACAGAACAAAATGAGTACCAAACGCCTAAAATTCATAAGTACAGAACAGTTTTTAAAAGGCTTCTTCAGGTTCAAGGGATAACTCAAAAAAAAAAAAAAGCCATAGGATCAGTAAAATGAAAATCAAAAGGAAAAACTAAAGGTACTTTTTTATTCACTTTTCACCCTTCTCACAAAAAAAAAAAAAAATTAAGGTATTATTGCACTTACAAAGTGAATTTAAATTGGCCACATCACTTAAACCCAAATATAAACTTATTCTATCCCAAAACATTTCTTTATTAAAGGTTTTGTTATTGCGGGCAGGGAGGGGAATGTTTGTTTATTTGGGGTTTTTTTGGGGTTTTTTTAACAGTATTTGGCTTTTCTCCCAGTGCATTGCTTGGGCTGTGAAAGTGAAATAAAATCAATTCTATGTATACATCGATAATAGTTTCAAACACACATAGATATCTTCCCTTCTGCAAGTTAAGGAATGAACAATATTCCCATCAGTGCAATAAAAATACAGTTAGTGGCTAAAACCAGAAATACTTTACTTTTTATAAACAGTGTCAACAATTTTCTCGTTTTTTTAAACACTGTAGGCTTCAAGTGTAAGAAAAAATGATACAAACCCTGTCATGTATCACATATTTCAGTACAACTTAAAACCTGTCTCACTTCTAATCCCTACATAATATGTAAATTACTGAACTGTAAAGTTTTGCCAATGTTATTCTACTGTGAAAAGCTAATTAATTCAGAAGATTAAAAAAACCCTTAGTTTTCTTTTGACAAGGTAATTGATAACAATCCATTTATGGCTGTAGACCTAGAACTTTCCTAAGGATGCTTAGTGGATGTTAAAAAAAAAAAAAGTATCAGAAAATATACTGCAAGAGAGAAACAAATGTAAACAATCTGGAAGTATAAAAAAAAGAGAGAACAGATGAAGGATGAGAAGATTATTGGCTTTGACTGGAAGAACTTATGCTTATCATCACCTATATTTTATCTACTAGTCAGTCCAGGGGTTTGATTCCCAGAAGTATGTCTGTCTCTCCCAGCATCATGCTACAAGGCAGTAGATAATACAAAGTGGAATTGTAGTTAAAATTCTTATTATGTGCTGGTTTCCCTACTGTTGCCTCTAAGGCAAAAAGAGACCACTGAGCTCTATTGTATTGAAGCTTTCAAATGCAATTTCAGCCTAATGCTTTGCATTAATATGTGGCATCTCTGAGTGCTCTGCTCTACTGCTGAAGGAAAGAATGACTCAGGTACTGTGAGAGGCACATCTGTTATTAAATATGGCAGTGGTATTTATGCTGCAAAGCCACTGGCAAAACAGCTTAAAAATTAATGAGAAGAAAGTTCCACCACAAAAATGGTGGAGCCAATTTATGTAGACAGATTGACAGTGCCCCAAAGAGAGAGAAAACAGAAATTAGTCTACCATCCACACTTCTACAGATATCACTAAGTTGTCTTTAATAAATGGAATTGTACATAGACATTAATCTCTACCATGAACATACAGCTTATTCAGCTCTGTTATGCTATATAACTTCGAGATGATGAGATCTCCCAAACAGATATTGACCTGTTTTAGACCTGCAACTGATTATACTACTTGTGAGTACAAACTTATAAACTATCTCCAGAGTAGAGAATGTTTTATTTTCTTTTTCCTCTCCATAAATTTAAAGTTTTTAGTTTAGTCTTTACAACTTGCTAAATTTAGTCTTACTGGATGTGATGGCTCTCCTAAAGCTATCCCACTATATAAATGCAGGCAAAGAAATACTTGTTGTTTCTGCACATGCTGTATATTAAGGGAGACACTGCTAAGACAGCAATAAGAATGATGTAAAGAAAATTGCAGCTCTTTATCCTAAAAGCCCAGCTAATGCAGTTTAAAAGTTATAAAATGGGAATTAAAAGACACTCAAGAGTTTAATACTTTTTTGTCAACTTTTTTTAAAGTGTTACCTATCCCCTACCAATAATAACACCTACACGAAACACTACAGTTATTTCCAGAACAGTGTTTTCTTTACTGTTACCAGCTTCCCTTTCATAAATCACACTATGGAAATTTACAAGAGTTTTTGTACAAGACACAAAAAAAATTTTTAAGTTATGAAACTTTAATTTTAAAAAGAACTGCACTTTAGAGTTTGAATTTTAGTATCAGAGAACCATAACGAAATAAAAGATAACCTGATGGCTAAGAATGATTTCTTACATAAACTATTCAATATGCCTACGTATATACATCACTTTGGGCCTATTTCTGAAACCCATCCTATGGCAGAAATCCAAATGAAAAGAGTATTAAATATTGATCCAAGTTAAGATAAAAGCCAAATCCCCATTCAAAATTTTACCAGTGAGGTTTGGGTTTATTTTTATAATCTTGTATTCTATCTTATTCTTCAAAATCTGTTAAGGACAAACCTATTTTTTTGCATATACATATATATAAATAATCCAAGCTTAAACTGAATGACTCCAAACTTAGTACTTACATTTTGGTTCACAGAGAGTAATTTACCTCTGTCATTCTTCTCTGTCATTCAGACCCTCCACACTGATCTCTTCTGTCCAAATTAAGTTACTACCTCTGCTTCTCCTACCCATCCCATCTCACCCCCACCATGATTCTCCAGGCTCAGTTGGAAGAGCAAATAGATGAGGTGAAGCAGTGTGTGTTTGTTTTTCAGAAGGGGAAAAGGTAAGGACTCATAGTAATTGGACAAGATGCCTGTTAAAATTGTCACAGACTCTCTATACCAATCAGAGTGCATTAAAATTGTCAGGCAAGTGGGCAATTAGCACAATATACCACCCTCCTGTACTGTAGGGCACAGGATTGTCACTTTACACCTCATTGTTTAGCCTGGTCAGCTAAAAGCCTTCCTAATTTCCCCATTTTTTTTTTGAATAAAACCAAAATAGGGTTATGAACCACTAATTATCTTGGTTTAAAAACTGCTGAAACTGGAATGACCCCTTTGCTTCTGAGCAACCCTGTTTGCTCCTGAACAAATCTTACCTGAGAAAGAGAAGAATAGAAGGGAGAGGTGCATTATTTATTTCGGTTGGGTTTTTTTGTTGTTGTTGTTTTGTTGGGGTTTTTTTTTTGTGTGTGTGTTGGTTTTTTTTTTTTTTTTTTTTAATTCTGGCCACCTTTGTTAGAGATCTCAAGAAGAAGGTCTGTGAGCTCAGGGCCCCATTGAACAATTGAACAGATGTCAGCAGATGAGTAGGCTCAAGTGCTCAGGCAACAGGGCTCATCTGTGGGGAACAGGACACTTGCATTCCTGTCTCTGGTCTTGCAGAGAGCCTTCAGGAAAGATAAAAGGCCAGGGTAAATAAATACAGTTTTATACTGAATCAGTTCTATTCTCAAAGCACATACTAAAATGCCAAATCAGCAGCAGAAAAGAAAATGCATAGTTTATTAGGAAATATGTGATATGCTAATAATTTTGAAAAAGTAGCTGGGGAGATGGGAAACAGCCTCTTCAGGCTCCTGTAAGATGTGTATGTCAGGTCTGTTCCACATAAACGAGCAGGGAACACAGAAATAGCTCTTCTTGGTTTGTTTTAATAAGAGGAGCTTTCTCAGCTCAATTTTTACCTCGTGAGATTAGTTTATAATCTTCAAGCAGAATTTCCCACAAACTTGCACAAAGATGAGCTCAAAATCTGGTCCTATTTGAAGCAACACTGAAATAGGAATTTTGGAGTTCACTTGAAATAACAATATGAATTGAGCATTTAAAGTTTAGTCTGTAGAACTATGTGTTGAAGTTTAACCTTTTTACTTAAGAAACCTCTGCCATGGTACAAAGGGCACAGGAAAATGCAAATTCCTGAGGTTTCTTCCATAGAAAACAATACCAAGAGGAGATCAAGAGATACAAAAAGCCCAGATAAAGAAACCCCTCTGTCTCTGAGCTAAGATCATGGAATACCCAGATAAGGATCAAGGGACCAAGAAGCTCATGCACAAAGGAGAAAAGGTTCAAAAGTTCAGTCACGAGGAAGACCACAAATCTTCAGCCTCAGAGACCACCAGGGACCCTCGTGTGACCACCATAGCCAACAAGGCATGGCCAGGAGGGCGTGGATCTGATTGCCAAAGGAGGCGAGGACAGGCGGGGCCAGGGGTTGAATATGAATGGGAAAGTTGTGCAATGTATTGAATATGGAATACCTTTGGGAATAAAGCTGTGGGACAGCCCGAGGCTGGGGCACAAGTTTTCACAAGAGATATCTTGCTTATGCTGGGGCACCGACATACACACCCACTGCATAACTAAACCTGGCTGTGGAGTCTATTTATTCCGGTTATCGCTTCAACAGAGTCGCCTTCCCCGTTAAAGCAAGCTGGATTGCTTTTTCAGTTGAATGCCACCTAAGGATGCTGTTATTTTAAAAGGGATACTCATTCAGTCTCTGACAAATTACAATAAAATAAAGTCTTTCAGATGTAAGGGACCTACAGTGATCCTGGTAGGAGTCAGGGGACCAGAAGTTAAAGCACATTATTAAGGCATTGCCCACATTCTCCTAAACACAGACAGGGATGGGGCCACATCTACCACCTCTTCAGGAAGTCTGTTCTAAAGTCTGACCACCCTTTTGGTAAAGAAGTGTTTAAAAAAGCTAGGGAATGCACTGAGCATAATAAAAAAAAACCCAGCAAATAATTAAATCCAAAAAGCAATAATTAAATCTTGATGCCACAGTATAGACTTGTATCTTCATTTACTTTGTTCTGTTTTTTTCTTGATCTATGCATACATGGTCGAAAATGCCTGCAGATCTGTTTGTAGACTGCTTTTCAATGAAAATTATTGAGCCTCTGTATGATATGAAATAAGATTTTTGGCATTTGCTGGATTTTTAATTAATTTTTACTTCTAGCTTCGGGAAGGAGCTGTCTTGCACAGTAACTCATATATAGAGATGAAGATATTTAAACTCACTTCTCAAAAACATCAATATTTCACTCATGCTTACAAGACTCAAGGAATTCTGCAAACTAAAGCATTATATTTGTTGTTTTAAAGACTGCTTTCAGCTGCTTCTAGTACAGCAATCCTTCTGAATTTTGTAGGCATGAGGTGTCACTAAGATGAAGTGTTATACCTATTCATGTCAATGTGCACATCATATTATCCTCTATAACCATTCCAAGGATTCATGCCAAGAATGACATATAAAAATATGAAACTCACTGTGAACTGCAGTTACAAACACCCTGATTGCCAACACACTGCTCAGAATGGGAATGATTCCCTATACCAGGGTATTGCTTTGTTATTATCATCATTATTTTCATTCCAGCAAATTCACAGCTCTTAATGATTTGAGCTTGCAGCACAAACTTGCCTCAAGCATTTTGTAGCCAGGATGGGGAAAACTGGACAAAACTCACTGTATTCATTATTTTCAATGTATTTTAAGGCAAAGACGTTACAATCTCACTGAGTGGTAAGAAGGGTTTTCCTACAAATGGGGCTGATTACACAATTCAAGCCTTTTCCTTCGAGGCATTCTTTAATAGCAGTGGCCAGAGAGGCATTTGAGATGATTTGTTACATGGCTCAAGTTTCAGCTCACCTTCACAGGAGAAGCCAAACGGCCCAAACCCAGGGCAGAAGTGAAGGAGTGTGATTTAATTTCCTAAGTATTTTCTGGATAAGAGTTATAAGACTAGATGGGACCTAGAAAAATCCTTTAGCCCCTTCCCCTATAGTAAGACAACTTCAGCTACCTTTGTCCTATCCAACCCGATTTCATGTAAACGTCACTTAAATCATCTCATACCAAAGACACTGCAATTTGCCAGGAAACCTGTGCAGAGTTCCAGTCCCCTTTCCATGACTTATTTATTTCTTCCATAGCATCCAAGCTGAATCTTTATTGTAATTTTAACCTGGACTTCTTGGGCTCCTTAATATGCACATAGGGGAAAAATAAGAAAAAGACCTTTTTACAGTAAGAGTTATGAAGTAATCTTGTTATTCATCTTGGTGCAGGTAAAGACTCAGCCACAATATTCTGACCAGTTTTGGCTCTCACTGTGCAGTCAACTGGCACAGCTCAGAAATTTTCCCTAAGAATTACCAGAGGTCCTATCACACCTACATAAGCTGCCACCTTCTTTCTCAAGGTAAGGCTGCAGCTGTTGGAAATTATACAAAGTTTAATTTTTTTAATGTAATTTTAGTTAGTTCTGTTTGCTTTTGCCCCAGGGGAAGGGAACTGAAGTTTCTTTCCAGGGGACTGTTCCACCAGGTGAGGTCTAATGGGCTTAACATGCCAACAGGCTGGGAGCAGCACAGAAGATACACAGAGGACCATTAATGATCATGAAGGAACACCAGCTCCAAGCATCACCCCTGGCATGGTCAGAGACACCTGGTCTGGGCAAAGAGAGATAAGAATGAGGACTTAATTAGCATTGGAGGTGAAAAAAATCCCCAACCAGTAGGAACCCAAGTACTAAGAACTGCAGAACTTGGGACCAATGAATACTGAACAAAATAAATGGGTTTTAACTGTACAAAATATGTGAAAAATTGAGTAAAATTTATCTGGGATGAAACGGTTTTCACTACACAACCTGGGCAATGTGTGGATGAAGTTATTTCTGTTGCACATATTGGCCAGAATAAAGTAATGCATTGATTCTCAAACACTAAAAATGTGAAATATAAAGGGAGTGTACAGAAAACTTGCTGCTCCTGGCTGCTTCCTAGTTGGTCTGGGTGCTCTGTGAAAAGGAGCATTACACAGCCAATCACTCCAACTGTTCCCAGATCTAAAATATTAGGGTTGCTGTTCCCCTTGTCACACAGCCAGACACCCATGAAAGAGTCCCATATTCACCAAGGGGCTAAGACAATGCAAAAAACTAGTTTAGAGCTCCTTAAATTTAATTTTGAAGTTACAGTGATGGGGTGAGTTTATGAATTCAGACAGGAAGGATTTAAAACCTCCCCCAGGGCTTTAAATAGTAAAAATGATACCCTTTATTGCATCCTGGAGCATTTGTGTGTTGCAGAAAGATGACTGATATTTTAGCTTATGAAAGATGGAAAAATACTTGGGAATTCTTGCCCATTTTAAGGCATTAGCTTCAGAGTCCTTAGCCATGAGGCACTCTGCATTCAAATAATAAGGACAACAAAAATGCCTTGATCCTAGGTAGAGAAAAGGAAGCTGTCTGCAACTTGACCTGCTCTTTTCCACTTAATAGTGGGCCAAGCCTCATGCTGGCAGCCCATCAGATACTGACATTGGCTTTTATTCAGCAAGAGGGGAAATAAAAAAACCCAAGAAGTTTGGAGCCTTATTCCATGCACACTAAGTGTTATCACTTGCACAGGACAGGTTTTACCCTTGCTGATTGGTCCTTGGAGCACAAGTGGTGCTGCAGAAGCCAGGAGGGCTGCCTGGGGAGCAAGGCTGTGCTTCCATGTATCTTGTCATTACAGATTATTTCACACTCCATGTCATATATGGGAGTCAGGAGCAAGCTTAATGAACATGGGGCCCAACAACCAGGATTAGCAGCAGGAAGTTATAGAACATTAGATTAATGAGCTAAAGCTACCAGGCCCAGAACAGGAACAATTGGTAAGAATCCAAGATTCCCAGCCAAGGACCAGAGTCCTGCAGAACTAGTTGCCAGAAAGAAATTCTTATTGTACCATCACAAAGGGAATAGAAAAGAAGTAGTTCATTTTCAAAGAACATGACTAGAGGACTGAAAAAGAAACCCAACAAAAGAAAAACCCAAAAAAAAGAACCAAAACAACAAAATAACGACCAAACCAAAACAGAAAAAATAAGGAAAAAAAATAGGATCGACAACCTCCTGCTCAGAAACAACAGTAAATAAGACACTAATGCACAAGCAGAAGAATTTTTCAGAGTTTTAAGAAAAGAAAATAGTGCGGATTCCAACTGAGGGAAACCCACAGAGGCAGAAAATAAAGTTGATAGAGTTCCCAATATTTTTCCTTTTATTCTGACAAAACCCTTTTTCCTGCTTAAAGCTGCTGATGTAGATGCCTTGTGAAAGTGACACACTGGCACTGCCTGAAACAGAGCCTGGGTAAGATCTGGATGCAAAGAAGTAAAAAGCCATTTTAGTGCATTTGTTTCCTGTTGCTTGCACAAATCTAAACAGCTCTCTTGCCTGTTTCACTGTCAAACTTTGATTCCAATAAGAGATTATCATTGAGGAAGGAGAGAATAGATTTTTGCTTATCAGTTTGTTTTTGCAGGACAGTAGTTTTAAAGGAGGTGTATATGGCTAAAAAAATTACAAAAAAATCTTGTCAGATTTTCCATGGGCATGGATAGACTTAATATACAAGGCTATTTTGGTATTAAAACAGTAAAAAATGTCTTGCACAAGGTATAATCTACCCCAAGCCAGGACTCCCAATTTCAATTTCTTCTCAATTCATCTAAAAATTTAAAAAGCTCCAAAGCAACAGCACCAAACATATCCAGAAAAATGTAGCTTCAACATTCCAGCATGGATACAAACAATATCAACACAAGCAAGAAAAAGCAGCTGGATTATCATTCTTTGCAAAGAGTTCTCAGGTTTCCAGCTCTGCTTCAGTTTATCCTTTATGCATGACTTTTTGGGGTTCTTCACACAAACTTATGAAGCAATGAGCATTCTTGTTTATATATAGTAAGTCCTTCTGCATTATCATATGCACAGCTGTAAGAGATGACCAAAGCACAAGACGCTTGTCTGTGTCTATATCTTTTTAACTGAAAATAAAACAGATTGTTTTAACTAAGGCCCTAGAAGCCAAACCTATAAAGATGATCCATTAGCTGAAATTCTTCAGAAATATAAGGAAATGCACACACATGGACCTATCCTCTTCTGTAGAACTTCATTTAACACAGAATTCCTACAAGGAATCTATTCATAGATTAAAATGGGGAAGACAAGAGGAAGACAAGAGCTGAGATTGTGCTGTCCCCATCACAGATACTCTGACTGATCTCCTTTTTGTGTGGGATACTGGAGGGAACACTCTGTTTCTCAGTACATTTCTGTGTACATCTCCTGCCATGCACACAAGTCATGAGAGAGGAAAGAGAAGCAAGTAAAATTAAAAAGGAGGAAATAATTTCTTTGCTGGGCAGCAGATTATCCTTAAAATTGCTCGCCTTCCAGATGCTCCCCAACTACAGTAGTTGGCAGATGGCAACGACTGCAGATGGATGGGCACAGCTGAGACACAGATACAGCTGCGAATAGCTGGCTCGGCAGTGTTTGCTTTTCTTCTGCCAGCCACAGTCACAGCACTTCTAGAGAGTGGGTGGCAAAATAGGGAGAGGATTTCCCAAATTCATGGCAGAGGAAAAAGCCTTCTGTTAACATCACTGTCTTCCTTATTATCCTGAGTGCATGATATTAGAAGACATTTTTCTTATTCATTAACGAGACAAGATATAGTTTGCCATCTATTAATTAATGCCTATGATTAATTTAGAGAAGATTCATTAGATGCAAATCTGGTGTTAATTTACCCTCTTTCTTACAGCTTGCCACTCAATTCTTATGAGGCCACAATAAGTTAGATATTTTATCCTAGTTCTGCACTAACTCCTTTATTAAGAGCAAGTAGCAAGCTGTGAAACAAAGTCCACTAAAGTCAACTTTGCCTTCATGGGCACATACTAAGTTAGGAAAACAATAACAAAGAGACCAAAACTGCAAACTATATCAATGGTTGTGTAAATCTCTTTGCCCAAGCCATAAAACATGTTGCAGAAGTTTTTGGGTTTTTTTTTATTTTCAGATTTCTAATTTCTAGTTGCTCTTGTGTCAGTTTTATAACAAATTTTACTGAATTCTCTGCATCATCAAGATATTTTGTCTAGGGAAGACCTCAATCTGGCAGGCTAGCAATTCTCCAGTTAGAGAAATGTTAATAACTACTTCTACCTGCAGTACTGATGCATTGAATATCATTTAAAAGGCAAACAATAATTAAGATCTGTACATTTTAATAGCATAAAACAACAGCCCAGCACATTAGCTCATATTTTGAAAGAGCATTCTAAGTAACAACCATAGGAGAGCACACTTAGAGACTGATAATTTGAGAGTAAGAATTCCTATGTGCATGCTTAGTTTACACAGATAAACTTCAAGCCTTAAGTGTATGTGCTGATAGATGTGTGCCCCCTTCTCCACCTGCCTTTCTGATTATGGTGACTGCAAGCATGGGTAATAAGAATTTTAATGTGCATTCATTCTGTTAAAATGCCTACAGCCACTTCTCCTACAAAAAAGTGCAGCTGATGGAGCCTCTTAATGTCCTGACTACTTCTAGAGCTCAATTTTCTTCATCTTTTCCTTTCCCCCTTCAATAACACCCAACTGCTGGAGTCTCAGTCTGTCATAACAGAGAGCACTCTCCCCTCCCTCTTTAATAAAATCTAATTTAGACAGAAATGTTCTGTTGGTGGACATGACTACTAATGCCACATTTAAAAGGGCAGGATCCCTCCTTTCAGAACTGGGATGGCAAGGGTTTTTTTTTTTTTTTGTGCCAGCCTAAGTGCAGAGAGGCAATTATCATTAAATGAGGGTGATTTATTAAAATGGGAAAAGGCTACATGTTAGAGAGGATCACATATGTCCATCTGTAAATTGCAATTCTAACCTGTTTGTTCTACATATCAGAAGGCATAGGGAGCAATTTCAGAGGAAGAATGAAACAACATTAATACAACCCTTAAAGAATAAGTTCTTCTTGCTTGGAAATTAAGACACGTTTCTAAGGCTATGATAATCCCTAAGATGTTCTTTAAGAATCATATCCAAAACAAAATGCTCAGGGAAGATGCTATAGCACACAATTACCATTTTCAGCACACTACATAAAGAGTGAGGGAATGGGAGGAGTGGAAACTGATGATATCCTTAGTTATAATTTAGTGGCACACACACATAGTTACTGGTGTTTTAAATATACAGAGAATGTCTCTAACAAGTTTGAATGAACAAGTCTATAAACTGTTAAATTGGTTTGGTTAATAAATGAAATTACTAAACAAGCTTGCCAGGCAGATTTGTCAGTGATTTATGCACCTCTGAGAGTATATAAAAGATTTGTCTCTGGGGATGTTCTTATATAAAAGGCTTTTATTGGTATCCTGTAAATCCATCCATGGTGCTATTTCTACCCCTTTGAGTGTGGAGTCAGATTTGTGACAAGTTTTTGTTCAGGCAGTTCACAGGAGATTTTATTGATGCTCAGTTTTTGACTGCTTATTTGCATATTTTTATAAAAGAGGGAAAAATTTACTCAGAACTTTAAAATCTAGAGATAATTAAACAGACAACTTAACTAAAGCAATTCAGATACAGGTAAACCACCTCCATTAAGTCAATATATGCACTATCCTTGCATCATACACGGCCTTATCAAGTCAGACAAAATAATCTTGTGATTTTACTGAGGGTGTATGTCATAAAACTGGCTAAAGACATATTTGAGGACCCACATCAATATATTTAATGAGTCAAAAGTCATGCATAAATAAGAAGTGTAAGCCTGCACAATGAAATACTTAAAAATTCCTCAGTATGAATCTACCACGTCCCTGTCCCTTCAGTGGGCTTCTTCATTCCTTCCTTCCTTTTCAAGCTGATCATTTAAAAAACACCACTGTGTTTTTATGACACTTTTAACTCCTCTCTCCACAAAAGTCTCAAGTCACAATGAATTGTAAATTACTTTTTGGAAATTGCCTGTTCATGGTGGCTCTGTTAAGCCACTTAATTAAATGGGGACAAATTCAAAACCAATGTGTGGGCCAAATTCAGACTACAAGAAACAAGATCATTTCTGTCTGTTGGAAAAATATATTTTGATATTGTCCTCTACAGAGAGACAATCAGCATAGTATTGCCAGCCTCATCTCCAGGATGTTTTCCTTTCTTTTCCCAACTGGCTGCCCATTCTGACATTTAACAGCCCTTTTCATGGAGGCATTCCTTCTGAGGTCCAACCTAAACTTCCCCAGGCACAACTGGAGGCCATTTCCTCTCATCCTATCTCTGGCTGCCTGGGAGGAGAGGCTGGCATCCACCCAGCTACAACCTCCTTTCAGATCATGGTAGAGGGCAATAAGGTTCCTGCTGATCCCCCTTTTCTCCAGGCTCAACGCCCCCATCTCCCTCAGCTGCTCCTTGCTGGACTTGTGCTCCAGACCCTTCCCCAGCTCTATTGTCCTCCTCTGGCCACCCATAATCTTAAATAAAGTATTTAAAGGGAGTTATTTATATACATTAATCAAGCACGAGAGAGTTAACAAAACCAAACCAAACAAACAACCAACGAACCCAGTAGTTGTTTCTTTCAAGCAGGATTTTTTTTTTAAATGCATATATTTGATACTCATGCTTCTATCCAAAATTCAAGTTTCTATTAAAGCAGAGGTGAGCTGTTGGAATTATACAGGTTTCATCTCCTATTTTCATACTTCTTTTTTCTTTTCAAACTAAATAATCACACTGTCCTGGACTTCAACTTCATCTCTTCGGATTCTTGAACCTTTGTGCAAACAATGGTCGTGTGTTCCTACAACTCAATTCTGCAGTGCTTTCACAAATGAGAAACTCAGCTTTGTTGGAGAAATATTTGTGATTCCCTGACACCATGTGCACACAGACAGACTGAGTGGATGTTTACCAAGAGTCAGGTTCCCAAACAAATGCATTCTTTTTTTTTCCTTCAAAAGCGAGTTTCTTCACCTTTTCATATTTACATTCCCAGCACACAATTATCCCAAAAGCTTAGACACAAACTCTCAAACTTCAATGCCAAACATGTTGATGCCTCTCTGGACACAGTCCTTAGAGTATTCCATGGGTAAGGAATGAGTCATTTACATCTTTATTCAGGATCTGTTTAGGATTTGTAGCATTATCTCCAGTGAAATGATTAAGGTGGTACTTTTAACCAGCTCCATATGATCCAGGGGACTGAAGGGACCACACAGATCCTTTTCACCAAGAGAAAAGCTAAGGGATATTCCATCCCATACAATGGCAACTCATACCAACTTGTTTGTATAAAAACAAGGTAAAGGAGGAGGAAGGGAGGACCTTTCTTATGTACATTAATTCCCTTCTGCAGCTGTGTTTCCCAGGAGGTGGGTGCATATTGCTTGCTGATGCGAAGTGGAGAATAAGATCTTCCTTTTCTCTTTGCTGGTGATAAGTAAATTCAGCTTTTGTTTCAGTAAATTGCCTTATCTCAGCCTATAGCTGTTTACCAGCTTATCTTCTCTCCCTGAGCAGCTGGCACTGGGGAGGAGCAAGGCTTGGCAGCCTGCAGCTGAATCTGACTCCACTTGACCTGACCCAGACCCAGGGAGAGACTTAGACCCAGACTTGACAGGAACAGAGCTGGACCTGCCAGACCTGGACATGGACCTGCCTTCACTTGACCTGATCTGCCTTACCTGGACACAGGGGCAGACCTAGATCTGGACCTGACAGACCTGGAATTACCTGGACATGGACCAGACTTGATTATCTGGACTCTACTTCATTTGGGTTCTGGAAGAAAAAAAAAAAAAAAAACCAACAAACCAACCAAAAGCCCACCAGACCAAGGCAGAGCTGACATTCATCAGTAATTACTCTTCCCACAGCAAGTCCCACGGATAGTCTGTACAAGAGCCAGCAGAGAGACACTGAGCACTGTTAAAATGCTTGAGCAGAATGTGGTTCTCACAGACCACAGTTATCTTCTGCATTTCTCCTGTTGTATTCACAGAACTTGAATTTTTCAGTCATTTCTGTAGCATAGTCCTTTTGTTTCACTACTTTTTTGGTTTGTATTTAAACCCTCTCCTCTCTATTTTGCCAACAGATCTGAATTTACTCAGAAAATATGACTCAATTCAAATTTGCTTTAAGACTAAAAAGAAAGCATTCCAGGTTCAGCAATCCTCCAGTCCTCCCATAACTTTCAAGAAAAAAAAAATATTAGAGATGAAAACTTTATTGACTAAGGACCATTTATCACTTTTATCTTTCATTTCATGATCCAGTAATGCATTATGTTCTTTACTGACTGTGAAGAGGGTAGAGTAGATGGTGAAGGCCATGTTTAAAACAATGCACCCATTAAAATTACGTACACTGCCCAGAGATTGTTCACAAGTTATTTTCACTTTTAGAGGAGTTTGGCTCTAATGAAATACTCCGCTTTACAAGTTGGTTGGAAAATCTGCTTGTTATACCATCATGAAACATCAACAACAAAATTTTGTGGTAATTGTAAAGATAATTTACCTATTTTGAGAGTGTGTATGTGTGAGTGTCTTTAGACACAAATGCTTGTTTGGAAAGGTTTATGCTTGCAGATTCAGAGCAGAGAAGCTATGGTTAAAATTATATATGACAGCAAAAACTACTCCTGCTCCTGACTGCTTTATTTTGTGCACCTACTGTAGGAAAAAATATCATGTTTTCTCTATTTTCTCTTTCTTTAGCATAGGATTATAATACTAGCAGGCTTGCAGAGACACCTCTCAATCCTCTTCCCTTACTCAGCCTACATTAACATCATCCCAGCCCCAAAACACATGCTCTATTTCAGATGTGACAGATAGTTATTAAAGCAAGGAAGGTGCTACAACACAACACTACAGGGGAGTCAGAGATTTAAGCTAACAGCTATTGAAGAGAGATTTTATTTTCCCCCATCTGTTTTTGGCAGGATTCTTTTAAGCCTTGCAACAAAAATCATGTGCTGCATGGCACCTGAGGTCCTAGTTCATGTCAGACACTGGTTTACTTCCTAAGTGTAAAATATCTTACTCAGTTAGGATGACAAAATGACTCCCCCTTCCATTTTTAAGCTCCTGAGCTGAAAGTGCACTGATGGAGGGGTCAGGTATGCCAATACTAAGGCTTATCAAATATATGAGAAACTTTTAAGGCAAAGCAGTTGCATCCAGTCTTTGACAGCAATAGTACAGAAAAACTTTATAGAAGGAACAAAGGAGATGGCACCTAATGTTTTGCTTCAAGATTGGAAGAAGGAGATGTTTAAGTTGTGAGGCAGAAATACTCATTTCTCCCTTAGGCAATAAAATATTCATCTGGAGTTCCTAAGAGAATTTTGCACTTCAGTTATATTTCCTATTACCTCAACATAACAAAAAACTAAAAAAACAACAACAGAAAAACCCAAAACAAAACAAAAAAAAAGACTAAAAATAGTGAGTGCCCAGCAGTTCAACAAAAAATAATTGATAGAATATACTAATTTATATAAAAAATACTATATGCATAAATAGTGATCTGAACCAACTTGGGATTTAACTGTTGATAGAAGCTATTGGTAGAAATTTATTTTTTGAGGATTAGAGTGTGAATTAAGGATATTTTTTAATGCAACCCTCTCAATATAATTGAGAATTTGCTGTGATTGTAAGCACAAATCCAGGAGGATCAAATATGGCATATAGATACAGAACAGGGCCCTAAAATCAAACCTTGCCCAAATATTACTTTTTTAAAAGCAGAGAGCAAATGTACCTTTCCAAAAAGTATTTCTGGCTGTACCACATCCACAGAAGAGTAGATTTTACACTTCAAGAAAGAAAATAGGTAACATCAATCCTATTGTTGCTTTCTAACAGTTTCAAATGTAAAATATGCTACATTTGTGTAAATTAACAATCATAAATTTTAGAAGGAAATTTCAAACTTTAAAGATTAATACAATTAAGACAAAAGCCTGTTACAAGAGCCTGGATGCTGTTGGAGAGGAATGCTTTTTCATAGGCATCTCATTTAAAAAACCCAAACTTGAAATAATAGCATTCCATAAGAACACTGCTGATAATTTTGCAACCATCTTGTTAAGGATTAATCCTACCATCTAGGCATCTTTAAGAAAATGAGTAATCTCCATTGCTAAATGATTTCCAGAACAAGAAATTAAACTGATAAAACAGGTAGGTTACAGCAGGTTGAGTAGCCCAGGTTCATTATTAACTAGTGCATTTTGATACATGAAAGCAACAGGAGGTTTCCTTATTAGTTGTAATACATAAGTACATTTATTTCCATGGCCTTTTCTCCACTTTTCCACTTGCAGGTTTCAAACTGAGGTAACATATAAGAGGAGAGAATACATAAATGAAATCATCTAAGAGATGCCAGAGAAATTACACATTTTGGTAAACAAAACAACTAACCAAAGTTTGCTCCAAATAGCAGTTTGCCAACTCAGGCCCATGAGAAATAAGTGATTTATCTCTATTTTTCAGATGAGGAAAATTTAGTTGATCCAGGTGACAAATTAGACGTATCTATAAGCAGGAACAGAACCCAAAACACTTGGTTTGCACACTCATACTCTGACCACCTGACCATGTTTCTATGGCCTTTAAAAAAATTATTGTCTCAGCAGCCATTGCCCAGCCAATTTTGTTTAAATCACTGCTGCTCTGTCGGTGATCTAATCAGGGCAGCAGTCAGGCCTGCTCTGCCCACGGCTCCCGCAGCGCTCGTCTCGCCGCCAGCTGCAGCATAATGCACCTCCACAATGGATGTCTGGATCAAAAACAGAGGTAAGCTATTTGTTTGAAACCTCCATCTCATCGATTTCGTGTTCATAGGTTTGCATAGGAGGCCTCTTAAGGGGTTGTTGGAGATCCAAGGTAGGCAAGGCCAACAAACACTCCTACTGATTACCGCGAGCGTGGGCCGCTCATTTCCTTAGGATGAGAAAGCCAGAAAGAAAAACTAAAAAGGTTCTGTTTTCCAAGCATCCTCAAAGTGAAACAATGATGCTTAACCCTAATGTTATATAAAAATAATTTGACTGCATGACAGTGAGAGAAAAACCTTGCATTCTTAAGCACCTGGAGTACAAAATTTCTCTGATAGTTGTAAATCAAGTAACTATTTCCAAGATATGCACACAAAAATTAATATATGAAACCAACACCCACATACAATGATTAAAAGCTACATCCTCAGAATTACAGTTGTTCACAAATAAAAAAAAAGAAGATTTACAGTGTACCCATCTGTTGTGGCAATGCGGATAAGTGTAGCTGGCTGCCTCAAAGTTCTCTTCTCAAAGACCATTTCCACTGACAAGTGCAAGGAAACATACTTTTCCTTAAAGGTTACAAACCTGTTTGCAGTCAAATCTTCTGTGAGCACAAATGTTGCAACAATTAATAGAAACTACCTAAAAGTATTGTTTAACAAGCACAACATCCTTCAGTGTTTGCACACACAGAAACATGCACATATACACACAGAGCTGTCAAAAGATTTGTCCCCAGATGTTCGGGCAACTGCAGAGTTAATTGCATATCACAGAATGCTCATTCTGTTTATTAGACACATGAAAAGGACTTTTAGCCATTGAGTAAATAACCTCACTAAAGATTCCTGGAGCTAAACACAGTCAAAATGGTGATTTTCTCCAAATCTATAGGCCTTTTTAATATATATTATCTTCACAGAGTTAAATCCCATAGATTATATCCATCAAGGTGTTTATATTTTTGACCTCTTGGGGACTGGGTAGCAACCTCTTACTTTCTGGTGACTTCTCTCCTCTGGTGAATGATTTTAAGGGCTTGTGAGCCTGGGAAGGATACTGAGGCACAGTGTAGGGTTTGAATTTACAGCATAGCACTAGGCAACAGAAAGCTGTGGCCAGTCAAAATTATATTAAGTAACAAGAGTGGAGAATTAGCATGGAATTAGCAGTGTGTTGTAAATTTACAGATATACTTATGTACACTGTACACTGACACTCTTGCCCCCTTATAAACAAACTCTTCATCCTTTCTTGGTGAGAACAGTCCTAATTTTCTACGAAAAGGAACAAGTGCACACAGAATAAGGAGGCTTTAGGAATGGAAGTTGGAGCAAAGTATATGTATGCAGTGGAGGATGGGTTAAAAGCCAGCCTGTTCAGATTGATTGGAGCTGTTTTAGGAGTCAGTGAGAGCTGCCATCCCTTTTTCATGGTTAATTCTACCAAAAGTACAGAGAGATTTCCAATCCTTATCAAGCACTGAATTTCAGAATAATATTAAATCAATTTTCTCAGAAACAAAAATATGGTTTTGATCAATAAAATGTTACTGACTTAATAAAGGAAAACATTTTGTTTCAATTCACATTTTTATGTTATTTTAATGCAGCAGAACTTTGAAATTAAATCTAAAAGTTACTTTGATAATATAAAAGTGTTTGAAAAGGAAAAATCAATATAATGGGACTTTTTTTTTCCTCCAATCTTTTCATTTCAATGAAAGCAATATCCATCATCACCCAGCTTGAGACCTACAGTGTAGTGGACTAAAAGCCTGACAGACACCTGACAGAGAAATTTGGCTGCCTGATCATCACAAGAGAGCCTGCTGGATGGGCAGCATCAGACAGGCTTCAAATCCCTCACTCCACCAGCCCAGCAGCAATAAAAGAGAACATAGATCACTGGATCAAGCATCTCAACATCAGAGCAATACAGAAAGGTATTTATCTGCATAAAGACAGGGCATGATGCCCCCTTTCCCATTTGCAATTTCATGACAATAATCATTTGACTCATGAGTTTGTTTGCAAATTGTGCACTTCCCTATCTGTACCCACCCACCCTGGTGTGCTTGTATGGCAATTCTGAACACCTTATGCTTTGCCTAAAGTAAAAGCAAAACAGTAATAATAATAATAATAAATTCTGATTCACAAGAGGAAAGGGTGCAGAGTACTTTCGATAGGAAAAAAGGCATTTACTAAAGTGGAAAAACAGGCTTAACTTAGTTTTGTGCAAAAAAAAAAAAAGGTAAAATAAGAAAAAAAAGAGAAAAAGTTCTACAAAATTTGGAAAAGGCAGCAGAGCTCTGGAAGAGACTCAAGTCAGAGCTTAGCTTTGAAAATAGCTAATATAGCTAGCATTAATAACTGACAGGACAGATATCTGAAGGAATGATTTGTTCTTTCTGGGAAGAAAATCAGCAACTCAGTAGAAACATTGATGTTATATTTTGAATTCGATGCAATATAGCAATTGTTTCTATGATTATTTAGACATTAATAAATGAATCTAATTTTATAAGCTATTTATGAATCATGCATTTAAGTATACAGCATGTCCAGAAGAAAATGAGACATTATTAGTCACACTGAGTATCCTTCTAGGGAAATACATGTTACTAACTCTATCAGAATTTACTGCAAGATACCAAGACAAAAAGGCATTCAAATCAGTGGCAGCTTCAATCTGTACACAATAGACCTAAATCTAGGCTAGCGTCTTTCACAATTAAGGGTAGCTGGCTTGAATTTAAAATGCAGATGCTTTCTCAAATTTTGGGTCTATTTTATTTGGTAATAAGATAAATTATAATTCTAATAATTCTAATGCTGTTAATATATAACTAGAAAAGAAGTTGTGCTTGTGGCAAATAAGATTTGCAATAAAATTTTTTGCACCATCATACCTTATGAAAACCTCATGCTTACTGAAAAAAACTCCACCTAAACAAAGTGAAGGGCTCTTCCAGTGGCTTGTGTGTGATATGACAAAACTGTCAAAAATGTGCAAAAACAAACTGGAGGATCCTCACTATTAAATCAGCTAAGTTTCTGAAGGCTTTAGAAATCCCATCAACGAGTAAATTCCAATATGCCATACTGAGCCCAAGACACATCAAATCCATGCAGGCAGATAGGACTAAACCAAAAATCTAATGTCATAAACATAGCAAGATTTACCTTTCTTAAGGGAAAAAAATCATTTTCCAATCAGCTTGATGCTTGTCTTGGTGCTATTACCAAACCCAGGCTCTTTCACATTCAGTCAGCTAGAGTTCTAGCTAAATTTTGCTCAGTGTGAACTGTGATTAACTGATTTCTACATGAAGTGTTTTAGTTTCCTGATCATCATCAACTCAAGCAAAAAAACAAAAAACAAAAAGAAAAATTCAGCTTTCAAAATATACAGGTTAAATTCTGGATGTTTCCTAAGGTGTACACTATTATAATTAAGATACAATTTATCAACTAAAAATAGAACTGCATTTTCTTCTCCATCTCCCTTTTGTTTGTTCAAGAGGTTTAAATGACAGCCATGTATGCTTGCATATAATCACAGTTACACAAGGTTTCCAAGTCCTTTCAGGTGGGCATTTTAAATACCTCCAGGAGCTCTGGGGCAGGGAGGTAGGTGGAGGCCATGATGTAGCTTAACCAGACCAAGCAAACCATATCTATAATCTAACAGAAATAAACCTGAAGAAACAAATCAGCAGCACCAGTCTTATGGTGAGAAGTATCACATGTGGTGTTCTGCTAGCAAGCACAAGGGAAAGGCAGCTCCTCAACTCTGTAAACAGAGTGACAGAAGTGCAACCCACATGCAAAAAAACAAACAGTAGAGGTGAAAGTTCCTGCTTCAGCAGGAAGTGACATCCTGCCAGCACCAAGTGACATTTCCTCCATCTGAAGAGAGGCTGGAAAGGCAAGAGAAGCCACCCAGCAGTGAGCTCAGGAGAGTCTAGTGCCACTGCCTCTTGGGGAGCTTTCCAGGCAGGCTTGGGCAGGCACACCACACTGCAGTGCCCCAGGGGCACTTCTGTCAGCCTCTGGGCAGGTTAGATGGGTAACTGCACGAGGTCTGAGTCGTCCTTGAAAGCACAATTGTAGTGCAATTATAACCTCATTATCTCTGAGAATTTCGAAGCCAGTCTGGTCCATTCACAGTGGCAATGGAGCAGAGAAAGGGCGGCTCAAACATTCAGGAATGCTGCCATTAGCAGTTGGGTGCAAAGTAAACAATGGGAAAGATGCACAGAGTGTTTTGCAAGAGAGGACATCCTCTGAAATTAGTGCTCTAGCAAGAAGTGCTTATCAGGAGCTGATTTCATAGCCCGGTTTGAATTGCTTGTAACAAATGTTATAACAGTGTTCTGAAATATTAAACATGTACTCACTTGAAGAACAAGATTATTCATGAACTTAAGTGCTTGTTCCTACATTAACTTGAGTTATTCCGTGGATAATTGACTGAAGTTATTTACAATAAAAATAACAGCCAAGGCACTAAACTGTGTCCTGGAATAAGCATTTATGAAATGCAAACACCAGCCATATGAAATATAGGCTAACATTTAAGTATCAGCTGGTTAAATAAAATTCTTTAAAACCCCAAACACAGAATTAACAAACACAAGTGTACGAAGGCTGTACTAAAATAAAATAAAAGATGTCTCATCGTTATTTTGAAGATTTTATTTTTTAGCTCCTACTAAAACTAATTCTTTGTATAGAACCTAACTCTTTCTTCCAAGATTTTTGTCTGAAAAACAAAAAAAGGCAAACAAAAAAAAAAAATCAGCATTGTGACAGGCATAGAGTCTATGAATTTGCAAATACTAAATTTAAATAAAATTTTCTGCAACTACATTTGTCCCCTTAAAAGTAAAATTTATTTTATAAGTAATAATCAGGAAATAATTTTTAAAGAGAGTTCTCATTTTGTCTCTGTTTGGGTAAGATACTGATATTATTGGTAAAAATTTCCATTATTACTTTCAGGAAATTCAGAACTACTTTTTGTTCAGTTATCAAAAAAAATCCACATACTAAAAATGCAATTTTCACCTAATCTATGACCAAATTACTAAAACTGATTCCAAAAACAATCTAGGCAACACAACCTCTTTAGCAACTTTCTTAAATTACAGATCTAAATTAATAACATTTTGGGAAAAAATATATATAGCAGTGGATTCTCTGAAATAGTACACTAAAGTCTAAGATTGTTTTATCTTTTTTCTAAAAAAAAGAACACAAAACCATGCATGCATTAAGTTATTTTCCCTCCTGAGTCCCATTTTGCTGGATATGTCCATCCATTAGCTTTGTCTACCTCAAGCTCACCTTCCTGACTTTTGAGCAGAACTGCTTTTTTGGCGGTCGTTCACATTGGAACCATTTCAAGTTGCCTCAAGTGATGAGAAGGAAAAATTAGGACATGATTTCATTGAGCAGGATGAAGTCTTGGAATTTATTCATTGTGGTTTATAATCATGCTTAGTATATCACTTTTCAATAATGCAAGAGCACTACACGCTAAAAACACGGAACAAGTAAATCCGAATTTAAGAGAGAACTGAAAAATTTCTCTTCACAGCTACATTGTGCAAAGACAACAAACAGAGGACTAAGTCACCTTTAAGATGTCACATAAAAACTTAGAACTAAATTCCTTGTAAAATATCTGCCTAACACTTAGAATATGCAAGTGAATTAGACTTTTTAATCATCACAGTAGCCCAAATGACATGTTAGTTCTTATGATGTGCTTACTTTATGCTTCTTTAATTGTTGCCCATGGTAGATTTCAAAAAAAGTCCTTGTTTAAGGGATTTTTTTTGGTTGGCAGCATTACAGTTTAATCTTGCTATATGTTTGCAAAATACAAGTTTTCTGAGTGAAGGCAATACATAAATGTAATGAAAATACATGGAAAACACATTATGAAAATATCAATGAAAAACACTTAGTTAAAATAGTTTGTTAGCTAAATAGCTCTGAAGTGTTAGTCTGGAAACTAATATGATACTCAAATCAAATTTGCACTTAATTTCAGTATCTATGTCCTGGCATATCGATTTCAGTTCCAACAGATAGCAAAAGGCTCTAAAATTGTTTAAGTAATGATTTTCTGTTAAAAGCTTATTCTCATTAAAGGACTTCTTCTGAGATAAAAATGCATCACTATCCAATATTCCAAGGACAAATCCTTCCCTAACTATCAAGTAAATATAATAAGGGGGAGAGAGGTGGTTGAAGTATCTGCCACAGCTGTTGTAGAAAATCACAGATTCTAATTGGTCAAAGCAGCACCTGTCTAGTTCAGTCTGTACATGAATGTCCTTACAAAAGTCTGCAAAGAGTTGCAATACAATGCCTAAATCACTACACATATTTATATGTGCCACTCCTGGACAGTGCTGCAAGCTATTCAAGAAAATAAGTATTGAATAGAAATCAATAGATCAGCTCTGCTGCGTTAGGAATTAGGTCTGACCAGTCAATCAAATAATCTGAGAGCACAGTATCCAACGTAAGTTCAAATGTCCCTTTTTGGAAATGGATTCATTATTGACTACATCTGGATAACCACAAGTGCTCCAAGATGCTCTCCAGGTGTTTAACTGCTAAATTCTCTTCTTAATGGTTCAAAGTATTCTGTTCCTCAGGACTACTATATTAAAAAGACAAAGTTTACTGCCCCTTTTCCCTATACACCGCTTCAAGAGCAACATACTTAGCTCAGCATCTTGGTTATTCCCTGTTATCTGAATTGAGTCATTTGATAGGCTGAAGCTAGAAAGAGGTATTCCTTTGGAAAGATCCTTCTTTCAAAAAAAACCGAAAAATATAACACAAAAAAAAAAAAAGACCAAAAAAACCCACTAAAAAAAACCTAAAAACCCAAACAAGCAACAACAGCGAAAAAAAAAAAAAAAAAAACCCAAACGAAAAAAATCCTGTTTCCTGTCTAATCTATTTATTTTGTTCTTTTCAGAAGAATTTTGTTTTCCAAAAGAGGTGTTAAGGAAATGATTATACACAAAAGGGCAGCATGGCCAAGAAACCTCATGGTGACTCTTAGAAGAGAGGTTTGCTACATTGCCAAGCAGCAGCACAAATTGAGTCCCCCCAACCAAGTTAACATATTGTGTCATCTAAATAAATAACCTCTATATTGCACTTTTCAATGCTTACGTTAAAGGAATGTCTCACTGAGTGACTGGAATGCTGCCTTCCCTCATCACAGCACACTGCAGAGCTGCCACTGTGCAGAACCAGGTGACAAACCAGGTGTTTTCAGTCACATCCAAGCCAGCAAAAACCTCTCTCCATTAACTCAGAGAAGTTGCTGAAGCACTTTATAATTCCAGGTGACAAAACACTCAGGGCAAGAAGGATTCAATTGATAATGCCTCTGTTAATTCAAGGACCTGATCTACTGAGCACTTCAGTCTCCAACAATTGTCCACCTTTAATACTGCAAGACCCCAATAAACCCTCATCAGCTTCTTTCAGATATTCCACGTGTGAAAGTTGTAACTTTTATTATCCCCAATCTCCGGGAAGGAACACGTGGGAGAAGCCAGTTCACACCTGCTGCTCTAATAGTTATCCAGTTTTCATATTCTGGGTCAGACAAATAAGTATTTACAGCCCCCCTGCCGGTCTGGCAGATTCAGCGAGACATTTGCATCACCAGGTGATCCATTGAGATGTTGATAGCTGTTTATCTAAAACAAAGGCTGATCTCCTTGCTGTTGGGATATTCAGTTTAACCTTATTCCCTGAGTTTAGTGGACACATTACCCTGTCCCTCTCCACTGAGCCTTCTCCCGTTGTAGGGGTTTATTTAGTGAGTCACATCCACACTTCAGGATTTAGACAGTCACAAGTACAAGGCATCAGTGGTCACCATGCCATCTGTGTCTTTTTTTTTTTCCTTTTCCAAGAGAAGGCAGGAGGGTTTACACAAAAAATTCGGGGAAAAAATCCATAGGGTTTCCATGGGTGGCAGCAGCTGTTCCAGAGCAGAAAATCATTAATATGAGGACTTGATTGAATCTCACTACTAATCCGTGATTCTGAGGACAGTGTACACAAGTCCTTAGCAGCGTTACTGAGGGAACTGAAATACATGCACTGCTACCAGATGGGTTTAGAGAAAAAAGGGAAAAAAATGCCTCTTGGTCAATATTGCCATGAAGTTATTCTGAACTGAAGAGAGCCCAACAAAACAGCCCTCACTAAGACCCTGGTTCAAGCTGTACAAGTCACCATCTGATGTGAGGTGTTTATGAACTCTAGCTCTTCAGGATTCTTATTCAAACCTCTGCTGCCAAATTAATTTGGTTTGTGAATGAATATTTTGTTACTGGTTGGATGTCAAACAGNTGGCCAACCGGCCCCTTTGGGGGGGGGGGGGGGAAACTTGTCACCAGTTCAAGCACTTTGTCATTTTCCTGACAATGCTCCTTAGTTCTCCTTACACAGAAGCAGCAGCCAATAATCATTTTCCCAAGTAAATGAGTAAAGGAATAACAGGTTTGGATCTCAAAGTGGGAGAAAGGAAGAAATACAAACCCCTGGCAAAACTAATCTTTGATTA
>WBNO01017161.1:0-10163 GCA_013400575.1 Peucedramus taeniatus | reverse complement strand
CCGGTGCTGTTCACACTTCGGGAGTAACCAATTGTTCCACTCGGGGTTACCAATTGTCACCCCCGTCCCAGGGGGCGACACAAGAACGACACGGAGCAGCTCTGGTGGTAGCAAACTGAAAAAACTTTTTATTAAAACATCTGACTCCATATTTATATCTTTTTAAAATCCAAGTGTCATTGGAGGGTTACAGTGCCACCTCCTCAATGTCACTGGGCAACCTATCTGTCTGTCAGGTTGCTTGTCCTCCATAAAGGAATGCAAAACAATAAGTTATTTACCTAAAGTGCATGAGAAAGTTTGTGCAAAGAATGCAAACATCAGAAGGCTCAGTAAAACTTGAGAAAATCAGGGCGACAGTACTGATTTGATATTTGGGAGAATGCCTGTTCCTCTCATCCTTTAAAACTTGCACAATGCCCTGATTCAGCCCTGGAGGTATTGGTGCAACTCAAGGAACCAAACAGTCAGGGGCAGCAAAATCCAGTCCTTTGTGGCCAAGCACTCTGAAAGAATCACTTTGGCCAACACCAGATTTTATTGCTAAAAAGTAAAGATATCAAGACTTTGATAAGCAAGGAGACATAAGGATCAAATGAAAAGAAGACTCTCCATAAGCAAAAAAATTTTACCGGGACCATGAGGGCACTTTGTGTTTTAGCAGAGACTTTGTTTGTGTGAACATATGCTATTTCTCCAATACATTCTCTTTATAACCTTTGATAAACACATAGAAACTTCCGGCACTCAAGGGCAAACCATGAGGTCCAGTGATGCTTACACAGTCTAAAATAATAGTCTGTTTGCTGGCCTAGCCACACCATGAGGTGTAATATGACAATATGAGGGTATCTTTACTGGTACCTGCCACACATGATTTAAAGTGCACTTGAAGAAGTCTCCTGCTGTGACTTCTTCATTCTTTGAAAGCTACTGCAGAAAGGTTGGTAGGGCTGAATGATTGAAATGGTTTATAGTCCTTGTCTGCTGGGCGATTAAACAGCACAAGTCTGGAGGAAGAAGTAACACAAAAGGTTATTCATGTGCACTTGAGTTGGTAGAAATACCTCATAAAATACACAGTACAATTTGAGAAACAACATTTAATAGTGGATGATTACCAGTGTTATTCAAAGACATCTCAATTGATGTTATATATTATAATCTAACTTCATCTACCAATTGTATCACTTTATATTTTCCACTCTTTTTTTCTTCGTAGATCTCACATGTTCTGTACAGCAGAGCCTACAGCAGCTAAGACTCCAACAACAGCTTTTGCTTCTTTTTCTGATAGAGGATTTTAGAACAATTACCAGTCAATGTAAAATCATGTATAATTCCACACCTAGCTTTGTAATGAACTGCAGAATGGAAGGCCCTGAAATTGTTGCAATTACCATCTCCTAAAAGGGAATCATAAAAAAAAAAAAAAAACCAAAAAAAAAAAAAAAACCCCCCCCACACACACACAAAAAAGAAACCACAGTAGATGATCTGAACAAAATGGAGAAGAAAATAAGAAAATTACCCTAAGCACCTGGTATGTTTGCAAGGCTGTAGTGTTACATCTGGTACACAGGTGGAAAAACATGCCATGCATGTGATTTGTGGTACACACACTTCCAGAGATACCACCCAAAGTAAAAATATGATGTGTGTTTCCCTTTTTTCATTAAGGATTTTTTTAATGATTAATTGCTTAAACTCTGATTCACAATTATGTTACTTCTGCTATTCAAGAATTAGGTAGGTTGCATTTAAAAATTTCAAGGAACAGATCAGTGTAGAAAGTACTTCTCTTCCTCTCATTCACCCAGCAGACGCTTGGCATAAAGTTAAACTAAACTTACCTAATTTGAAACAGTAACAAAGAAGGAAAGGAGGGAAACACGGCTGTGCTACATTAAACCTCAGTCAGTCCTGTGTGGTGCCTTTAGTTTCAAAGAGTGCATCACTATGAAGGGAAAAGTCAGTTCAGACCCAGATTCAGATTTGCAAGGAAGGCTCCCATAGTCTAAAACAATCTCATGGAAATGACAGATGACAGCAGCAGAAGTAAAATCTAAATGGTAAAAAAACAGCTATTGTAATTTTTAAATATAATCAGACTATTTAAGTCTCAGTATTAAAAATGAAGAGGCTGATCTGTGTTTTATAAAAGACAGTTAAAAATAGGACTAACTAAACTAAAAATAGAGCAGAGAACAAGAAAGGGTTTATTAGATAAGGAAGACAATAGCCAAGGAGATCTCTAAATGAACAATAGTAGGAAAACATTTCCAATTTCTTGTAGGTAGAAGAAAAGGTGCAACAAAAGGTAAGGGGAACAACTTATCTCCAGTCTGCTTTGCAGAATGGCTGTACAGATGACTGAAAATGTTTCTAAAAGCACAACTGTCACAATACTTAATGAAATACTTCTAAAGAGAAGATTTATGATGGAATGAGCAGAAGAGAAAAGGCTGTGGGAACAACCAAAATTCAATCCCTTCCATTTGCGAAAACAGGGAACATTGACTGTTTCTGTGATCTAAACTGCAGGGATTGGAGCTTTATGCTGACACGGGAATTTTTCCACTGAGTTTATAATGAGATGAAACCATTGNAAAAAAAAAAAAAAAAAAAAAAAAAAAAAAAAAACAAAACAAAAAAAAAAAACTGAAGAAATGTACCAAAATTAGTTACTGAATTTCAAATGCTGGTCACCAGCAATGAGAGCCATTCTTGAGAGAACATAGAGTCCTCTGACTGGAATGAAAAATACTTTTGTTCAGTAAAATCCCTGCTTTATACTTGACTTAACCACAATCAAGACTTAAAAGTCAAAATAGAGTCGTCTGTGAGGATGGTTGAATGCAGAGCACAGCTGCAAGACATGGTCTCTCACTAAACTACAAAGAGTATTTTGGACCCCCTTCTCTGTACTGAAAACATGGTCTATTTTTAAACTATTATAACTTTGCCATTTACTACAAAGGCAATGATTGCTTGGTTCCTGCTATCTAGATTCCTGGTAATGTCCTTTATGCCAAATATCTGGTTAAGCCTGAGTTATTTGTACATGGCAGCTCAGTATTTTTTTAAACTGGGAGTAGCTATCCCATACTCTGAATTGTTTATAGTTTAAGGGTGAAACCTCAAACTCTATATCTAAAGGCAAAACTATTACAGAGTTCAGTTTAGAAATTGACAAGATTTGGATCTGGAAGTGGATCCAATTTTGCCCACATGTCACTGGCAAAAGAGTGAAGGATGTTATGCAACCATAAGCTACACAAGCACAAAATATATTTAGAACATAAAAATGTTTTGCAGAATTGAAGCAATTTAAAATAGCTTCAGATTTAAGCAAGCTCGTAATCAGGCCCCTCCCCTAAGACCAACCTTAATATCTGCAGTTAAGTTGGTTCTAGTCTTTTATAGTGATTATGCAGTCTTCATTTCCCAAGTGTGAAATGAGGTCAGTAAAAAGTGAGACATATTTATAGATGAGTAATGACAAAAATTAGAAATTACCCTCCACAGAAAGAAAGAAGAGTAAACTAAGAGAAAACAAGAAAGGTGCTAGAAGTCTCATTGATCTGATAACTTGATTGGCCTGGGATGAAATCAGATGTGTTGTGAGGAAAGAAGGGCTGGACAGAAAAACTCTCAAGTTTACTAATATTTGATGGTAACTTGGGGCAAGAATGTGCCCTGGTCACTCCTAAAGTTACTAACAGATTCCCAATGGGCAATGGGATAAGAAACTTTTGAAATGATAAGCTTATACCACACACACTGCCACAGGAGCGCTGGAGGAGGAAATACTTACACTTTATTTATATTTTTAAAAGTCCTATGAGGGGAGATTAACCATTACAAGCATGCTGGGATGCTGAGAATATACTTGCTTTCAGGGTCATCCAAGTTCACTTTTCCTTCCAGAAAAATGAAAGGCTGCCTCTCATTTACACAACCATGCCCAAAAGAAATCTTCTATTGTCTGTATCTCAATTATGCAAACCTGTTGTTTCAGAAATAATGTAAAAGGGCTTGCAGACAATCCCGGGTCAATGGGTGGTTTTAAAGTTACTTGTAGGTCAGTGAAAGGACAGTGATTGAGACTGGAAGATGACTGGGAAGGTGTTGGCATGGAACCAGTATCATCAGCGCAGTAGTGGGACCAGGAAACAGGAAAAGAGGTTAAGTTAGCTGTGTTATTGAAGATAAATGAGCTCATTCCTTGCCAACGTTTCATGAAGAAATTTTTATTAGCTTAGCAAGAACCTACTTGGTGTCATATCTATCGAAGATTTCTTCACTGTCCTCACTGATCTGGGCCGTGGGTAGAACAGTTTGTTCTGCTGCAGAAGATCTCTATGGATCTGTAAATATAGCTTTATATAAAATAAGAGAAGATAGATTAGATAGATAGATAGATGTGGTTTTATTTCTCTCTTAGAAAATATAATCCTTGTGTTTAGATTCGTAAGCACCTAATTAGTTAGGACAAATGCTCCTCATTCAGCATTGATAAGACTTGAGAAAGTAAGAAGTATTTTCTGTAACTTGAGAGTTTTGAGCTATAGGTATTTTATTTTATTACAGAAATTTTAAATAGCATAAGCTAATCATATTTAAACAGCAAAATAAATTACTTATGCTCTGAATGTTAGAAGAATCATGGATATAAGCCAATAAATTGGCGAAATAAATGTCTGGTGAATATTAGCTAAATGTTTTTCCCCTTAGGAACATTGCTAAGCTTGATTTAATTTATTAATATAGTTTAGTAGATATTATTTCAATTATGTAAATATAGTAATATGAAGCAAGTAGGATCTTCTTCTAGGTGAAGCCTTGCTCGTTTTGTTCCGTATTAGGTTTACAAAGATATGGCCATGCCCGTGTATGAAGGAAATGTAATTCAGCATACTGGAATTAATGCCAGTGTTATGCATGCCACCCAGGGAATTGGCCCAATCACCTTAACAGGATTATTCCTACAAGTTATAAGAGCTGAAATATATTCTGCAATGCACTTAATACCTCATTCAAAGCACAGTGGACATATTAAGCCTAATTAGTCAGCACTGTAAGATCAAGAAAGACATGCAAATTTGTTGCTGGCTTGACACAACACTGCATCATGGTCCTTGATTTCAGTCTGTTACAAAGATCTTCTCAGTATATTTTCCTCTCAGTTCTGTGTGTTTCTTTCTGTTCCCTGTGTCTGAACACACATGTAAAGTTTTGAAATTCTTGGATGAAAATACTCCGCAAATGCAGGGATAGAATCTCACATTATCCAACAAATAGTCAGTGACCTACAGCAGTTTGATTCCTTCTCAACAGGTTTGAAACTAAAATAGTTGTCATGTTAACCTTACCAGTTCTCCGAATTATCCAGTTCTCTCCCTCCTCAAATACTGCTTAGAAACTTCAGCGCGTGAGTCACCCTGCCTTTATTTCAAGTGTGCTGAGGCACACTGAAGAGATTTCATTAGAATTCTCTGCAGGCTGGAATAGATTATAATAAAATTACTGTCACCAGCAGAGGGAAAACTGCAAAGGTACATAAGAAATTCTAAAGGTTGCTAGAGGTGTAAGGGATGCTAGAAAAATAGGATTCTTTTGAAATAAACCAACAAATCAAATCCCCTTAGGAAACTGATAACAGCAAAATTGCAGAAATGGTTGAAGAATTGTGAAGAATTCTAGCACATTTGCTAGAAGTGCCAGTGGAAAAGAATTTGCAGATCATATGAATTTTAAAAGGAAGACTTTGAGGTTAACAGCTTGAAACTTTAACTCTCAGAAGAAAAATGTAGCAGTCTCTTAAACATACATAACACTTTTTACAGAACAGCTGGTATAATATACTGCTTAGAGCTGATGAAGTACCCTCCAGCTGGATCCAAAACTTGTCCCAGGTACAGGAGGAGAGGTTCTGAGTCGCACAAACCAGGCTACTGCAAGAGAAACCTAAAAGAAAGCACCATTTCTACCTCACTTACATGCATACTTGTTGATAAACAGTGTAAAATAAATACTGATTTCCACGCCATGTCAATCCACATCTTCATTCCCCTGTAACGTTTTGAAGGAGTCACATTCTTAGGACCCTTGTGTTCCCCTTAGAAGGAACTAATTCAAAACACAAGTAAAGCCAATTGATTGGCACCTTTAAAGCCTTCTTTTGCTGTTTTTCTACTTTAACAGCAACAACTGAGAAATTTAACAGCAATTATGATGCAGGTCTTTTTGGAATTGCTGGTTGTCACAGCATGTAACATTTTCTTACTGTTTCATTTTAGCCTCTCATCTGACAACATCTGTCTGCTGTCTTCCGTCTGCCTTTTTCTGCTCTTTGGAAGAGGAATCACTATTTTTCTCTGTTTTTCTGCTTATAAAGTGTCCTGCAACTGGCTGAGCTGCCACCATGCTATGGCACAATAACAACAGTAAAGCATTTTCAGTGGCCAAGAATAGGCAAAAATGGAAGATGGGAAAAACTTCCATCCATCCTTTTCCTTTGAGATGGGAGACTCAGCAGGAACACAAATCGCCCACGTGCTTTTATTTGCTGATGGAACAACAATGTGAGTGTGTGATTTGAGTTCCAACACACATTTTGTTGAAAAGAATGTTCTTATTCAAGATTCTCCCAAAAGATACATACATACCCCTCTTTCGTCTCTCCCAGTCTCTTTCCATAAATAAGTGAAATTTGTGAGACCTAACAAGAGGACTCCTTTATTCCTAGGAATGTTTTTATGCTGAGTGGTAAAGAGAAGTGGCAAAGACCAGGAAAGCCAACAGAAACATGTTGGCACCCTCTCTTGGAGGGTGCCACTGCCAAGTCTACTTCTACAATAAAACACCCTCTCTTGTTGCAAGTTATGAATATTATAAACATTGTTACAATGAGCAGTTCCCTGCCTCTTATTTTTCAAAAATAGGAAATACCATATATTCTGTATATTTGTGGCATTTGTCAAAGATTATGTTACTGTGACCACAACTGTACTAAAGACAGAAGTGTGGTCCTGTAGTATCCAGCCTGGCTAGTTGCAATTTCTTAACAATTAGAGATATTCTAATATATCAACACTCTAAGCATTTAAATTTAAAAAAAATAAACAAACAAATAATGAAAACAGTTCATATAGTTCTGACTTAATTCACACTGTTCTATATACAACCACAAGATGAGATTTAGTGCAAAAGTTACCAATACAAATTTTTTTTTAATTCAGTCCTATCTCTGAATATATACACTTTATATCAAGAGTAACATATTTCATTCATTCATACACTCATCATCACCGTTCCTATCCTTACAAACTTCACTTACACACATTTGAACTCTGGTGAAACAGAAAGTACAACTTACATTGCATTCTAGTTGAAAAGAATATCCTTGGTCTTGTTCATTTTTTGTCACTGCAGCTCAAAATAGAGATCCCCCAAAGTCATGTGTTATTTTCTATAAACATGGCAATTTGAGGAAATCTGATTTATGCTGTTATGTGAATACTTGTACCTGTGGATGACATTTGATTTTTAAGTGAAGGTGCAAAACAGAAGCATTGCTGAACAGTACAGGTTTTGGTGCAGATATCTTTTTCTTGAGTGCAGGGTACAAATTTGGCTTTCACACATTTTCACTTTCCTATGAAAGTGCTTTTTAATCCTTAGTTGGACAGCAAAGGTATTCAAAGAATCTTTTCCACCTGCAGTGAATGTCACAGTTTTCAAGAACCTGCTTCATTGACCGCAGGGATAAAACTGGACTATAATTTGCACTTCTTCAGTCATTGCTGGCACTTGCATAATATTATGATTGCAGTAGGTCTGTTTTAATCACAGCAGTTTAAGAAAAAGTGGTTGTTAACGACTGAAGCATTTGGATAGATCTCCAGGGAATACACAGTGCAAGTATGAACTCTCATAATCCCATTTCTGCAGAATACTGTGTGTTGGATACTCTGGTAAAAAGAGACTGCAGCTACACCAGACGCATCCATATGGAAATTGCTGCACATATTCAGTCTACATGGCCCCTCAGTCTCTCTTTTGGGACTGCCAAAGGCATTGATTAGTGGGCTGTTTTGTTATCTGGGTGCTTCTTCACTAGGAGTGCAAATAACATCATTGCTGTGCTCAACAGAGACCAAAAAAAAAAAGGCTATAACTCATTATAAAGGTAGGATTTGGTGCAGTGATTTGAACAACAATGTTCCACACTACTTTACCAGTTCTTTCACTCAGCTGATGCAATGCGGAGAATAAATAGACTCCACAACTAAGTTTAGTTATGAAGTGGGTATGTATTGGAGCTCCGGCACAAGTGAGATAGCTCTCATAAGGACTTGTGCCCCGAGCCTCGGGCTGTCCCACAGCTTTATTCACAAAGGTATTCCATATGTAAGAGATTGCACAACTTTCTCATGCATATTCAACCCCTGGCCCCGCCTGTCCTCGCCTCGTATGGTAATCAGGTCCACGCCCTTCTGGGCATGCCTTGTTGGCTCTGGTGGTCGCACGGGGGTCTCTGAGGCTGAAGATTTGTAGTCTTCCTCCGGATGAACTTTTGAACTTTTCCTCTTCTCGCATGCGCTTTTTGGTTCCTCGGTCTTTATCTGGGTACTCCGTGGTCTTAATGAGCTTGGAGACAGAGGGGTTTCTTTATCTGGGCTTTTTGTATCTCCTGATCTCCTCTTGGTATTGTTTTCTATGCAAGAAACCTTAGAAATTTGCATTTTCCTATGCCCTTTGTACCATGGCAGGGGTTTCTTAAGTAAAAAGGTTAAACTTCAACCCAGAGTTCCACAGACTATACCTTAAATGCTCAATTCATAATGTTATTTTAAGTAAACTCCAAAATTTCTATTTCACAGCCACTGCTGTGACATCCCAGGATGTTTCACTACTGAAGAATATTGGCTTTATAAATAAGATCCAAGACACAAAGTTTTTGAAAACAAGGGTTGGGTAATGACCAGAGCTTTCTAGCCCTCAAAAATTATCTTGTATTTTTGAGTACACCTTTTTAAAGGGAACATCATTTGAAAACAAATTCTTTTTTTTTGGTGTGTCAGCCCTTGCTAAATAGATAAATGAGGTTTTCTCTGCTCCTAAAAGTGTCAACTTAACTAAGGTATATAATTTCCCCAGGGCTTGATTTACAAGCATACATCTTATGCATTTACATCTGTAGGGCTGAACTGGTGTACTGCTTCCTAGTCCTTGACTCATGGCTCACAAGAATATATTAGAAGAGGTTCAAAGTTCTTCTTCCATCACAGACTTGGGAAAAATGGAGCTGAAGTGACAAATCACTGTATCTGTCCTCCAAGTTCAAGGCCAAATTAGCTGTGCATAAGACATTCCTGACAGATTGACATTTGAAAACACCCATGATGGAGAATCTACACTAAGACAACTCCAGTTTTACTGTTTGTACTGTCAGAAAGATTTTCCTCAAGAGTCAGCATACTCCTCACGTGCTCATCTGTCACATCCATAGTGTACCTGTTGCAGGCACAGGGCCTGCAAGGCCTCCCTGGCGATCATCTGCCTGAGACAGGAAATGTTTTGTCATCATGACTGACCAGAGAGGCCCCTGTTCTGCCTCCAGACCCTCGCTTATCTCCCTGTAAGCCTATAGGTCCTATTCGCCTCAACCCTTACCATTGGACAATTTCCAAAACCCCAAAACCCTGTAAAAACCCCTACTCCTGTCCAGACTGATGGAAGAGCTGTCACTGATCCCCTTCACAGAAGAAACCAATAAAGGACATCTCTGTGGAACTTCACACAGCACTTCTCCTCTCTCTCCCTGCGTCTGCCTGAGGCACTTAGCAAGCAAAGAGCTGAAATCACCAATGAGCTGATAATCACCGAGAGTTGATATCACTTGAGCTTGCTAAGGTAGCCTGCGGCTGGGAGCTGCTTGGGAACTTGGACAGGCAGTGCTGATATATATTTATACATATGAATATGTACCCACAGAAAAGCCTGCTCCTCTCTCTATTCCAGCTATTGTTCAAGTGTTTGACAGCCATTTCCATGCATCTCAAGTTCCAGTTACTGGTCCACAACATATTCTGACTGCTGTGCAGTTATGTGAAAGAAAAAGAACTTTCTAGCCTGTCCTAGGGTGACATTATGAT
>WBNO01017138.1:11673-26383 GCA_013400575.1 Peucedramus taeniatus | reverse complement strand
GAGGGATCAGGGAGTACTCTTCACCAAATAACACCAAAGTGTTATTTGTGGTATTTCATGCACTTCTTGCTCATCTAATGTTTTTGGTTTTGTCCTTAGACATATGTGAGGAATATATTGCAGAGGTAATAGAGAACTAAGCTTTGATGCATTCCGTTATTTTATTTCTTTTTGGTTGTTTGGTTGGTTTTGTCCTATCTAAAATTCATCTTGCACAAATGTTTAGGTGATGTGCTCACAGTAGGAGCATGTCACTGGTGCAGCCAGGGTTTGCTACGTAATCAAGTCTTTATTTCAGTGTTGAAATAGGGACTTTTTTTAAAAGGATAAATCTAGGTGTGTTCAGCTCTGCTATTTCTTTTAATTGTATCTTGTTTTCTTCTAAGCTGTCTTGTAAATGAAAAAGCCTTGTGATACTCTTCAAAAATCTTAGATTGACTTGAGAGTGCATTGAGACTTGAGACTGCAAATTCACCTAGAGGTGAATTTGAAGGGGCAGTACATCAGTACAGACAGTTTCACATGTGAACCGTCCTCTAGGGTCTATCCAAGCTTCCTGTAAGCTTTTTCTGTAGAAGATCCTCTAAATCCCTGCACTGGTGCCTTTACTTCCCATGAATGATTGCTAAGTGGCGCTTTCACTTAGCACAGGCCTTTCCTGGGAAGTCAGCAGGAGTGGTGACTCCTCTCAGCTCTAAGCATTGCAGGTCAAACCCTGGCTATGATTAAATTAGTGGTGAAGCTTTCACTGAGATCCTAAATTCCTTACAATTTAAAGTCTGCAAAGCACATTAGCTGCATCTCTGCAAGAATGCATTAGCGAGGGTGATACTGGCCATCAGCCAGCAGTTAGCAGTTATGGTGGAGTCTTATTTCTTGTATTTCTTCAGTAGAATTGCAGATAATTGTATCCAGAGGTGCTTACAAACCAAAGTGTGAGCATTATCGGTTTATATACAGAAAAATACAGATACTGGAGGTTGTGGTGGATTTGGTTTTTTAACATATTTATTATTTGGTTGGGGCACAATTGGCACCTTTGCTCCCAGTCCTTTGTCTTCTGTGTTCTCAGGATATATATGTATTCGCAGTTAGATGATCCTTATTTCTTAAGATTATGTTATTATTATTTAGTTCAGTTGAAAATTGAAATAGATAAAAGGAAACTGCATCAAGAGTGATCCTGCTTGGGAGAAACTCACAGCAGGCACAGACCTGTGATAATCCAAACAACTGCACGTTTTAGTGGAATAGTATGTAAATTAAGAATTCTGTTAAAGAAAATATGTTCTGAAAGTGACACTTCCACAGATCAGATAGGTACTCAAATATTCACAGAGGTAATGGGTGATTCTGGATTGTTTTTATACTGTGTATATGCCACCTCTTTTTTCAAATTCTTAAACTTTGTTCTTTTTCTTTCAAGGACAGAAAGTGTAATCTGAAAGCTTTGTTGCTTTGTTTCTACTGGTTGAGATCATATTCAGGTATTTTTGTCAGCGTTCCTCTGTACAGACAATTTTATCAAACTATTTGTGACTTACTTTTAAAATGTAACTTAATTTGTGTTTGCATCTATTCAAAGATGCTGAGGTCAAATGCTGCACTGTTCTGAAGTCCCAGGCAGCAAATTTTGCAGATCACCATGGTAATGTGCGTGTGTGCATGTGGGAGGAAGGCTAAAGTTGGAATCTGCATTAACAGAATCTGTTAATATTACATATGCTCAGTGGCACTAGCACTGCTTGTTCTTTGACATGCATGTTCTTTGACTGCATGTTCTTTGCTTAATTAAAAACAAAGTAATATGATGGAATTAAAAAGCCCCTATTGTCTGATTTTTAATCTCTTTTTTTGTGTGTGTATGTGTGTTTCTGAAACAAATCTACTGAAATAATAAAATATGGGTAATTGGAGTCTTCTTTCTGTTCAGAAAATGGCATATGTTAATCTTGTAAACTAGCAAAGAAGCACCACAATTTCTTTGTTCCCTCTCTGAGAACTTACAGGTGGACTTAAAAGTCATTGTGTTACAGTTAGAGATATCAACCAAGAGCACTTGCTACTGATAGTGCATGTCCTGGTGATTTCTGCCAAAGCATTGTGAGTGTTTAAGGTGCTTGCTTTTGGGTAAGCGTACTTGGATTCTTTTGTACTTGCAATTGTTTTCTCAGATATGGAATTAGTTCTGAAGTGTCATCAATGCTAGTTTAATTTTTGGGGTTTTTTTAATAAAGAACAACTGTGTTCTGCTCTGAAACTGATTCTTAATTGCCCTTAGTCAGTGCTGATTACAGATAAACTTTTAAATGGCTATGAATTTGTAGGAAAAGTGGACAAGAGAAAAGTTAAAGCTGCCTTTTCTTGTCTCTTTATTACCGTAGTCCAAATAAACTTGGAAAAATTGGAGACTTGGATGAAGAATGATTTATTTTCCCCACTGCTACATTGATTGTCTCAAGCTTCAAAGTAGAACAATGAAGACTGTGAAGGATATAGAGGGGAAGCCATACGAAGAGTGGCTGAGGTCACTCAGTTTGCTGAGCCTGAAGGAGACTGAGGAGAGGCAGAGACCTCATTGCAGTCTACAACTTCCTTGTGAGGGGAAGAGGAGCAGCATTGACCTCTGTGATGACCAGTGACAGGACCCAAGGGAATGGTTTGAAGCTGCTATGCTAGGAAAGGTTTAAGTTGGATATTAGGAAAAGGTTTTTTTACCCAGAGCGTGGCTGGTTCCTGGAAAAGGCTCTCTTAGGAAGTGGTCACAGCACCAAGCCTGACAAAGTCCAGAAGTGTTTCAACAATGCTCTTGGGCACATGGTGTGACTCTTGGGGCTGTCCTGTGCAGGGCCAGGAGTGGGATGATGATCCTTGTGGTTCCCTTTCAGTTCAGCACATTATATGATTCTGTGAAATTGTAATTACTTGCAAAAACTTACTAGTTTAAGAATACTTCCCACTTCTGTTGAGAATGATACAGGTTCAAAATGCAGACCAAGTCATTATGACTTTTGTTAGATGGCTTGAGAGAGTGGGCTTCTTAACTCTTTCACTGCATAGGTGAACTTCATAGCAAAACAACCAAGAAGGATGGGAAGTTGAGATGCTCTTGCTGCATCAGAGTTCAGGTGAGCCAGGAGGTTCACCAGAGCTGCCTTTGCCACCAATAGAGCAGAGTTATTAGCCTGCTGTGACGTGAACATTCAGACTGTTCTTAACTTGGGAGGTCATCTGGAGATCTGAGCCATCTGTGTGTGCATTCACATTACTTGGTGCATTTTGTTTTTACAATGCTATTCACTTGTTGTACACAATCTGTCATAGTAATAACGCTTATTACTTTGATGTTTTTCCTTCAAAATGCCAGACCTCTTTTTGATAGTGCAAGTGTGGGAAGTGATGACTTTGACAGTCTTTGCCTTAGGAAAACAAGCTGCTTTTTCAAGGCCGTTTTTGCGAGGGCTGAACATCCCTGTGTACGCAGTGTAGTCATTTGTATATCTAGTGACTTCCCAGGTCTTTTTTTGCTTTTTGAGGAGAAAGATACTTACTGTCCACTAGACTCTCTCTCTTTATAGCTCTTTAAAAGACAAAACTTGAGGGTCAGTAGGACTTCAGACAATGAACTGGTCTAGTTTTGGGTGGGATTTTTTTTCATTCCATCATTCTCTTGACCCAAATTTCATTCCAGAATTCCCTTGATTCTCTACTTCTGTTATGTACAGGATCTATAGTACCACACAGATTGATCTGATGAATCAGTGAAGTTACTCATGTTAGGTTTTCAAAGTCTGTATTGGCAGGTGTGAAAACAGAGTACCTGCTCTGAAAAGCATGATACTAAATGCACCTTCCTCCCACTGTTTAGAAAAAAAGAAAAGCCTTTATGGTAGTAAAATGATCTTGAGAAAGAAATATTAGTACACAGATGCTGCTTCTTTCAGTTTAGAAAGGTTTAGCCTCTCAAACTGTTTAATACATACATACATTCTCCATACTCAAAATTCAATGCGTCTAATTAATGTGAAATACAAGATTTCACCCTTTATGTAGCTGAATTTCTGCACTTTCTGCTTCTAATTCCAAAGTACCTTTCAGTCTTCTCCCTAGTGTGTTTATACAGTGTTATGTGTTCATCTTCTAAAGTAGGCATGTGTGTCTCTCATGAGCCAAGGAATTTTAGTAGAAAGGGGAGAAATAGGAAAGCCTGATGCCAGTATGGATAAGCATGACCTGGATACCAGTCTTCCGGGTGTCTGACTCCTATTAGTTTCTGGGAGAATTATTTGCCCTTTTTTTCTAGCTTGTGGAGATTTCTGGAGGCTAACCAAGATAAATGCAGACATTATAAAGTACTGAAATGTCTTGGTGTTGCTATCTTCTAAGGATCTCTTGAGAACACTGTTTGAGGTGAGGAAAAGGCATTGAGGTAAGTTTTAAGTAGGCTACTGTCCCAAGTCCTCTGGTAGGGCTAAGTTGGTCAACAGAGGTATCTTTCACCTTAAGAAACAGAGTGTCCTTCTCCTGAAGACACACCTTAAGTGTAAACTCCATCTCTAGTTTGTCCTCTAAGGAACTCTGATTTTGAGATTTATTTCCCTCTGATAGGAAAGGGAGAAACTAAAGTGAACCTTCCCAATTTTTTTCAACTTATCTTTAATGTTATATACTGTATGTCTCTTTTGGTGCCACATATGCACAGGTCTAAACTCACTGGCATTTCACTGACTGCATGCGTTATGATTCTGTGTAATTAATTGCTGTACCAGTTACAGGCTTCATAGTGAAATGATAAAATATGCTCTATGGGTTGTCTGTAATTTTCTGTATGTATGTGACTTTGCCTTTGACTAGAATAGAATGAGGATTGTAAATCTGTGTGTATATATGGTATTTGTCTACAGAGATAAAAATTACTTAGGTGCAAGATAAATCGTTGGTATTTTTTCCATTTTTGTTTTTAATAACTTTCAAAATAATGAAAAAGTTCCAAATGAGGACAGTGAAACCCAATGCAAACTTTAGATTTTTTATTTTCTAATGGATAAAACAGTGAAACTGCTGAAGTTCACTGTTTTTTTCTTCCACTGGACAGGACTGAATGTTTGCAGGCCATTTAACTGTTCATTTATTGTAAATTCATGGGCTCTTTAGCTTAAAAAATATTTTTCTTTATGGTATGAATGCATGTTTAAAGTTGACAGTGTACATGTGTTTCCAAGTTCTGTATCAAATTTCAACCTGTTTTGTGTAATTAGAAAACAACTTAGAAAATGTTATGGAGCTACAGTAATGATTTTACTTTCTGAATTTGATACTTAGAAATAGCAGTATTAATTTTCTCAATTCTGTTGATGCTTATGATGCTTTTATAGCTGTTCCACTAAAATATACTTCTTTGGCATTGAGGTTCTCTAAAATAATGTCTCTCTTCAGTAGAAGCACTGTACTGATACATATGTTTCACTTTTCTAAGGGCACCCATATCTCATTTACCCTATTGATTTGGTCTTTGTTATCTTTGTTTTCATATGCAGGTTTTATAGTGAACTCTTCATAAAAGGCTAATGTGATTTGGAAGCTGGGATGCACTAAGTAAAATAAGAAATCATCTGAACAGATAATATCAGGATGACAATGAAATAACCTGTTAATGTGACCTGTTAATCACTAATGCAACATTAGTGATTTCTTGTAACTGGTTAAATCAGTAATGTAATTACTGTTTAGAAATACAGGCTTGAAAGCAAGGCTTCAGAGAAGCAGACAGCTTCAAATTCTCACACAAATGATACCACTTAGACAAATGCTTGTTATAACTGGCTTTTTAATGAATGTGATGTGGGCAAGTCTGCAGTAAGCTGTCCAGAGTTAATATAAAGTTGGCACAACTGCATAAGTAGTGTGCCTTGGCAGTACCTGCAAACAACTATTTTTTCCAATCTGCTGTCATTTAATAGCCTTTCAAGCCAAAAGTCTACCATTTATAGAAATAATTTTGTTAATTGAATTGTCTATTAGGATGTATGTTTATTCTCCAGAATTCATACATCTGGGATTCTAAATAGCTGTGACATGATGACTTACAACCACTGGTCCAGATCATCTCACTTCTGACTTTTTAAGATGTTATTGTACAAGGACGGCTTTCATTGTTTTGTCCTTCTGCTCTTGCAGCATGGCCCTAGATTTCTAATGCTGAAGTTTAGAAAAGTCTTGAAGTCTTTTTCTTTAAGCAGAGGGGTGGAGGAAGACATTTGGCTTAGAGATTGTAAATATAGATATCCTTATATCTACTGTTACCTCATTTGTATAAATGTTTTTGCATATTTAATTTTTTTATACAGAATTGGTCTCTACATGCTCAGGATGTTGTGTGCTATTAAAGTGTTCTCTTTGCTAATTTCTCATAATGCAGTTTTCTCTTAATGTGAATCTTTCTCCACTTTGCTTTCAGTTTCATTGCATTTGAGTGAGGAGGTCTGTGTTTAACTGCAGCTAAATGAGTTGTTTCTCCTATCTGTGTATCAGATATTGTCCACAGAGTCTTAAACTAGAAGGTAGCTAAATTTCAAAGACCCTTCTGTTACAAAGTTGACATTTACTCCAAAAAGACATGCTTGCCTTTCTGGCTTTAAGGATTTTATTTGCTTTCATATTGGACTTTCACAGCTTTTGAAATGTAATGCCATGCAGGCAAGTTTACCCCTTTGCCCTTTTCCTTCACAACATTTTTCTTTTTGTTAACCATTTTTCCACATTTATAGTCTGTTTTACCTGCTCTCATCTGCCTTAGCTCTTTGTTTCTAGTCCATAATTTCTCTGACGTTCTTTTTTGAAAACTACGTGGGGTAAAGATAAAACCTCCGTAATTTTACTTCTTGAATCTGTCTTATGTCAGTCTGAGAAGAAAGAGGAGACTTGGTTCCCTAGTTTGTGAGCAAGGAAGGGCAGAGATAGGATAAAAAAGCACCCAGTAGAAGTCAGGAAGCAATGCCTGGCCTTATAGCATGAAGGTTAAAACATTGGGGATCTCAAGTGTAGTAGGGAGGTGGAGCTTTTTGACTGGGGGTTGTTTTGCTTTGTTTTTGTTTGTTTTGGTTATTTTAATAAAATCTGCAAAACATTGCCTATCTAGCACAGGAAGTGTACAAAATTTCATTTACTACCACATTTACCTTACTTTTATATGCGCATTTGAAGTCTGAACTAGAATGTTTGGTATTTTCAGCTTTCCTCATGTCTTCTGTCTGTTTTGAAACCCGTTTCTGGTATATCAGTGCTGTCATGGCTATCATTGCAGGTGGATGCTCTGTGAATACCAGCGTGTTCTGGTTTGTTTAGATTGAGTTTTTTTGAATAGAGGTTTACCAGCACTAAATATTCTCTTGCTACTTCAAGTAGCAGCGATTCTTCTTGTCACTCAGAGCCAACTCTTATGAATGTGTTTTCTTTCTGTTATTGTGTGCAGTAGTTGTAATCCATTCTTAACTGAGAACTGCTGAACATGGTAGCAAACGTCATGGACATGATTCAGTAACAATCTTGTTCGCTGAACTTCACACACTTCATGGCATTTAGCTGCCATGTTACATATTTTCATTGGGAACTAGTACAAAACAGTTATTCCCTGAATGACTTGGTATTGCCAATAATTAGAAATCTGATCACTAAGAAAGGTTACCTAGCTATAATCTTGCAAAAATAATGTTGGAATATGCATACAGTTTCCACATACCCCTGCTAATGTAAAAATCTGACCCTAGCAAAGGAAGCAGCCAAAACTAAGTGGGTACTCCTTTTGTACGCATGCTCCTTATTTACTTCATTTAACTATGTCAAACATATGTATATATATAAAAATTATTTTTCTATTTTAAACCGTGTGTAAATGTACTTGGATATAAGAATTAAGAGGACCTGAGAATGCACAAGTCAGCGAAAGTTTCTTTCAGCAGTGCTGTAAACAAGGTAGTCGTAATCCTTGAAATCATTCATAAGTGGAAGTAGCTCAGTTATTCTGACACCTGTGGTGCTTTGCAAAGAAGCCTTGGAGGAACTCCTGACTCTCCCTCTTGGTAGCTGTTTCTTTCCTGGAACCATGAAGTTACATTGCTCTTCACTGTGGATAGTTTGGATTAGTTGCTGTAACAGATAGTAACTTAATTCTCTTTTTTCAGTTTTTCGTCGCTCTTTAGAATTGGGGATATCTTCACTGAGTAACTTGCTGCTTAAAGAAAGTAACAGAAGTTGGGAAATTCAGGTAGGCAATGCTTTCAGTTTACTATTCACTTTAAATATTGATGCAAATATGTATGACAGATCTATAAATATTCATTGTGGTACCGGAACCATCAAAGCATGATAAAGATTTTAACCTTACTAAGATTGAATGTAGTTTCATTGCATCTCTTGTGAGCTCTAAGCAGGCCCTGATAAGCCCCTGATAAGAATTCCAACAGACTTATGATATTCAAGTGTTCATTGTGCTCATAATAATATATTAATGTTCATATCTGATATGACAGGAGGTCCAGGTACTTTGTAATGCTCAATAAATTTAACAAACTGTTTTTGACAGACTGTTATGTTGCTGGCCCAACAGACTCTGGTATTCATGGTGTGTGCAGCCACATACACTTCCATTTATTTTCCCAGTTTTCTTATCAAGGAAAATTCTTGATTTGCTAATTACATGTATTTCACATTTCACTTTCTTTGTGTCAAGTAAGGCTCTAAATAGATCTCCGATACTAATTCTTATATAAGATGACAAAATTCTTTTGGTGTCCTTTGTGTAATAACTTTAATGGTTTTAATAAATCAGTTTGCAGCTCTATATATTACAGTGTTGTTTATCCAGGTTTGCTCTGATTTTAAAGATCCATCCGCCTTTAATTCACCACTTCCTAGTTTTTCCTTCAAGTACACGTGCTTTGGTGTTATATAACATGTAGGAATGGCCAGTAGTTTTAATTACCTGAATTTTCCTCCACCAAATTTCTTGATTTTCAGATAGATTTATTCCTATTTGACTTCACTCATTGATGATAATGATTGTAGCACATTTATGTAGGGTTAATTGCTGTGGATTACATGAATACCAATGAAACAGTTAAACCCTGAAATTATTGCTGATTTCTTATGACCTCAATTCTGCATAGCAATTTTAATTTTAGAAGCTTGCAGTTCTCCTTTAATATTTTTCTTTACTCTTTTCATATTTTACTGTCTAAAAATCCAAATGAACTGTGTGGAAAAGTATTCTGTAGGATATCAGTACCTTAGGAAATGTACGTTAAAATCTCAGTCGCATGCTGTTTTCTCAGAAAGAGATGCAACTTGTGGAACATATTGCAAGAATTCTCCATATAGTGTTTTGCAGGCTTTGTTGTTGATTTCTTTTTCAGGAACTAAGTGTCTCTCTATTTTACCTTACTCACTGCTTCTGATCACCATTCATGTAGTGTGTAGTTCAAGTAGCAGTAAAAATTGATGCTTTACCCTAAAAATATTCAAAGTATGTTGAATTTTGTTTAAATACTGATAAAATTATATTTTAAATGTAAAGATACTGGTCAGTGTTACATTTTCTGTTTCATTCTTTCTGTCTCCCTTCCCCCATGTTCATTTGAGCACTCTGAAATGTTTTCAGTAGGACTGACGATACCAGACATGTTAGGGCTTATCCTTCATGTTGTGCACTTCCTCTCCATTATCACCTGATCTTTTTAGCTCTGATTTCACTATTACTTGTAAGATGTTTCTGCCAGAGAGTCTGGGGAGGAAAGTCTGCACAGGAATTTACCCTGGAGAAACACGTGACAGAAAGGTGATTGTATTATTAGCATGAGAAACTGAAGTGTAAATGGCATCCCACGCTGGGAGCAGGTGCTGCAGTCTCTGTTGCTGACCCTGCAGCTCCTCCTCTGGCCTGCTGCTTGCTGCTGGGACTCAGGGGCATCCCCAGATGTTTTATGTGCCCACCATGTGAAAAAATGTTTCACTGCCGAATGAGAATGGGCTGTGCAGGTGGGGAATCTCTGCCCTTCTGACTCTGTCAGGAAAGGGGAGAGAGAAATAAATAGTAGCCCAACCCTAAGGTAATTTTTAAATAGTTTTGAAACCATAAACTTGAAACCACTGCCAACCCCATAAAAATTCACAACCAGAAAAATCCCATCCTGTGAGGGTGGATGGAAAGGGGAAGAAGGAAGGCAGTTGGGTAGTGTGTGTAGGGGTGATAAGGACAGGTAAATGATGATGATGATGATGATGACGATGTCTATTTGAAGAAGATGACTCAGAGGAAAAGAAGAGCAATATTTAAAACCAGAGGGAGGTAAGGGCTGTACTGTAAGCAGCAGCAGGAGGGCACAGGGATGGATGACAGCTGGTGCAAGAAGGCAAGTGGTGAAGAAGCAGGACTTCTAGAGCAGGAGTGGTTCAGTGATTGGTGATCCCCACTGGAGCAGAAGCAGAGAGGAAGCAAAGAGAACTCCGCAGTGCAAAAATATGTGTGTTTCATTCTTGTGCCAGAAACAAGTGAAGTGCAATGGGTGTTACCAACCTGTTGGCTGGCCTTTCTGTACGAACTCCAGGAGTGTCTGCAGGAAGCTTCAATCATAAATCAGGAAGTACAGCCTTCCTGACTTGCCTTGCTGGCGGCTATGAAGTTGGTGACGGTAAAATCTCCATAGACACCTTATAATGTGGCCTATTCCAGATAAAACAAACAAACAAACAAAAAAAAAAACAAAAACAAAAACACCCTTAGATTCTAATATTTTTCTTCATTTATCTTAAGTTTTTTTGAGATTCAGAAATTGAAAGTATGTAAGATAGTAATGGACAGTGCCCTAGTGCCATTTCCTGCTGCCTCTTTGCCTAGAACCCTGCAACTTTTCCTTTCCCTGCTTCACTGCAGTTGTGTGGGTGGACTTTGTTCACATGCCAGGGTTTTTTGTCGCATGACTCTGACCATGTGCTTTGTGGATGTACTTCCAGTCATGTGAAGGAGAAGCTTTTAGGCTTGTGGCTCTTCTTCATAGTTAGTATATTCCTCATCCAGCCTCACAATACACTTAAACATACACTTTCCAACTGTTAAGAGAAAACTCAGAAAAATCTGGGGAAAAAAAAAAACAACTGAAAATGGGTTTTTCTCAATTTTTCCATTCTCGTATTGCTGATTCACTAAAGTTCTAGAATACTGGGGTGAGGGAAAAGATGAAAAAAACCTCTCTCTTGAGAAGGTAGTTTCAAAACTGTAAATTACTTAAATTTGGCAAGGAAGCCTTTGTTCCATTCATGTCTAGCACTAAAAGCTGGTGCAACATTCCTGCATTACTCTTTGCATGCAGAAGTTGTCACCCTAAGATGCTGGTTCATATGTTGTGTGCGCATCTTGATGTCACCATAGAAAAAACACACATCTTCAAAATCTCATTTATGTCTTTTATATTTCCTTTCTCTTCTAGTGTATGATTTTCAAATTTGGTCCATGGGCTGGGTTTTCTGTGCAAGATTTTAGTTTCGTGCGTGAAGAAATGTTTAGACTTCATCCACCACACTTTCATTAATTCTCTATGATTCTAATTTTCAGTTTAATAATTGATTCAATAATTTGGAGCAATGCCATAAAGAGTAATTGTATTTCATTTACATAATTGAAATTTAATTCAGTGCTTTTTACTTTAAGGGCAAAGGAAAGAAACATTTCAGAATTTTATTTTATGAAGGACTTCTGTTTTTCAGTATAGCTTAATTACTTTTAATTTCTAAATTTGTATAATCATATTAATCCTATAGAATAATTAAAGCAGCACAGGTAGAAAACTGGCCTTCTGTTCTTCTGTTCTGTTACTCTGTTTCAGATGCCCATTTGTACATTTCATTACTGCTGATTCTTGTACCATCTGTATTTGTATCTGACTGTCCTCCACTTCCTCCATTGTTAAACTTGGGTCAAATCACTGGGGTGCAACTGAATTATGTGACTGATCCAGCTTCTCACATAAGTGTTCAGAAATGGTTTCGTTTGTTTCCCTGAAACATTTTATTTGCATTTCGAGGTAGAACATAGCTGATCCAGCTGAGCTATATTAATGAGAAAGTCCACAGTTCTTTTGCTCTCACTTTTATGTGGAACATATAAGTTCCACACTTGTATGTGGAACATGAAGCACAAATTCTCTGAAGCTTCATGGTGTTAGAAATCATAAAACAGAGGAGAGCTAGGAATCAAAGTCTGTCAATAGGACAATTGCAGTCGTGGAGAAACCATGGAAACCAAATTTCATTATACCTGTCTGTATGCAGAGAATAGTAAACAAAAAGTAGGATAGAAAAGTGTGTAGGGAATATTGGTCAACGACTAAATTAGATACTTAAACTGGTTTGTCCCCCTCTGTGCTGTAATGGGGAAGAGAAGGGAAGCACAGGACGCACAAAGGAATTATGCTGGGAAATACACCTGCATGAATACACCTCAGAGATCTTTATTTTTGGAATTTCATAATTAGACTTCTAATTCGCTACAGAATAGTTCTCTTCTATAAGACATTTTTTTTTCCTTTCTGGGAGTTGTATGCTATAATCTCTTTCTTAAAATGACTAATCTTATGTACAGTGGGAGATAAGACTTCCTGAAAAACCTGTGTCCTGCCTTCTTACACTGTAATTTGCAATCAATTTTTTTTTTAATATGTGGTTTTATACTGGAAAAAAAATCTGCCATTTTGTAGTTAATGGCACAAAGCCCAAGAAGCATAAGAGTATAATTCTGGCTTTTTATACCTCGAATAATCACATCTCCAAGGAAAATGCCCCGAAGTCCATTCAATACTTACTGTTTGGGACAAAGTGCTCTCTGCAGAGAGAATGCCAAGGACAAATGTCCTGGGTATACTTGAACATTGACATCCTGTTTCCTGGGAGAGCCTGGGCTGAGTGTTTGTAGTCCTTGCTATGTTCAGTGCTTGCTCTTTGTCTTCTGTACGTCAGATTTGTATGTGGAATGCTATCCATTGACTAAAGCTGCCAGACAGTATGTTGCACAGTCAGATTAGATTGCTGTAGGTATGAAATAATTAAAGACTCCTATTCTGCAGCATGAAGTTACTTGAAATACTTAAAACCTAGTAAGTTAGGTAGCTCAGAGGGAGAGAAAAGCTTCTGTGAAATCTGAGAACTGGCTGAAAGTGAACACAAGCAGGAGAGATCTGTTTGTTCTATTAACATGTCTAAATGCTCTTGAATTCTGGGTGGAGCTTCTAATCATGCAGCTGTCTATTTTCTTGAAAGGAAAGAAAAGGATCCTATTCTCTCCCATATGAATGATCTAGTATAAAGAAGGAAAGCACAAGTAACGAACAGACGTGTGCTAATGGCAGAAATTAATTTTCAAGTTCATCTTTGCCACACAAAATAGCATTGCAGTTTGTCTTTCAAACCAGCAGTTGGTACAGCACACTAAAGGAAAGAGAATGGATTGTATTCTAGCTTTGTTCTTAACATTTTGTGCAGCTTACTGTGTAGGTCCTTGTTAGGAAAAGCACTTTAACCTGTGTCCCTTGAAGGAGTGATATGTTTCAATATATACTTGTTCAGAGTTTTGGCACATAGATTCAGAATACGGTCTTGAAAATTTTAGTAAAATTTTTTGCTTTGGAGGTGCAGATTTTACAGACTTCTTGCTTCCTTTCTGTTGTTTCACAGAGACCTAGTTTGCAATGTCTACTCATGTCCAGAATTATTTGACTGGACTGTTTGGGTGCTCCTTTATGTCCAGGAGACACTGATCCAGTTTCTTGGTCAATGCTTCATTCATATAATATTAGGCTTACCATGAGACATCACTTAGCTTCTTTTTAAATACAAAGAGTGAAGCAATATCTTGCTGTTCCTGGCCCACTTTAGCATGAAGTAGTGGCTGTGGATTTTTCAAGAATCTGTTTTCTTCTTTTGACTGAGGCAATTCAAAAGAAACATGTCTTGTCTTTAAGTCTTTCTCTGCTTTGAAATGTAATTTCAATTGCATTGAAATCAGTCTTAATCCTTCTAGTCTTTTTTTCATTCCCAGTTATTAATCCTACCAGGAATGTTTTCTGTTACTGAGTAAATTGGGGAGGAAGGGTAAGTAGGCCAGTATTTCCATTATTCCTGTTGCATAATTGATCTGCCTTTCTCTGCATTATGCATGACTGACCTTCCGTTTGGGGCTGGTTTATTAAACTTCATTTCAAGTATTTGTCAACAGTTACTTTGTCAGTCATGCTGGGTCTTAATTATGAATCACGTTCAGAGGCTGAGCTGCGTTTGTACATGCTGGGCACATTCACTCCTTGGTGCACAGTGGGGAGACCTGTAACAGTGGATAGCCTCAAGCTGTAACTTCTTTAAATCCCATTGACAGGTGGAAGAGGAATGCTGCTTTTGAATTGTCTCAGGCAGGAAAATAGTGGGGAGTTTCAGTAGCTTCAGTGGGTTTTTGTTTGCTTTTTAGTTAATATGAGTGAATTAAAAAATCTGGATGGTAAGGCTACCCTGGCTCCCTTTTTAAGGGTAATCTATTCAAGTTAGTGCTAGTGTCATGGGAAAGAAGCTTTTGCTGTGGTAGGGAGGAGGTGTGAAGTACCTTCTCTTAAAGAAGACTACATGGGTGATAGTTACTTGTAGCATATATATATATATATATATATATGTGTGG
>WBNO01017138.1:0-11654 GCA_013400575.1 Peucedramus taeniatus | reverse complement strand
GGAGCGCCAGAGGAATTGTTTAATTTTTAAAGTAGCAAGCTAAATCTGTAGTTGAGTAGCACCTGCATCTCAAAAAATCTGTCAGGCGTTGAGTGGAAAGTGCTGGGTACATGACACTTCTGACAATCTAGCAACCTAACTTTCCATCTGAGTTTTGAGATGCTTCTAACATAAGGGCCCTAACTTAAGAAGTCACAGGAGACTGCTGTATTGAATGTCTTTTAATGGACTGTGACTTAACAAGTAAATGAAAAGCCACACAGTGACATGAATCTCTGGTCCCCACTGATTTTAAAGTGCAGATCCCCAGAGTAGTTTGTACATAGGTGTTACTACTTGATTTATTTGTTGTAATGAAAACAAATTCATGGAGGTTTGCTGAAATTACTCATTGTTAACAGAATTGCCATGGAAGAAAAACAAGACTTACTGTCAAAATTTTATTTACCTTCAGATAACTCAGTCCATAGAATGATTTTGCCAACAAGTGCTCTCTCATGAATACAATGGTTCCTTTGTTTCTGTACCCTTTCTTTTGCTCTCCATCTAGCTTATCCATATCTCCTGCAACTGTCTTTGCCTGTGAATATTAACATACATTTCAGCAAAGCTTTTTAATGTAGTAGGTTATCTGTTGTGCTTTTACTTTCTATTGTTTAGATTTTCTTGTTTAAAACCAAACAAATCTCCCGCCCAGTTATTTTGTATCATGTGTAAACTTCAGACCTATTTCATGAGTGTAATTTCTCCCTCTATGCTCTGTTCTGCCTTGCTTCTCTTCTTCGTCTCTTTCCCCCCTTAGAACACTAGCCTTTCCTGCTAGCTCCAATATAGCACTAACCCTTCCTGTTACCTTTCAGCCTCTTCCTTTCTGCTGCTCCTGTCTCAGAACAGCTATAGTGGTTGGTACCACTGTGTGATTCTGTTAGCTTGACCCAGAATTTAAAGGCTGATGGATAGCGTTACATTATGAAGTCCTTTGTGGTGGGTGGTACAGGAGAAAGACTGTAACTATTTCTGTTCATAAAGCCCAGGAAAAAGTTTATAGTTTTGCAAATACGGACTGTTGCGGCATTTATGGCGAAGGGAGTATTTATGTGTTACAAATTAGAGAATGGTTTGGGCTAAAAGGGATCTTTAAGGTAGTATTGGAGACTTATGGATACTCTTTGTTGACCTATGTATTGGTCCTACATACTGGTTTGCTGTGACCAGTAACCCCTTGTAAACAGACATCTAATTCCCCAGTGTGAAGCTTTGTAGCAGAAAATCTCCATGTCCCAAAGCAAACTGATACAAAAGCACACACTTTTTCAAGTCTCTAGAGGCTGATATACTTTCATTTCCATACGTGTTTAAAGAAGTCATGTCACATTTACCCACCGGAAGCTTTACAGTAGAGTAGCACTGCAGCTGTTGCTAATTTGGTAGTTCAAGTTGAGCTCCAGTGTGGAAGTGGTTCTTTGTTTGTTTCGCTGCCCTTTTTTTTTTCCTTTTTCATACAGCTGAGAATCATCTAGAAGTAGGATTCACATATATCCAGAAATAATAGCTTGTTTTGCAGAAGCTTTATGGTGTTCTGAGGGTGTATTTAATAACACAGTTGCTAGTAAAATGCAGCTGCAAAAGGAACAAAAGTCCATCACTTGGCATATTAAGAGCAGTAACTTTTCAGAAGAGCTTCTGAAAAACTTTTCACTATCTCAGTGTTGTGCTGCTAGTATTGGTACACTTAAAGTGTACTTAATTTTTGATAAACTGCATTTTAAGTATTATAGTAAAATAGGATATTCAAGAAGTGAAAGAATGTATTTTAGACCATTGTTTTCAGAATTTTTGCAAAAATCCTAAACAGTGTGCCTTTTTCCATCAAAATACCAGTACTGTATTAGTCAAAGTTGATGACCACTATGCACTGACTGTTACTGCTGATGTTATTAGTGCTGTCTAAATTTTGCAGCTGTCTGGGATATCAGTATATTACAAAGCAAGTTAAATCAGCATTTTTTTTTTGAGAGTGATAGGTTTGTGCACATCTCACTAGAGCAGTTGAAATGCTTGAGGTATATATCTAGCTATATAAAAATATACACACCTGCCAGTTATTTTCAGATGTTCAATAATGGATGTACTAGTGACATAAAAAGAAGATTCACTCTCTTTTGACAGGTGTCAGCATTATTCACTACATTGCATGTTCAAGAACTGCAGTTATTTCAGCATCACTGTGCATTATTCTACTGCTCCTCTCTTATCCCTCTTTATTTTTCTAGTTACTTCTGTTTGTTGGCTGCCTAATGTGAAATACATGTATTGTTTGTGGCGGTTTTTGTTTTATGTTTTTTTGGGTTTTTTTCCTTGGACTCTAGCTGATGTATGTCTTTAACATGGAAATGGAAGTTCTTTCTACTAGTTGTTCTATCATCCCAGTTACAAAGCTGTGCAACAGGAGGGGGAGACAGAAATGTGAGATGAGGCTAGATGAAAGACCAGGTGGAATCAAATACATAGTATTACAAGTAAACAATGGTACCTGTACCATTTCTTGATCTTATTTTGTTCCATAAATATTTGTTTAAATATTTATGATATATTCTCATGATGGAAGCAACCCCACAATTCTAGGTTAAGAAAAAAAATAAACTTTTTGTTGTACTAGAAGTATTTCACTCAGGGTCCTTGAATAGTGCCGGTTGTATTCTTCAGGATTAGATGCTTTACTGAGACAGCTAATTGTAAACGTGCTGCTTTTTTCAAAATGTGAACTTTTATTTCATTGGAAGAAGTGTGGTTTGCTCAGCTCTGCTTTCTTTGTGCCCTTCAGAAATAATCATGAGGCTAGAAGATCTCAGTAGAACTACCAAGGGGAAACCCATGAGAGAAGATCTAACCTATTTCTCAGAAAGTTACCATGAACAAGACTGGGCTGTCCTTTGTTAACACAGAGTTAAAACAGCATGCTTCTGCCTATGGCCCTTCCATCCTAGGTCACAATTGTCAGATTATGAGACAGGTACCAGCCTTTGGTTCCAGACTATCTGGAAGTCATCACCCCCTGACTGTTCAGGAGTACAGTAAGTGCACAACCTTGCCAGCATGCTCTGGTAATCTTACAGTCAGGAAACAATGGAATTCTTATTGCCTTTTATGGAGACTTGGTTTCCTTTGAGCTGGCACAGATCCTAGATGTTTCCTTCACTGTCCAGTGTGGTAAAGAGAGAGACCTTCAGGTACAGGACTGATGGTTTGATGACATTAAGTGAAAAACTAGTCTGGCCTTTAGTAAAGGCCTAGATGAACTGTGATTTCCTTTCCACCTTTTGCTGTGTGATAGTCTGGCACCCTGTGTGGGAATGCTTTTGTACTCTATTCAGTCTCTGCATCTGCTATTTGTGTAGAACTGATAATTGTTAAAGTGTCCATTGTAAACTACTTGTACATGACCACAAAAATATATTTGATGAATTATTGTGTATTGATACTGAAGGTTCCCATGAAGAGTTAATGTTTTTCTCTTCTCTAATAATTTTCTGCTCTTCAGCAGTGAATTTTTGCTCTGAGAAAGGGAAATCCAAAATGAAAACAATTAATTTTTTTTTTCTTATGACACCAGAAATGCTAAACAGCTTCTTTTTAGGAAATTGCTGACAATATTCTGGCATTTGCAAGCTACAAGATGCCAAACCCATCCAAGAAATAATTAATTTTTAATTTTATGTATTTAGCTACACTTCCTGAATTGAAACACTGCCTATAGCCCTCTCTTTCACAAGTGTACAAAATGAATCTAGCTCTTAATGCCAGTAAAGATTTAAATTAAACCATGGGAAGGTTGTTCAGTGTGAATGAACAGTGCTTGAGACCCCAGCACAGTAGCTGATTTGGTCCTTGAGTCCTCTTCTCTTTTCTGTCTTCAGTCTGTATGCCCCGGAGAAGGCCACATCTCTTAAACAGAGCTCTTTCTGGAAGTCTGGGTTTATTAGGAGACTGTTCTCACTAGTTTTAAAAATGCAGGTCTCCGTCTTAGTAGTTCTTAAGCTGAACTGCAATGGGAGCTCCCCATCCAGTCGTGAGTCAAGACTGGCTCATAAAGGAGCAGTTTCTGCAGTGCTTCCCTGGAAGGGAGCAAGCTGGTGGTGACAGGGAGCTGGGCCAGGGCACTGTGCCTTCTGCAGCTCTTCATGTCAGTGGTCACGTCTGGCAAAGGCTTGCCTGCCTGCTTCTGCTGGGGGGAGAGTGGGAAATGCTCTTATCTGGCGGCTGGGAGGAGCAGATAATGAAACCCTTTGTGTCCCTCTCCAGAGACATGTGCTTCAGCAGCAATGAGCTGTGCAGCTGCAACCCTAGCAACAAGGGCCTGGAGAAGAGAATGAGGGCAGCTTCCCAGCATAGGATGGCCAGAGGGTTAAGGATGAGCAAATTGAATGGGTAGCACAGTATTTAGATGAACCTGTGTGCCTGTTATTCTTCTAGAGATTTTTTTTTTTTTGGTTTTAATTTTGACACTTAGACTGAAATATATCCATGTGCCTTTTAGTACATAGATAAACCAATGACTAAAGACTTGCCAGCGTCTTTGTTGCTTTTAAGAGTCTTGATAGTGCATTTTCTGGGGAATTCACAGTTTTGTTTGGTACAGTGTAGACACCAGTGCATTGTCACCAGTTAAAGAGCATGAAAGAAGTCAATTTTGATTTTTAGTGTAGATGCACAAAATCCTTAAAGATGGAATGGTTTAAGAAAGGAATTTATTTTTAAAAGTGTACTAATTGAAAGCGTTACTTACATTGGTGCTTCTAAAGTGGTTATGCTTCTTGTGACAGATGTTTTCTAGAGAAACTGATGTTAAATACTTCATTTTTCAGGTGCAACAATCTGATCTATTTCCATGGGAAATTCCAGGAATAAGTTGAGGATAACTCTACTGATGAGAATATGATAGGCTTCATTAATTACCTTGCTGTGGATAGGGTTTCACAAGCCACAGTTTAGGCTGCATGTCTGGGAGAGAGGGGGCGTTTGTTTGAGGGAAAGACTGAATAATGAATACCTTAAACCAAATGATCTGTGTCTGAGTGGCAGACAAAGAGGGCTTTGGGGCAGTGACTGATTAATCTGTGTGAAAGGACCGCAGCCATATCTGGCCTGCATGCTGAATCTTGCATGTGAGACATCACTCCTTATTTCTCCAGAGAAAAAGGGGAAATCCACTTAGGAAGCAAGAGCACCATGCCAGTGAAGGTGCTGTTACTGACTGCATGATGCTGATCTAGTTACTGTAATGAGGAAATTTTGGTTATTTTAGTTCTGTTTTCCAATCTTTTGTCAAATGCAGTGGACGTTTTTTAACAAGTTATGTACAGATCTTTGTTTGTTCTCCCTTACATTTTCATGCCTCCTAGATGCAGTCTGTAATATTTGTCCTACAGGCTGATCGTAAGTCACAGCCCAGAGCAAATGAAGCAGCAGATGTGTTTGCATCCAGGTAATTCCTGGATGTTTTCTTATCAGGCCAAAATGCTGACCTGAGGCAATTGCAAGTCCAGGACCACATTCACTTCCACTGACAGTGCTACACAGGCACTGTTGTCCTGCACAGGAGCTAGGTGAAGAGCTATCATCCCACTAAACTGTTCAAACAAGATTTAATGAAGCTTGATGGTAGAATGAAAGAGTTTCTAATTTCTTGGCTTCCCTTTTTTGTTGCCTCTCAACCTGAGCACTGAAGGTGAAAGCTAAGGAGATCCTGTTCCTTTTACTGGGTATATTTGTTGACCTGCTGTGAAGTGCAGAGGGAAAGATAAAATATTTGGAGACACTTCAATACTCAAGTTGTAGAATTCTCTGTATTTTTTTGTGAGGGGTAGGAAAAATGAGGGAAACATTTTGGTTTGGGAGAGGATTTGAGACTGTACTTAAATACTTAATTGAATAATTGTCTTGTGTTCCTTTCCGAAGTTGCTAGTGAAATCAAAGCTACAGATTTAAAGTTTGACACCATCTCTAACAGTCCTTTTCCTTTATTTGAGAAAGAGTAACATGTCCAAGAGCAACTGCAACTTTTATCTTAGTGCATACTTCTTACACCTTAATCTAAACTTTCAGATAAAAACTGTTATCCCAGGCAAAGGAATTGGTGTGTGGTTTTTTGGGCTTTTGTTTCCTGATATACAGAGTGAATCTTTGTCAACAGATACAAGGAAAATATCTCCCACCCCACCCACACACAGAGAAGGAAAAATGAACAGTTGCGTGACATTGGGGAAGATAGGACATTGTTCAAAACAGAGAAACTTTTTATGGTAAATTGAATTGTCACTGTGCAGCTGTTTGACAATTTAGTTAAAGTAGTTGCTTCTTTCATTTGAGTTTATTCACTTAAGTCAATTACACATGCAGATTTGATTGTACCCTCCAGCAAAACTCTAATGACTCAGCAACAGATCTTTCACTGGAAAGGTTTATATAAATGAAATACTGTTTGTTAGTAAATAACTCAAAACAAACAAACAAAACCAGACACAATTAAGACAAGTGTGAAGGCAGGAAACACCTTTTTTTCTGTGATAGAGAGGCTTCCACTGAATTTTACAGCTTAACTTGTCATGACAATGGAGTTCTACAGCAGTTCTGTAGTGTGCAGACAGTGCTGAAGCAAACTGCAATTTGTGAACGTTTACCAGTTGTAAATATCATATTTGTATGATATGTATATCATATAAATATGTATATTTCAGAGATACTACAGTGTCTTTTTTTGAAGTGTCTGCAGGCTTCTTGGGAATTCAAGGTAACTGGAGATTGGGGAAAGCCATCTCCATAGAACTAAAGAAAATAGTGCATCTTGTCTCAAAGTCAAAAAATCTTCCATTGTACCTCTTTCATAAAAGGCAGTGTGCTAGTTTGGGCTATTTTTGTCTTTTCAAAACTTGTGTAATGCCTGTTTTGTGGTCATTTGCCACAGTAGTTCTTGAGAGAAAATGAAGCTGTTGTACTAGTCAGTGATTTTTATCTCTGCATTGCTGCAATGAGGACATGGGACAAGTTCTGCTGTGTTAAATGAGTCTACATCTCTGTTTTGAAAGGGAAGCGTGTGCTGACCTTGGCAGTAACAGTTAAAGTAGTGGATTTGCATATTAGAAAATTCTTACAGTTTGTCTTGTTTCACCATAATAACAGTCAGAGCCAGGATCATGCTTCTGAATATATATTTACCTTGTGGCCTAAGGAGCTAAGTAGGCATAAAGAGAAATAACTTATTAACTAAGTTTACCTGTCAGAAGAGTAGAATAAGACATCAGATGGTGAGAATAGTGTAGAAGGTTCTGGAAAAGTGTTTATTTTCTGGGCTTAAACTTGAAAGCATCTGGTGTGAAGTCCATCAGGAGCTAAGCCTTGCAATTTACTGTGCTGGCTGTTGCTGGTTTGGGTCTTGAAGGAATCTGGTAATCCTTCCTGTTACAAAGAGCTGCAATAGTTGTTGCTGCCATTTTCCTTATGACTTTGTCGTGTATGTTACAAAAAACTGCCAGTTGTGTTGGCCGTGTGAAAAATCTGTGGTTGATCTTGAGTAAAGGAACTTGTATTTCTTTGTTTCAAGTGGGTAAATGGATTTGAATGATGTGAGAAACACTTCAGTCTTCATGCTTATATTTATTGAGATTCTTACTCCGTGTGGAAGCAGCATTCTTTTCATAGTGAGGCAGCACAAGTATTATACTTCACATTTGTTATTCAGGACTTTCACGTTATCAGCAGAAGTGCTCCATGCCTTGTGATTGTTTTGGCATGAGAAATACTATGGTCAAAAAGCTGTTAATTATTAGGCTTCACTTAGGGTTCCTTTGGTCAGAAGGTTGGGAACTAGAGGGAAGTATGTAATGTGTGTATTTCATTTGCCTTCTTTACCTGTTGGCAAGCAGATAACTAACTAAAATAAGGCGAGAGAGATTGCTTGGAGACTGTGCCTCTGATCTGTATCACAATTGCTGATACTGTTTTCAGATATATTTTCTTACAAATAATCTCATTTCTTCCCTTTCCTCCCTACTAAACAAATTCTCCAGAGTTAGGTCTTTGTATTTGCAAGTATTCATTCAGTGTTGATAAGCAAATATTGCCAGGTAATGTGTTGGCCAAATCGAAGTGCCCACAATAGGGAAAAGCATGTAGCTTCATTGCTGTGCCATCTTACAGCGATAAGATTTTATTTCACACTGAAAACACCTGCTGTAAGTAGATACTATTTTTACCAGTACAGAATTTAATATTTAGTGGATCATTCTTCCTTGCCACATGTGTTCAGTGGAGAAGTACAGATATTCTTGGGCAAGAAGAGAAAGCAATAAGTAGGTAAGAAAAATGTCTGAAGACTGTACTGGGCTAGTATAGAGACCTGGGCAACACGGAGCAGAAGCAGAAAGCACAGGCTTCTCTATTAACAAAAGTTGTAGGAACAAATGTATAAAAGGACTCAGTAGCTATAAGAACCTAGTTCTCTTTTAATGGCTATTTCTCACCATCACTGCATAAAGAGCTGAACACAGCATCAAAGGGCTGCTTGGCCTGTTCTTTATATTTTGTTTTCTAACTTTTGGCTCCTACCCCTACTGTCCCCAGGATTTAACATGCCTACTTCACAGTGCAGAACAGGAAGAACAGAGACAACACAAAAGGAAAAGCACTAGAGACTGAAAACTGTGTATCTTGACACACCTTGAGGGTGGTTGTTTTATTTGTTTGAAGCACCAGCAGAAAGATAAAAGTTGCACACAATTCTAACATTAGTTTCAGCCTTAAGAGCAGCATACTAGTGTGAGTATATTGAGGAATATGCCTCATAGTTTGGGGGTTACTTTTCCCAAGTTCTGCATTCTCTGTCACTCTAGTTTCTTTATTTCTTTGAAATTTGAGCTGTACCAGTTTGATCATCCTACAGAAGCTACACAGACATACTACATAGACAAGAACAACAGAATATTTATTAATTTTTTTTTAAACCCAAAACATACGGAGTGCGTCCATGGCAAAAATGTCAAGGTAAATTGTGTAATAGGGAAAATTACTACGAAGCCTTGGTTAATTTATTCTAAAAGAAAACAGTGTGTTGTATGTCTTTACTTGGAGTGTCATTCATAAGGAAAATTATAGTAAAAGGCTAGTGATGTTGCTAGCTAGGCTACTTGCCTAGTATACACACTATTCAGATGCTTATTTGTCCTTCTTCCTGTATATTACCTTTTTGAAAGTGAGAAGGTAGAGAAAATATTCTTTGAGAAAGAGGGGCAAAAAGTTAAGGGAAGGGGGTGGGATGAGAAAGTGCTTGTGAGCTGTAAGGAAATGAAGGGGCATATTTTTCAGACTTAGATGGCTTAATCATCAGAATAAATTTCTAGGGGCACTAATGGAAACTGCATCACTTGTTTTCTTCAAATGACAATTTTCTTTGAATGCCTGTTAAAAAAAAGATTATACAAATGGACTAGAGGTTTAAGATCTTCGGTAATTACTTTAATGTATCTTTGTGTAGAGTATTGGTTAATGATGTTGTGGAGGTCTTTCCAGATGGGAAGCACACCTATTTATCACTGTTTCTGTTTGTAACTAGAAATTCCAAAACAGGCTGCCTTTAATTAATCTGGCATTTATCTACACAATGAAGTTTCAAACTTCAGGGAGGTTTTTTCTGCTTCTTAGTTTACAAAATAAAACAAAAACCCCAAACAAACAAAAGAAGACTGAATATTTGGTTAAATACAAAGCACTACAAACATGTTAGTGGCCACAAATCAATCAATTACTTAACTATATATTTATTTGTTGTTTTAAAAATATACTTTCAACTTAATAATGCTTGCCAAAGAGCAATTATGCAAAGAAATGCAGTTCTAGCAAATACGTATCCATCAGAAAACACAATGTTAGTTTTTTAGTAACTTCCATAGGTCAGCATTTGTAGCTAAGGTTTCTTTCCTGTGTTTTGGTTTTTTTAGCCTGTTTTTCTTGTGCAGGTTGTCTCACTTACCAGGCTTTTGACTCTTATTCGTAGTCTCATGCTTTAAGTATGAAGTATGTATCTTGAGGAAAAAAATGAGGCATTTTTAAATCCTGTTATGTCATATGAGAATCCTTTCAAAATAGAATAAAAAATTATAGTGACTTGCACAAACCCTTGTATTAATAAACAGGGAGTAATGAAGTGTCATCTGGCACAGTTACAGTCCTGTATTGTTGCCTATTTGTAGCAAAGAGAACAAATCTTCTTTGACATTTTGCTTGGTGTGTATCTGGCAAGTAGGCCTTGATAACTCTAACAACTGTGTATGTGTTTTATTAGTGTTACCTAAAGAACAGGCTCGCTGTATCCATTAGGGGTTTGTTAGATGGTTTTGTCAAAGAGCTGCTGAGGATACTGCAGAGCTTTTATAAATACATAAGATTGACATAAGGGGAATGACACTACTAAGAGTACATAAAACTTGGTAAATATGTACTCTTAACTCACTATGTGTATACTGTAATTTTTTCTGTACAGTAGAGAAGTAGTTTCCATGGACACTGCAGCCACTGCAGTATATTCATGTTATATATCCTTACTTCAGTCAGTCTTTCCACTTAAAGAAGGATTCAACCTGTTCTTCTCTTAATATTATAAAGAGAAGAACAGGTTTATTATGTTAATTGAGGAGCAACATGTGTTACTAACAGACATGCAGAGGACCACTCGTTATGTTTGTTCTGAGCAATAAAACTGTATAACTGAAAAGATTCCCTTTAAAAATAATGTGATTTTGTCGTGAAATTATCTGAATATGTCTTTATAGCCGTATTGCTAGAATGCAGTGAAAACAGATACCAAGGCAGATGTGTAGAGTTCTTTTTAAATACATCACAGATTAAAGTAATCAGCAGTGCATATTCAGTGTGGGTTTTTTCAAGGCATACTATTCAATGAACTGCAGAGTTCTCTGAGCTGCATGTAGAACAACTTCTGCTGAGGCATATATCTGTTGCTTTCTAGGAAAAGCTAACATATTTTACTGTTGTTATGTCTGTTCATAAAATTGTAAAAGATTAACATACAGAATTCCAAAAACTAGTAGATATTTGTTGGCCTATTGAAAGGATCTCTGTCTTTACCATCTATGAGCAGTTCCAATGCCCCACCTCTGTGAGGAGATACACATGTAAATCCTTAAAATGGTGGAAATGTGTGTGCTTAAAACAAAGCTGACTGTGAATGTCCTTGGCTGTCTTAAAATACAATTGTAGCATGCCTTAGTTTCCCACACATATAAAGAGGAAGAGGTCAGGAGACTTCCTTAAAGCCTATACCTGCCATGAGCCTCCTGTTTATTTGTTTGCTTGGTTTTAGCAATTAAGCTAATTCCTTTTAAACACTAGAAATAGAATTCATGATGACTGATTATACTCAAAGATCCTTATAGATATGCATGAGGGTTTTTTTACAGTAAAGACCTGCCTTTGCTGTGACAATCCTATTTCAAGTTTGACACCACAAATTATAGCAAAGACGTCACTAGATCTAAGATGATGAATCTTGCCTGTTTAGGGAAAAAGCTATAGAGTGGTTACCTGCTTGGTACTATTTTTCAAAGCTTTGGTGACATCTTTGAATCATTAATAATATATAT
>WBNO01017131.1:0-15424 GCA_013400575.1 Peucedramus taeniatus | reverse complement strand
TTTCCCCAAATGCCATCGGATAATGGACAGATACCCTACTGTTGTAACATAGAGTTCAAAGACTATTGAAAAGCTCTTAGAGACCCAGATATTTCTCTACAGTGTCTTCTTACTACTTTTTGAAGTAAATGGAAGATTGCTCTGCACTGAAAGCACAATCCTTTGAGGAAGATTCACTCCTCAGAACCGTCCCAACAGGAGCTTGGGGTCTGCAAGGCTGAGCAGAAAAACATTTTGGTTGAGTTCCACATGATGTGATATCTCAGGTTCAGCAGCAATAGTAGTCATTTGCAAACTCTTTGATTAACTTGAACTGGCAGTATGACAGTGGGTTTTTCTCTCTGCAAAACTCTTTCTTCATTATCATACACATATTGCAAAATCCTTAAAGCATCCGGAAAAAAAAAAATTGAAATGACTGCATATATTTTACCTTTTACCTTTCGTTCTCCTTGTGTTTATTACTTATTACAAGTAAGCCTGACTTTCCAGTGAAGCTCAGTTGTGTGGAGGGGGAAATACTGCTTTCATACAATGATAAGTGTCTGATTTCTCTGGGAGTTTACAACCATTTATCAAAAAAATAAACAAAAAATCCATATTTTGCTCCAAAATGAAAGCTATCAATATAAACAGTTGTATATCCTTACTTTTCCTCTTCCTCCATAAACTCAGGATTACTTCCTGAGCAGTTTTAGGATATATAGTTTGGGTGTCTTCACTCCTTGGGATTTGATTTCTAACCAGATGCATCTCCTATAAAACACTAGGGACAATCTTCCTGTTATTTAATGCAGTGTCTCAGACAAACACAAAAACAAGAGAAGGAAATGCAATCCTGGCAAAGAACTCCACAGGCTGAAAAAAGAAAATAATGAAGCAGTATTATACAGATTATATCTGCTAGAAGGCACTAAATTGACACCTTTCAACAAAGTTTAGAAATTATGAGAGTGTTACTTTTGATCATTCTCCAAAGCCTGTTAATAAGCACCAGTCTACTCAGATTCAACATACCAGTGATACAGAGCTACCTACCTAAAGCAAAAATGTTGGACCAGAATAATTCCATATTTACCAAGATGCAAACACAGACATGTACACCTACACCTGGACAGCATTGCATGTGCGATATTGATTGTTCATGAATACAATGTATACCATTTGTTGGCATTGCTTGAGTGTGTTTGCTTGTTTGACTTGAAAATGAAAGTTAAAAGGAAGATACAGATTGTATAAAAATGCCTTTAACTATTACTCATCAGAGCAAGTGGCTTTTTGGTTTTGTTAGGAAAACTAGTGTGAGTAATTTTTTACAAGAAGAGCAGAATTTTTAATCAGTAACAAATCTTTTTCTCCTTATTTGTAATTATGTATAAATTATAGCTCATCTTCACTTACTACACATGAAATATTTTATGCATTTCTTGTATTTACAACACTACCCTGATGATGCTAAATTTTCAATTAGCAATTCTTACATTTTGATGAAACCCCCCAGAAATGAATGGGCTGTAATCTATAAGTAAAAGTTGAAGGTTAAAAATAATTTCAGTACTTCTGTATAAGTTAAGGGTATGATTTTTTGAGCAAATACTTATACTTAGTGGCTTGTGAATAGAAATTGTATTTTTTTAAAATTAAATCATCTTATTGCAATCAAATAGTAAACAATGAGTTTATTCAAGACTAGGATTTCATAAGCAGAAAAAAACAGTGGAGATAGTCAAGGATGGGTTTGTTTTGGTTTTTTTTTTTAATATGCATGAGTCCTCTGTTGATTCATAAGATGGTTCTTTGTAATTAATTTTATTTGTTATTAAAATATCTACTTGGATATGAGTAATTAGTCAGAAGTTCTCAAATTGATGTAAAAGCATAGGAACCCGATTACAATTTTAAATATTTACATAAAACAGATTATTTTTCTCCCATTGATTTCTGACAGAGCAGATTGTTCTTAATACTTTTGAACAGCAAAGACATTTCTGTAAGTACTTATGTACTTACTGACCCCCTAACCACTATTTCAGAATTTATTTTGTCCCATCAAAGGTGAAAAAGTGAAATGTATGTTTAGATTTTCTTTCCTTAAAAGAGAATTGATGCATAGCACAGGAGTTAGTCAGTTGTCTTTAGTCAAGTGGAAGTCCTTCACTGGTATTAGTGATTAAAAATATGGTTTCTGATAGAACATCTTTAGAAAGTCAGGAGTCTGGAAACTAACATGAGATGATCTGCTGGTTCAGCAATACTCTCACCAGGGAAAGTGTTAGGACAGGAGGAACAGCACTGACTGCACAAAAAGCTATTGCATGCACAAACTAAATATGAACTGTCAGGTTCATATTAACCTCTTCATGGATTTCTTCTACTGAGGAATTATTTTTTAAATTATATTGGCAATAATATCTGCATTTTTATTGGCATTGATTTTTTTTTTGGTTTTAGGATGCTGCCACATGGACAGAAAGAGCTCACAGAAGCTTATGTGTCCATTACTTGTAACCTTAGTTAGAACTTTTCTATTTTGATAAAGTCTTCTCCTATGTCTATAGTCTTTCTCCCATACACCTGTAACAATAACTTGTTAAACCCAAAAGGAAACAATTTTCCCTTATAAACCAAATCCATGTGTGGATATACATAAAATCCAAGATGTGCCCCTCACATCATATATTAGGTTGTATTCCAGTGTAGTAAGCCAAGACCATGTCTGCTACATGCTTTACTTATTTGATTTTTTCCAAACAATGTTGTCTGGATAAAGGGTGAGAAATAACTCTCAAACACCAGATTCATCGCAGCCAAATCTGTCGGGGAAATTTCTCTGGATGCCTTGTTCCAGCATAAAGGAAGAGCACTTTAAAGAATGGAATGTGGCAGTTTTAAGCAATAACATTTACTTATCCACATCTGAGTTTTAAGAAAGCATCTTCCCCTTTTATTCACATGTGGCATTCATTGCTTCATGATTGAATCTTATTCACTACAGCATCTTATGAAGCTGGAGTGAGTTGCCTATACAAACTTGCATGCATTTCTTACCTACTTGGAAATATCATGGGTATTATCCTTCCTTTTTTTAGTTAAACATAATTAATTATGGCCTAAGTAGGGGCTATGAAATTTAATCCACTGTGTGAATATGTGTATTTGCAGTAGTGACAGTCACTACATACAGAGCTGATTGAATTTTTTTTAAGAATCAGATACATGTTTTGAAAATTACTGTTAAAAAATAATTTCATTAATTAAATAATCTCAAAAAATCTTGCATAATTTGAAGACTGAAAGAAAATGTTTTTTCATATAACTTGCAAGCATAGTTTGGGTGCCTCTAATGACAGATAAATGGTCCCAAAAAGAAAAATGCTCCCATCTGAAAGAAAAGCTATATGCCTGCTCTTACTCAGATTCCCTTTATTTTTGGAGAAAAAAAAATAGAACTTTATGGGTTTTGGTGAAATTTCTGTTCTTGGAGATTGCCTTATGATATTTTGAGCCTTCCAGATATTTCAAACTGATTAACCAAAAATGCAATTTTCTTTCCTTAGTTAACCTGACTCTTCTATTAAGCAACAGGTTTGACTTATTTCTCTATCAGGAGCCTGTAAATTTAGAGATAAACGTTAGAAAAATGTTTGAGGAAATGAAGAAATAGTTTTAGATTCTAGTATCAATATTTACTTTAAAGCTTGAAAACTCAAATGAAATTAACCCCTTAATTCAGAAAAAATAAATGAGTCATCATGGATGAAGAATTGAAATTATAAGAGCAATGTACTTTGTGATTTTGAGTATTGAACCTGCTGCATGTTAATTTGTGTTAACTGTATGTAAGCAGGTCCCTTACAGTCTTCCTGAGAAGAAACTCATCTTACTGCATTTATTAGCTTTCAGTGATGGAGAATAATCCAAAGTTCAGGAAACTGAATTGCTGGCACTGGCTGAGCAGGGAAACCTGAAATGCATAGTACAATTCCTAGGGGAGGAACAGCCAGTCACACAGCTGAGATACCATAAGCAAACTCCTGCTGGAGAGACTATTCTTGAAAGTGGGGAATATGAAAGTCTTAAGCTCTGCAGCACCAGAAACTCTTGAACCGTAAACCCTGCTAGTAGTTATAGGTAAGTCATGTCTGGCTGTAGGGAGGGAGGCACAATATATCACTGACCTTGGAAAGTGCAGCCTGATAAACACAAGGAAAATCACATGTCAATAAAGCAAATCCTCTGTTTCCTTGTTCACTTAAGTAAAAAAGGTGAAAACCTAGTTACATGAAACTCAATGATTCTGGCAGAATTAAATGTGCAAATAAACTCTGAGCATGTGGGTTGTACTAGGTGAAATATAGAGATCCCTTTGAAACTTCATGATTTTGTGACTATGTGTTCTTACCTGATGTACTTCTTGTCACAGAGAACATTTTTGCAACAGAAATGTTTTTTTTCCTGGGAAGGGAAGTAGCTCACTTTATATGTGATATAATTCAAGTTAAGCATTTCATATTTCTGTATATTGAATCCTTCTGGGATTTTCTTTCTCAGAGTGTAAGCAGTGTTGCAAGTGATGCTGATGCAGTACCATCACTCTTTACATTTTAGTTAATTGTTATTCAAATATAGTGCTCATTCACTTAATACTGGTGACTGTATGTATGCCCTTTTACGGTAGCACCTTAATCACTGGAGGCTGTTTACATGTTAAATTATTAGACTTTCACTGAACCAAGGCAGAACTTAATGAATGTAGATAATCTGAAAATAAAGCTTTGACTTGTAACCTTGAGTATGAGTGGGGGTTTTAAATTGAGCACACTAAAATAAATACAATGGATGGTAAACACTGGATTCAGCCATCAGGAAGTACACTTGATCTATGCATGACAGGGTTTGGGCTCAGATTTTATGGCTTACAAGTTTGGAATCCAAACACTTTCTTACATCAAAATGTGCAAGAAGCCGTTGAGTAAAGAGTACAGTAGAGGTATGCATGATCTTAGATATATTGGATGTTAGGCAAGAGAGGAAGAAATATTTGACTGAATTACTTATTTTGAATTATTTGTCCACAATCATGTTCAAGTGGCCTGCTTTTTCCTATGTTGTGCTAAACACAAGTTATTAATCTCTGATTAATTTGGAAATAAAACAGTGAAACTGAACTGTAAAAATGCACAAAGTTGTTCTGCTATCATTTATGCTAAAGAATTTTCCTCTATTAACTCAGCATTTTGAGTTGAAATATAGTAGCTGAAAGTAGCAACTCACTTTAGTTTCTGTTTCCATAACATGAAATTATAGACCAAGATGGAATTAGCAGCAGTAGCAGACTCTCAGTTGCAAGAAAGAACTAGACATCTATTAGAAATGGGGTTTAGTGACACACATTTTTTGCCCTTAGGCAATAGTAAGGTTACTCACTGTAATAAATGTGAGTTTCCCATGGCCAGGTCTGTCTCAGTCTTGCACTCCGTGCTTTTTGCTGTCAACTGCAGAAGTTTGAATGACAGTTTTGAGATTTTTAATGTATGAGATGAGAATTACCTGAGCACAGGAGCTTGAAACAGGCCATGCTCTATACTCCTTAATCATTGTCTACGCAGCTCACTCTGAGAGTTCAATTAAAATACAAGCTCCATGGTTGGAAGAAGTAAAGAATATGTGTTTGAGAGAGATTTTGTGAATAAAGGATATGGAACATGATTGAGAAAGAAGAATTTGGTCTTGAGTAATGGGTGTTCTGAGAGCATCCAGATATTAAAAGACATGGAAAGATTATATATACCAGGAGATGATTGAATTGGGTGGCATCATCTCAAAAAGAGAACGTCTAAACCAGTATTTTGTGGGTCAACCGTATGTCTTCCTGTTTTCATGTAGCTGTAAACATTAAAACCAAAGGTCCAGCTAGTCATCCATTTTCTTAATGTTTTAATAGATTGTCTTGTCCATTTCATAGATCATTTATTCACTGAGTAAATTCAGTGTACGTGTTGTAAGACATGGTACAACTTCTTTCTTTGCTGTAGTTCTTTTTATTAAGTAATGAGTAAATTCAGCTGTGTAATAAGGATTGAGACCTGTTTTGGCTATTTACTGTGTGAGAGTCAGAGCTGTCTTTTTTTATTGACCTGGAGCTCTTGTGATTTACCTTTTTAATAAACAGTGAAAAAATTAGTAGAGGCTAGCTGTTTTCAAGTAAATTAAGTTCTTTGCTGTACCTATTTTTAGAGTTTAATGATATACTTTAACGTTCCCATTGAGATCCAATGTCAAATGGTGGGTTTCAAAATGAAGAAGAGAACTAAGCGTATTTAAGATTGCAAGGAATGCTTCTGGCTGTAAATCAGCATGATAAAATACAAAATAACAGACTTTCTTTGGAGTATTTGAATTATAATATATTTTTACCAGATTTATTTTAAAATACCACAGCTAGAGAATAGTAGTTCATAGAGAATATTTTTTTGCATATAGTTCATAGTTGCAAGGTGTCTGAATTTTAATTTTCATGATCATAAATGAACCATATAAAGCTATACATATGAAAACTTTTCAAAGTGTAAAAATTCATGTACAGCCATCAAAGCAGTATTTTTATTGATGACAAATCTTTTTTCCCTAGGAAGAGACTACTTGAAATAGACTGTATCTCTTAGCATGCATTGTAATTGACCTTCTGGTCAATTGACCTCATGTAAGTTCACAAAATTTTCAAATGCTTTAGTGTTTTCTCCTGTGTATATGGTAACTAATGCAAGTTAGTTGAAACTGCCCAGAACTTTACTGTTTTGTACACTCATCACAAAATTATTGTCTTAAGCAACAATTAGCTTGTATAAAAATTTAGTTTAATAGTATCAGAAAGAACCCAATTTTCCTACTGAAAAAAAAAAAAAAGCAGGAGGACACACACATACATACACTTGGGGACAAAGGACAACTTTTAGCCATGGTCATTATATTACATATCTTTATATATATTCTATATTCTTTTGTTTTTCTTTCTTTTTAAATTTTGCTTCTATTTCTTTTTCATTTCACTTGTCGCATTTGTTTCTTATTAGACAGAAAATTACAAAAAAGCCACATATTTATAGACATTTTCACAAGAGTTAGAAAAATTAATAGGAGATACCACCATTATAATAGCTACAATTTTTATAGTAAGAATATTATATTAGGATAAAAATAAGAAAAATGTCTTTGCTTTGAAATTTAGGAAAAAAATTAAAATACCAAGTGTTTTTATATGTCTTCAGTGGATATTGCACTTAGAACTCGGCAAAGCATTCTCACTACCTTAGGAAATACTTCCTCACAGATTTATTTGTAGAGTTTCTGGCAGACATATAAAAAATAAGAGTAAAGTTTGTGTCATTTGCCCAAGCATTGAGTTAAAAATACACCTTGACAAAACACTACTTTGATACTGCATTGCCATATATACACTGTATATAATGTAAAGAAAAGCAAGGAAAAAGTTCCACACTTCCTTGCAAAGGTATTTTTTCTCTTTCAAACATTGACATCACTTGACAGATAACAACAGGATTCAGGCTCAGTACATTGGAAACTAAGCAGGCAAGAGAAGCGTAAGATGGATTTTCCTTCACATGTGCTACTAGACTATGAATAAGTACACATTATTGTAAATGCAACATATATTTGTATCTGTATTCGTTTTTTATTCCTTTCTGGCAGGTGTGTTGCTTTTTGAAAAAGGGAGTAAAGGCAGTGTCAATTTGGTTGCAATAGACTTCAGGCCAGAGCTGCCCATGTCCTTACAGCTGGGCTGTAGTGCCTGAAGGCAGTGCTCAAACACGGTACCTTTGGCTCTCTGCCTCACTCTAAGAAAACATAAAAGGGGAGGCAATCTTTTGACTGCTGTGCTGGGCCTTTTGACTGCTGTGCTGGGGCCATGGCTTTCTCTTTTTTTTTTTTTTTTTGTTAAATGAGGTGTAGCAATGCATCTCTAACATGAGCTCAGCTAACTCAGGCTCACTGAGGCTTGAGCTGCAAAGACCCCAGTGGCAAATTCAACATGCTATAATGTTGACAGCATATGGAACTACTGAAAAAGTAGATTGGGATTTTCTGAAGAAATTTCTGTATATGTAGTTTTTTTGATGAGTAATAACAAAATGAGGCTTTATTCTTGGTATGATTTTGAGCCTTATCTCTTGCTTTGTTAGAAGAAAACATTATTTTGCTGTTAAAATATGTAAACAATACACTGTTAATGTGTTTATCTTTCCCATCATGATATTTTAGTACCCATGACTAATAGCTATAAGTGAAATTACAGATGTGGAATAGTTTGGCCCAGCCAAAGATGCTTTGATATATCTCTGCTATTTTTCGATGGTAGATGCTCAGTGTATGGTTATTAGTATCTATTACAAAACTACTAGCACATCAGGTGTAAGGTTCAAACTATGGGATAAGAAAAGAATGCTAAAAGTGAGGACCTTTCCCCTAAAGTTCCTTTAGTCTAAACAGACAATTTAAGCAGATTAAAAAAATAGATGAGAGGTAACAGAGTGAGAAAATTTCACCTAAGGTCACTGTCTGTCAGCTGTACAGAGCTGTACAGAACTTTTATATCTTTAATCCCATGAAATATTCTGTACAGGCTTTGAAGAGTCATTCAGAAACCACTAGCAATTTAAAAATATGTATACATGTTTAATTTGTAATTTAGGAGGAGAAACATATTGCCATGGTTTTTGTTCACTATATGGTAAACATTTTTCTAGAAAGCACTTTGCTGTTCTGCTTTGTTTTGATCGCTGTAATTTTACTGTGTCAGAAAGCAGGGATTTTTTAGTAACTCCAGGCAGTACGTTGATCAAAGCAGCTAAGTAGCTGTGAAGAAGTCTCAGTATCTCATGAGTCTTTGTGAATAAGCACTTCTTCATTCTTAAAGTGCTGTCATTGAAGATAGTTATATTTCTTTCACAATAAATGGAGTAAATAGAGAAGTTCTGGAGCTTGAGTCTGATTTGAGGCTGTTTATAATTAGTTAATAAGTTGTTTTGGAGTATCAAATAAAATATCATCAAATAGATTTGATGCCCTGATCAAATTTTGCCAAATCCCGCATGTAGCCAAAGGTAGAGGACAAAATCATAGGTAGGAAGACCTGTGGCTGGGGATTTATCTTCCTTTGAGATTTGTGAACAGGGTCACATTTATCATCCAATATCCTGTCAATCTTTGCAAGGCTTTCTGAAATATTTTTAGAGGAAAATTGATGATGCATTAACTAATGAAAGGACTTTAATGTGGTCTCAGGCATTTACTGGGCTAAGGCCTAAAACATCTACCTAGCCAGAGGAAAGTGGTATTATATTTTTACTCTTTTAACACTGTTTTCCAATCTATCCATGAAATAGGAAATCCAGTAGGGCAAAAATCAAATTGCAAATAATCAGATCTGTACTTCCTATTCCCATGTAATTAAAAAAAAACTTCAGGTTTTTTTTTCCTCCTCCTATCTTCATTTTCTTCTCTTTCTCCCTCTTTTTTAACTTTATCTTTTCTTATGAAGGTTTTCCCCATTGCAGCAGTAACCTCTGACAACAGTCACTGACTGCAGGTGAACATACTTCATGTGATGATTTAGGTCTCTTTCCTACTAATGCTGATAGATAAGTGGCTAAGGAGGAGAAAAATTAAATATTTACACTTCAATTATAGGAATTATACGGGTTATGTCTGAGCAGCATTCTGCACTATGGTAATTATCATGATATTAAATATCTGAGTGTCATCATAGAAAGAACACAAGTCATTACTACAGACTACATATGGTAATTCTTAAACATAATTGTTTTGTAATCTACAGGTGATTGAATTATCATTCAGACCTATGCCGACAGTACAGCCATGCATAAAAAAACTGCTTAATTAAAGATTACTGGAGTTTCTTTTTTTAATTGATTTATTTTCAAAACATGGAAATTCAGACACAGATTCTGGAAAAATGTGGTCTTTTTACTCAACTTTGTTAAAGTGTGTAATATAAATTTTCCTCAAAGAATGAGAACACACATGCAACTGTAGCAATGATGTAGGGACAGAAGGGATACTTGCCTTATTATGGACATCTTGTGAATCCACAAAACCGCATGGTCCTGATCAGCTCTGGATCAGATCTCTGACTGTTAAGGCAAGTTTTTCAGACGTTAAGAAGTGGTACCAGCTGGCCTTAGGGGAAACTGATTTAACCCATACAGGAGTTTCTGCAACCATCAGAAAGTAAATTTAAGAAATTTTATGGAAGACAATCTAAGACATTGCATGTGGAATCATCTTTTTATGATGTATATTTGGTATGAAGGTTACTTGATGTGTAATTTATAACACTTGTGCCAGGCAGTTGTATTTAGATTCAAAAGAGCAGGATCTCTATAGCAAGTTTGCTCTAAATAAAAGTATGATTTTTGTGATAAAAGAGTAACTTTCATACTGCATTTTTTCTATAAATAGATTTAGTGTTTTTCTAAAAATTGGTTTTGTTTTTTTCCCCATAAACTACATAAAAAAATCTCAATAATGAATTTCTCAGATCTCTTGACAGCTTGAAAAGCAAACAAAACCAACTGGTTCATAAATCTTTGTTACATTATTTTTCTAACAATTTACTTTGTTTCTTAAAAGAAGTAATCATTCCAGAAGTAATGGATTTACTTGAGTCATGATAACCCCACTTCTGAAATCCCATTTGTTGCTTCTGAATGCTTCTGCATCTATGCCCAAGTAAATGTATCCTCTTTTGTGCTGGTAACTTCTAAATGGATTTGTTGCACAAAAAATATAACATACCATTTTGATATTTAATTTTGAGCTGACTTCCCCAGCTGGAATTTGCTAATCGGAAAACCCAGATCAGGCTGAGTTCTAGTTGTACTCTAAGCTTAAGACATATTTATTATTGAAATTTGCAATTTAAGATGTGTTTTATTAATAAAAGTGATATTTCTAATATATATTGCTGAATTCTGACAAAAATGAGATGGATCGTGATAATTATGGGATATCACAGTCATTTCTAAGGCTTATATTTTACGTACCAAATAAAATCCTTCACAATTTAGTTGGCATAAGCAATAAGGGGATCACAGTTTATCACTTCTTTGGAAGTCTATGCAGGTTTAGGAAGACTTGAATGTAAATTCAAATTGAAATATATGCAGTTAGGCATAGTATACATAGTTTTTAATGGATTTTTGAAACAGATTTCTGTGTTAATTACACAACAGAAAAATGTGTTTGTGTTTTTGAGTGGGGATGGAAGTTTTAAATTAATTCCCACCATAATAACAAAAACAAGTTAGGAATTTTAAAAAGTTGCAAGCAATCAGTGAAGAGCAGACCACAGAAGAAGGCAAAAATCAGATGTGGTTGAAGAATATATGATAAAATGCCGTCTTTCTTTTCATTCAGAGCATGAATGAACATGGTATGTCAATAAGGATTAAAAATGTTTTTGAAGAACAGGAAGAATTTTACTTAACAACTATTCAAATTGTTAGTTACCAACAGTGAGGATTAAATGTTCATACAAATAGTTGCTAAGACACTGGTGATTTGATTATTAGCAGGTTACAAAGGGGATTTCTTAAAAAAACGTGTAAACTTTTAAATATCTGTTTGAAATCTTTTACAGAACTAAGCTTAAGTGACAAGTTTCAATATTCAATATAAATGCTTCCGTTGAATGGAATCCAGTTCTACAGCTTTTTTTACTGTGGCTCTAGCATCCAGAAAATTGTGGAAAATTGGTGTTCATTCTTTAGAGTAGGGATTACATAATAAGACAACACAAAAATTTTTAGTGGTTTTATGCAATAATTATATTAATATTGGATTGACCTTCAATGTTTGCATCCCTCAGTTTCCACTTATTTTGAACAAAACCAAACATGAAAAAATATTAGTTCAAATGATAGAGTTTGGTGGTTTTTTTTTTCTGAAAATTAATTGAGATCACAACTTACCTGCCATTTCATGAAATATACAAGGCTTATGTCTGTTTTATATAAAGTCTAAAATTACCAGGCAGTTATTCTGGGCTCATGTTTTATTATTTACAGATACCTATCTTAGATATCCTTACGTATCCTTACAGATACCTATAGCGAATTCTAAAGTATCAAATGATTTATTAATGACCATTCAGACATTTACCTTTCATTTCGAGCTATAATTAGGAAAACGTACATGGCAGCAACTGTATTTGAGAGAAACTAAAAGTCATTTACTACAATTGTAGCAGTTTTTCCTCCCAAATCTGGTTTGTTTCTATTTTTGCTTTATGTGTATTAAATTTATATTCTGCCTGGTTCTTACTTTTTACGGTATTAAATTGTGGTCAAAAGAAAATGTATTTACAATGCATATCATATTTGCACATTTTTTATTCTGTTCAAGTACGATCTGCATATGGCATGTTTGTTTTTCCAATGGCTGTAAGAATATATAATCCTCATCAACGATTTTATTTTCTTTTTCCTTTAGGGACTGATGTTATCAATTTTGATGGCCATGTAGTGTTGCCATACAGATTTAGGAACAAAAAAATGAAAACACTGAAGGATGTCATCTCTCTGAAATTTAAGACCCCTGAAAGCGAAGGTGTAATCTTTCACGGAGAAGGACAGCAAGGAGACTATATCACCTTAGAACTGAAGAAAGCCAAACTTGTTTTAAATTTAAATTTAGGTATGTTTTGATTGTTTAGTTTTGTGGTAGTTTTTAGCTCTCCCACAAAAATTTTACGTCAAACATTTCATCCACTTTCCCACAGTAATTTGATAAGCTACATCATTTAATCAGATAATTTGTTGAAAATGTTGTTAATTCCCTTCCTATATGTTGGGGGAGTGTGTGTGCATGTTTAGTTCTATCCTGTCCCTTTTACATTGTGTGACATATGATGAAAAGATCATACAGAAAAGCAAGATCAGCAATATATTGTCATTACTGCGAACCAAACAAAAAAAATTAGCTTGCCAGAATTATATTTGGTCTCAGCTGTGGCTTTGTGTGAGAGAAGGACACTGTCATCACTTCTGGAGGAATAAAGGTCACACTTAGTAACTTGCAGAAAAAAAAGTTTCAGTCTAGTAAACTAAAGGCAGCATGAAGTTGGATTCAGCAGCCTTCCTAGAGCCTGAGAAGGAGGGCTAGGAAAGGAAAAGAAACAGATTGTTTAATCAGGTGATTTTATGATGAAATCATGTACATATTACTCTAGTTACAGTCCTCCCAGTAGAGGACTACAGGCTCATAAGTGACTGGATTTATAAAGTACATTTATTATGAGAAAGACTCACATTTATATGGTTTCAGGGGTTTTTTTCCAAATAAAAGAGCCTTAGAAAAAGATTTCATGCAATTTTCCTTAGTTCTCTTATAGACACATGAAGAGTAAATTGTTCCACTTGTTATTTACATTGAATAATACTTATCTCCATTTGCATTTTCTACTGTTCTTTTTCTAACAATCAACGTGAAAAGATGTTGAGGAAAGCACACCTTCCTATAGCAGTTACCTATTTTTAACATTTTTAATTGCAGTAGTAACGCTTTCCTTTCCTGTTCCTCTGTAATCTTCAGCACAAACTGTCTGTATAAGCTATTATAACTTCCATATATGAGTTCGGTGAGGATGTTCTTAAATCATTAGGCTGATAAATGGGGCTAGGCCCCATGATACACACTCAATAAACAGATGTAATGCTTTATGGTGTTATTATTCCTCTGTCTGAGAGTATTGTCTTTGCATCTGACACAGTTGAAAAGGATGCTTTTCTTGCCTGGTGAGATCCAGTGACAGTTTCAAACACCAGGGTCTGGGGGAAGGATGGGGAGACAGAAGTGGATTTAGGATTCACTTTGCACTGCATTTGAATTTGCATTGAAGAAACTGCGGCTCATTGACACGCATCCAATTCTATTTTATTTGTGAACCAACAGGACCATTGGCCTTCAGCATAAAGGCAGGATGGTCATTTGTAGGGAAGTGATGTCTTAAGCCACGGAAATGTGATTTTCCAGAATGTGTTTTCAGCATGCACAAATTTTAACATCTCAGTTGCAGGCATTCTTAAGGGTAAGAAATTCTCAGCCTCAGAAATGCTTTAAGTCCTCATGTATTCAGAACATGGAAGATTGTTTTGAGTTATCGAGCAGCGCAGCAATTTTTTACACTTACTGGTGAATTAGTCATTTGCTGCTTCAGTTGGGATCCATGCTATCAACCTTTGCTGGCTTAGCTATGTCAGTCAGATGGCAATGAGATGTGATTTCTGACTAGCACAGCTACACAGGCAAAACCCCCTCGATAGCACAGCAGAGAATTGCAAAATTGTACTCTTGCTAGTAGTTTGACTTCCAGAATAGGAAGATTGCTTCAGGATAACAGACCAAAATAAACTGTATTAGCAGAAGATGGGTTTTGCTGTTGTCAGCTCAGTCTGCACTGAGCCTTTTCCCCTCTGCTTGCTGGTATAATGATACTGGTAAAGGCCACAAAGTGTAGAACTCAAGAGTGAGAGGGCTGTTTTTGCCAAAGTCAGTTATCAGACCCCATGTCCTCCACAGCATTCATAAATCAGGACAGTTCCAATGCAGGTCAGGATCTGGCCCAGAGATGACAGCTTTTCTTTTTTGTGGAGTAGGAGCAAAAGCAGAAGACCCTTGATGAAAACATCTTTATAACTGGAAATTTATATTGTTTCTCAGGTCCATTTCCAAATAACTGCTATTATGAATTTATACATACATTTATACAGTTCAGTGATCAGATGCTTGCTGTATTTTTCTAGCTATTTGTATTGGTGACAACAACTCTCCACTGGGCAGATCACAACTTCATAGAACACTGACTTCCTCCAGATAATTCTGAATTCTGATTCACCTGAATCTGGTATGATTCAGGTGAAACATTGACAAAGAAGGAGGAAAATGTTTGCCTAACTAGTATGAGGTGAGAAATGTTATTGTTTCTCTTCTCAGGCAGCAACCAGCTTGGCTCTATTTTTGGCCACACGTCTGTGACGACAGGCAGCCTCTTGGATGATCACCACTGGCACTCCATCATCATAGAGCGCCATGGAAGGAACATCAATCTCACCCTCGACAGACACATGCAGCACTTCAGAACAAATGGAGAATTTGATTATCTGGACCTGGACTATGAGGTAGAAAGTGAAACTTCTTACTTCTCATTTATATTGGTTTTATAAAGTCCAATGAGAAAGCTAATATCATTTAAGATGTTTTCTTAATTTTTCATACATTTATTTTGTTTACTTATTCCCTTACATTTCCCAAAACTTTCTTTCCAACTCTCTTAAGTGTAAATTATGTTTCTCTTAATTAGCCTGTGTTGGGGGTTGGATCTGTT
>WBNO01017103.1:11735-28056 GCA_013400575.1 Peucedramus taeniatus | reverse complement strand
AAGAACAAAAAAAAAACAAAAGACACCCTCCTTCCTTTCTCTTTTTGGACTTGCTAAATAAGGCTCATTTCCTGACACCATTATTCATCCCAATATCTCAGCCTCTGAGAGGTGAGCTTGGTTTTTTTGCAGCCATTTTATTGGGGCAGCATCCTCCTCCCAGTGAAATCACTCAGGAATTTCTACTACCATTACCTCAGACATCTTTAAGCATGAGCCAGGTAAACTTGGAACAACTCAATTTCTCTTCTTGCTATCAAATTTTCTGCTTCATGCAAATAGATATCAAGTTTTTCTGGCCAGAGTTTAAGGCTGACAAATTTTCTTTAGCATCAATCCCTGTAGCCATTAGCTTTGTTCATATAATCCATACTTAATGAATGTGATTTTTCCTCTTGAATGTTTTGAGGAAGAATAATTTCTAATGATGAAATTACCAGGGAAATAGCATCACCAAAACACACCCCACAATTAATTCTAAAGAGAAATAACTCCAGAGATAATTTTGGATAGCCACTGGATAAATATCTTCAGCCTGAATCACCTGAAGATTCAGAAAGAAAATCACCATTAGTGAACGTCACTGCTTGCAAGGAAAAAAATATTTTTCCCAATCGATACTAACAAGCATTACACTGTTTTCTTCATTTTTCATGTTTAGAAATTGTTGTAAAAGCTCCTAGTATTTCATAGCTGTATATTTTAAACATAACCTGTAGTCTACTTTATCAGCTACTCAAAAAACAAAACAAAAACAAAACAAAAAATACCCCCCCCACAAAAAAAAAAAAAAAAAACCCCCCCCCAAAAAAAAAAAAAAAAAACACACACACAAAAAAAAACCCCACCAGAATTATTGAAATAAAAATAAGAGCAACAACATACTCAACCAGGGATTCAATCTGTGATAATTCACATGTCCTTTTGATATTGCAGATGTACCTCCAAATGGTTGGAACAGTTAATTTCAGTTTTCCTGTCCAGTGGTTTTAATTTATTTCTGAAGTTTTGCTGAGAAAGGAATCCAAGTGGAATTTTGCTAATCTGAAACTTCCCTATTGGGGAGGAAAATGCAGGGGAATTTGGGGCTGGCTCCAACCAGCACAACACACCACAGGGGAATTCTTTTCCCTTGCTACTTAATTCCACAGGGGAGAACAGAAACCTCAGTCAGTGGACAGCAAAAGGACTTTATGGATCAAAAGTAAGCTTTTGCTTAATTATGGATAATGCCACTGGTCAGGTTTCAGATTTCCTTGCTCATGTTTGTCCTTGGCTGTTCATCCCAATGTTCAAGGTACTAATTCACTGGGAAAGGATGATTATCCCAAATGGAAAACACCTGTGCCCTCTAACTAAGGATGCAACTCATTCTTACTTTTGTCTTCTTGCAATATAACTGAGGCTTTAAGCAAGTTGATTTAATAAGAATAATCTGTGAAAGATCCAGAGCTACTGTAGAACTCCTGGGAGAGAGGATTATTCAGTACATTCTCAGAAGGACTTTGCCCTTTGTTTAAAATGAATAATTAAATTTAATCCTGATTTTAGCTTTTGTGTTGCATTTAGACTGTTGCTGCATCTTCTGTGCTTGGTTTTTTTTTCTTTTCCATCTACCAGAGCCATGGACTGGGAAGCTTCTAAACCTGTTTACCATTCCCACCATCTTCAGCTGGCCAGACTCAGTGCTAAGGGGGTTTAGTTCAAGACTTTCCACACCAAAAACAACCCTTAATTTCAAAAGAAAAATGGTACCAACACTGAATATCTGAGATAATGGAGATATTTTCAGTACCTGTAGCATTTCAAGAAAAAGTTCTGCTGTTTTAGATAATCCTCTTTCTCTGTGATTTCTTGCCTTTGAAGTGGAAGTGTCTCACACAGACCAGAATCCAGAAACTAAAAATTCTGAGGCAGAGGGAAAGACAAAGAGGGAAAGAACACATACAAGTGGAACAATCCCAAAAAGGAGGCTTTTCCACAGGAAATATCTTCATTTCAAAGTATTCACATTTTGGCAAAAGTTATTGTAAATTGTCTTGTAAATTGCCAAGGTTAGAAACTAAAAAGGAAGAGCAACAAGCTCAAAACAATTGAAACTTTTCCTTTGGGGCTGAAAAAAGGCCAGGACTATTTTTTGCCACTAATTTAAATTGGAGGGACTTTCCCTTGAGGATTTATGTTTAGTTAAGCTCTAATTTTTCCATCAGAGGGGAAGTTTTTAATGAAGTTCACTGCTATTCATTGGCACTGAGGTTCCTCTCTCCCCATTCACTGATTTTCAGATGGGAGCTCTGGCACTGTTTGGTCCCAATAACCAAAGTTTTGGGACAGGCAGGTATTTTAATGAGCATAATGTGGCTTCACTCAACGTTTCACAAGGTTGTTAAACACTGTGGTCTTTCCTCATTCCTCTGGAAAAAAAAAAACTCTGGTTGTAAAATAAATATTTACTTCTTTTACAGAAAAAGCTGAGTAATTTTCTACAGATTTTTGATGCGTGCCCTCCCATCAAAAGTCAGATGAACTTCTGAAATTGGAATTTGAAGGCACACTCTTCTTATTAAATCTATACATTGCTCAAGAGAAAATAGCTGCCAACATGATAATTGAGGCATTGTGTTCAGCAAATGTCATTTTTCCCTGGGGCAGCACATGTTTAAAAAATGCAAACAGCAGAGTAAAAGAGGGTCTGCATAAATGAAAATGGTATTTTGAACAGATGAAGAGCAGATTTGAAAACAACAACTCAAGTCCTACTGTATTTCAGAGCACTCATTACCAAAATTCAAGAGTTGGCTGAGTATTACCTCTTCTACTTCAAAAAGCAGCACATTGAAAGTAGATGATGAAATGGCTCTAATTTAAGGATAGAAGATATCAAATACAGGACACAGAGGTGCCATAATTGTGTTTAATTTATCTTCCCAAGGGAAAAAAAAGGAAAATAACCAAGAATACACACAATTTATGAAGTATGCATTTTAAAAATAGAACAATGAACAAACAATTCTATCTTTCAAGGAGGTTACACAGTGAATCCTTGACTAATGGAGATGAATAAGATCTTTATTTTCGTGATCTGACTACCCATCCTTGCTCTCTGCAGACTTTTTTTCCTCTTCTATGAGTAGCTTTGTGCCACTGACCATGTGAGATGAGCTACTGGAGCAGTCAGACTGCCCATAAGGAATCCCATGATGTTTAGTGTTTTCTCCCTTAATTCCCAAAGGAGAAAAAAAAAAAATCATTTGGCTTATTTCTCTCATCCAGCCTTGACAAAAGTCTGGTGGAAGGGAAGAGGGAGCATCCAAGGAGATCCATCAGGCTGCTCTCAGGCTGAAGGACACCAAGATCTGAGAAAGGAAGGATGTGAGCACAATCACTCCAAGCCACCTTGGGCAGAAAAGAGAGGAAAGCAAAACATTCTGGAGCAAGAATCCCAGGACATGCCATGGGCAGGGAGCCAGCTCAGGTCTCACAGAGGAGTGTCCTGCTGCTGTTAAAGTGAAGCTGAAAAGGGATTGCAACACCTCCCTCAACAAAGGCACAGCTGTGTCAGGTGCATGGGCTGAAGCATTGTGCAACAGTGAAAAACAAAACTCACACTTAGGCACTGAAAGTATAAATAGAATCTCTGCCCCACAGCACACAGTGATCTCGAGTGCTGCAGTTTTCAGATTAGAGGAGCAAAAAAATGTATTAAAAATGCATAAAAAACACGAAGAGTGGATAAAAATCATGAACACTTTATTCTCTCTGTTTGAAAGGTAACAGAGTATTTAGGGGTCGTTGAACCCACAGAAATTACCTGTGAAGTCCTGTAAAGAATTTACAGCATTAACATTTATTCATTGTTACTTTTTCACATGAAAGAGAAAAGCCAAAATTCAGCATTCCTGGCTATATAAAAATGTATGGAATTCCTCTCTGAAAAGAGTCTTATGTTCCTTGTGTTAACACAGTGGCATGAGGAGTGCTCCACTGTGACTAAACCACTCATGTTGACAGAATTTGGGATTCAGTACCAAAGTGAATGGATTAACACGTTACCTTGGGCAGTGATTTCCACTAATTGCACAGCCCTGATGCTTTTCTGAACTCCCCCACCTGTCATGGAGGCAGGACCAAACTTTGTCAGGACACTCTGATGTAAGAATTTGAGGGAGAAATGATCTTGTTCTGCAAAGACAGAAAATATCTTACTTGATTCTCAGTACAGAGAGACTCATTGCCCTGAAACCTGAATCACCTGGCACCAGAAGCACTGAAAATCTCCACACAGAGCATCCTGTCTTTGGCTTGGAGTCTCCAGGAAGCTGATTGCCTTCTCCAGTTATCAAAAAAAAAAAAGAAAAAAAAAAAAAAGGTGATGAAAACAGGCAGAACAGGAACAGAAAGGGGCACAGCTGGTTGGGGTGGGTAGTTTTTATCTCTGAGTGAATTATGCAAGTTTGGATTTCAGTCCAGTTGTCTGAGTCCTCAGTCCTTGTGTTTTTACTTTCCTGGGTTTTATGGTGTCTTGAAGATGCTGTGGACTGGATAAGAGCATTGTGAAGAGGGAGTGAAAACGAGCAGCCAATCATTGGTTCTGAATTTGTATTTATCTCCAAGTAATTGTTTTGTTATTTTGTATTTTATCTCCCTCTACTAGAAGAGTTGCAGCATGATGAATGATGTTGTGTGGCAGGAGGTCCCATGGACTTCACAGCATCAGCCTGTGAAAGCTGCATTTTTTGTGTCATCAACTTTTCTGTGATTAAAAAAAAAATAAATATTTACTTTTCTTGATCATGAGCTGCATAATCCATGGAGTTCAGCCATTCTGAAGCTATTTTACATGACTCATTGGAAAATCCATGTCTTGTTAGTTTATAATTTGTCCTTTTGAGGACTCTGGTGCTGGAGCTTGTGCCTGGCTGTGCTCCCCCAGCCAGCATTTGCCAATCTGCTGCTGGTCAAAAAAAACAAGGCATCTTCAAGGAAGTGGCCATCAGGTTTATTTCATAATGTCTTAATTTCAGTAGAAATACAAATATTTGATTATAACTCTGCCTCCTTGTTGTGGCTTCTGTTCACCTGCATTCATTTTTTAGCCTGTTCTTTAGAATAAAACACTGCTCTAACTCTCCCCCCACCTAATCTTGTTGAAGGCTCTTGTTATATTCACTAGGTGCCACCAATTTACTTCCTAGAGGGAAAAGACATAAATTAATTCAATAAATTCCCTTTCTTGGGAAAAAATTCCCAATAAATTCCCTTCCCTTTCTATGTTTCAGTGTATAAGCCTAACAGCACTTGCACCTATTCTGGAGATCCCAACTGAAAGGAATATTATTTATTCAGACATCTACCAGTAAAGATGTCTCCACAAAACTCTCAGAAGAGAGTTGAAGTGATGCCCAAAGGGGGAAATCTCAGCAGAATTATTTTTTTTGTCTTTGCCTATCAGGCTCATGGGTTTTCATCCCAGTGGTTCCCTTGTGCAAAACCTTGTCTAAGGAGCAGACTGACCCTTAATTTATAAGTAACATAATGGCAAAAAAAAAAAAGGGTTTTTTGTAATAATTTCTACTGGAAGACAAAAATCAAATTAAATCCCTGCTTCTTCTTAAAAAGAGACAGAAATAATATTTATTTTGAAACGAAAAAAAAAGGTCATCATCCATTGACACAATTGTTCTTCCAGAAAACACAATTACTCCTCACTACCAGGTGTCAATCCAGTGGACTGTGGTTCCTGTTCAGTTTTCTCTGAGTACTTATGAAATTTTCTGATAACCAATTTTATGGAATGGGACCGAGTATTGATAATTTGCTAAATTTTTTAAAATTAAAAAATAATTTAAAAACTACAAATAACTGAGCTTTAATCTCCACCTGAAGCAGAGCTGACTATTAAAGACAAGGAGACCTAGCCCATGGCTGAATTGAGGAGAATGGAGATGAAGATAATGGCAGCTTCAGAGAAGTCCATCTCAAACAAATTATTAAAATTTCTGGGGTCATTCCTTTTCCCTGCTGCCCATTGGTGCACATTTCACAGACCTTGCCTTTCTGCCTGTGCTCAAACCTTGCAGAGATCCCAGGAATTTGACCCAGGCAGGGTAAGACCCACAGGTGCCTGCTGATGGTGAAACTTTGGACTTCACCACCAATCTGACCACAAAAGGCAACTTGTGATGGACTGGAGATTTTTCAGAGCACATAAGATGCTGCTAAGGTTTCCAGAATTTAAATCACAAGCTAGTTTCCAGAAATGTCTGGCCCTCACATCTTTCCCTCATCTTTTCTCCCCTGTTGTAATAATTTGCAAGGATAAAGATTTTTGGTTTTATTTTTTATTTTTCCTTGGCATTATGATACAGATCTAAGCTGGCAGAATTGCTGGTGGATTTTCTGACCAAAGACAAAGAATCTTTCAGAGATAAGGGACAGCTGTTCTTGTCAAATGAAAGTGATGAAAGGGACTCCTGCTTTCCAAACATTTTTATTTGTATCAATTGTTAAAGTCAGGAGTTGATTCCCAATTCAGTACTAGATGATGATAAAAGAAAAAAATAGGTAAAACCTCTGCCTGAAGTCTACCTTGAGTAGTGCAAAGAGAGCAAAACCATCCAATTAATTATTTATAAATGTGATCTTGTCATTTGATATAAAATAGAGAGAGATCTGTGCTATGTGTCAATAAATTTACTGTTCTGATCTGCTTGCTTTCTGTTACTGTGCCCTTTGAGAAAGATTGTGATCTTGAATTGCAGTGAATATCAGTTAGGGTTAAACTCAGATGATGATAAAAGTGCAGTCTCTGCATTAGAGAACAAATTAGAAACTGTGGCTTGGTTCAATGTGCTAAAAAAAGGCAGTGCAGTAGCTTTTTATAAATATGTTCAAGCTGGCTACACATCAAGAGAGGGGGAAAATTATCTCAAACTAAGACTGGCAGCACATCAGATAGTTGTAAATTGGTTGTGCATGAGTTTAGACTGGAATTTTAAGAGAAATTTTCTAACCACCCAAATGGTGGAGATCTGGAAAGGTCTTCAGAACAAGGCAAGGAATGCAAGCCTGAGAAAGATGCAGCTTGATAAGCAGAACTCTTGGAAGGGGGACTTGAATTTGTGGGGTGAAAAACTGAGTTTGTAAAGCAGTATAAAGGGAAACTGTGTCGCTCTTTATTTATAATACACTTGTAGATGCACATTCCAGGAGAAACTTTTTTTTTTTTAAAACCCTGCAGTAATTTACAGTGCTGACTTTTTTCTTTAAGACTGATTATGAGATGATAAAAATGGTGGTCTATTTTTCCATAAACCCTGTGTAGTATGGTGAACTGTGATGTTGTGGGAGTTTTTCAGCCACAAAATGCAAAATATTACTAAAGACAAAAAATTTCACTAAAATGGAATGTAACAGTTCATGGTGTAGCAGAATCTAGCCTGAAACAAGTATATTTTTGATATTCATCATTAATGAAGTAGTTCAGTATTTTTATAGACTAGGAACAGAATTACTGTTTTATGGATAGAATATTATTATTATTTTTATTGTTATTGTTGTTGTTATTGTTATTATCGTTATTATTATCATTATTGTCATCATCACCATTACATTCTTGTCATTTTTTTCATTTAGAAATACTCTTTTAAAGCAAGTTGGAGGCAACATCCTGAGTCTAGTGGTCAAAATCACATGCTGATTTTTAATTCATGCCATATTTGTATGAGTGAAGGCAATGAACAAGTAAAAATTCACCCCAATTTTGTCCCACTCTTTCTTTAAGACACAGTGATGCCATACTCCAACTCCAAATGGTAGTCCCTCTTTAAACTATTACTTGGGTGCATAGCCACTAATTTTTGTTTGGTTGGTTTTTTTTGGGGTTTTCTAAGTTTTTTTTTTGAAGTTTTTTAGTTTTTCCCTGTCTGTCATCCTGAGCACAAGAACATTTACTCAATACAAGTCATTACAGTCCCAGAGGGTTTGATGTGAATCTGAGCTTGCCAGAGCATTTTCATATGATGAATTAGCAAGAAAGCACACCTTGCTCAAGGCAAGGCTGTGCATCACACATGCTTGATAGTTTTTAAAGGGTTGAAGCCCTTATTGCCTCATTTGGATGGGAAAACTTAAACATTAAGTGCAGTTCTTGCCTTCTGAATATGCTCTGCCTTAAATGAAATTAACAGGTGAATGTTAAAAATATGTCAATTTGTTCTAATCCAAGGACACCATCATGTTACAATAGTGAATAATTACTGCAACATCTACTATTTTCTTTATACAACCCTGATATTTCTTTAAAAACTCCCTTTACATCTTTTCCACTCCTCTACCTGCTGTGTTTTACTGGTTCAGGGCTCTGAAGCATTCAGGGATTAAGCAACCTGCAGGAGACTCTCACATTTTCTGAATCAGATCTGGGATGGGCTCCAAACCTGAGCTCAGGGACAGTGATTTATACGTGGGATTCCTTCTCTCCTCTCCATCCACAAGGAGCTGGAGCTGCACTGACTTCACAACTGTTCTCATTCATTCAGTGATATGTGGGAAAGAAAATCCACCCCTACCTCCCATCCTGCCACAATAGCTGTGGAATTGCAAGGAGCAATTGCTTGTATTGTGGAGCAACTCCTCATTTCTCCTGGGTGTAGCTGTGTTTACAGCAGGGTTTGTGTTTCTAGCATAAATCATGACTACACCCCCCTTGCATTTACATCTGTGGCTGGAGTCCCAGAGCAGGGAAGGCTTCAGGACAGAGAAATGAGACAGAAAATGCATCAAGTCTTTAGGGCAGGCACTAGGTGTGAGAATGACAGCTCCTGGAGCAGAGCCAGAGCTGCAGGCTGGGAAAGGCACATGGCTGCTAATTGACCACAAATGATTTAACATCTTCTGTGGTAGGTCCTGCTGCGAGGTGCCTGACAGCTCCAGCACTGATTCAGAGGGAAGAGAGCTGCACAGTCACTTCCTATGGCATCCAATTTCTCCTGGAAATGGCCCAGTAAAGCAGATTTGGCCCACGAGGACTGCTGGACTGGTTGCTGGTGGTGCCTGGGAGCAGCCAGCACTGATCTTCACACCCCTCTGCTTTCCTACCATGCACAAGGGTTGTGTCCTTCCCTTCCCAGTCTCCTGCAAAGGTTTCCTACCCTTGGCTTTCCCACTTGTGCCCTGGAAAGGCTTCTTTGCAGTTTCTCTGACTGGCCCTCAGGCTCAATCCTGAGCTCTCAGTCTTTCAGGCAGTGAAGCCACAGAGGAGGAAGGCAGGCTGTGTCACTGCCCTGTAGCTATAATGATGCCCAAAACTCATCCAGCAGCTCAGAGTGGTGCTCTGCTACATGGAGAAAACTGGAGGTGCCAATTTTTGGGGTGTTTTCTGCCCTGTCATGTGAGCAGGGTCACCAGTTACGGCTTCCACTCCCCAGGTTCTACTTGCTGTTGTTTGGCTGGGTTATTTATGGGGATAAAAAAAAAAAAAATAAAGTCTAGGGATGATTCAGAACAGCCTTGGGCCAAGAACTTGCAATTGTCAGTGTGAAAACCAAGTCAGCTTTGTGCAGCTCCAAGGGTTTCTTCATGTATGTTGACTTTGTATAATGTTTTGAAGACCTGCAGAAGGAATGAATCCTTGCTTTTGTCTTTCACACATCCATGGGGGCTTCTTTTTTTCGTTCTTACAATTAATAACTTCCACACTCTTTCAGTCTTCAAATTAGGAAACTCTGTTCCTGACCACATTACCTGTACAAACTAAAGTTATTTAATGCAAGGTTTATAAGTCTATTTCGAGTAATTTATAAACTGTTATTGCCTTCCATGGATTAGTCCTTTCCAATTACAACTCCACTTTGCTTTGGCATAACTAAATGAATGAGTTTAGGTATTTTGGATTACATGCCAATGATATTATTTGGCTCTTTGCTCTTCCTTTGAACATCATATTTGTATATGTGTAACTATAAACACTCTCACCTTTATACTAACTTTATATTTATGTATTTAGCCTCCTTTAATGCTACAGGTTATCATTTTATTAAGTAACAGTAAATTTGCTATTATGTTCACTGCTTTATTCATATTATATATATATAAATATGTGTGTGTATGTGTGTAATTTTGGATTGTGAATGTGTGTGTGTGTGCACTCAAGTTGTCTGCACATATAAATCTTTGAAAACTGACAGATTAAATTTATGGACAAACTGCAAGGCTGTGATTTTGGAGAGGTAATAATTGCCTCTCAAGTGTAATGAAATACAATTGTTTTTAGGCACAGACAGAAAAATCATGGTTACCTCTATCATATATTTTGGGTGTTGTGGAAACAGTCTGATAAATGACATCTCACACATATTCCTCCAGATGGATGACAATATCAAAAGAACCATATTCTCACCATCTTTCTTCTGGAGTTCAGTACAGATTTTTTTTTTTATTTCTTGTACAAAAGCAATTTTTCATTCTAAACTTTTAGTTGAGAATAAACCAGTCCTATAACAGAGTCACACACAACATTTCCTCTGTGTGAGAGAAATATCTCAACCCAGCTGCTTCTCCAGAGGGAATTCTTTACTGAGCAAGGTTACTTGAGGAAAAAGCCCTCTCTAAAGAGGTGTGCCATTCCAGCTGAGGTCTGATATCAGATTTCCCAGGGGAGAAACAGGCACACACATACATAGGGCACATCCTGTTTGGAGAACTCGAAGGAAAACATTTGGTGATGGTGACTCAGAGAGGAGTCTCTGCCCTCTGAGTCAGGGCTGAGTCAGCACAGGGGCACTGCTGAAGGTGCTGAGATCTGGGTGAGTCACCAAAACCTCCACTGGAGGCTCCAGAATGTTCTCCTGCATCCACTCAGGCATTCTGAGGCCAAACCCTCCACTTTGCAGGGCAGCCCTGCCAAGAGAATCCTCCCCTCTGCTTTCCTTGGCTGCCTCACTTTCCCCTTCCAGGGACTCAGGCATGAAGGTCAAATTCATGGTTTAGCTGCTGGTGCCTTTTGCATCTTGACCAGATTTCAGGACTGATGCTGAACTTGAATTTCTAAGAGTTTATGCAATCAGTTCCTGATAAATCTCAATTATCAAGATTTATTGAGAATTTTCTTACTGATGGCCTGGAATGTCACACACCCTCTGGTGATGTCAGCTATCAGAGAAAGCAGAGGTCTTTCTGCAGAAAGAACCCTGCCTATGAGAGTGGCAGCCAGCACATCTTCTGAAGTTTAGGTGGTAGCACAGATAAGGGTGGGCAGGCAAGAAAAAGAAAGGTTTTTCTTACTGCTGTGTATTGTAGGCATGGTACCTGCAGAGAGATCCATTCAGTTCCCAAGTTCAACAGAAAACATCTTCACTGTATTATTATGTTGTTGGTAGTGGTATTTATTTTTTTTTTTATTATTATTATTATTATTATTATTATTATTATTATTATATCACAGAAATATTTCGTTTGGAAAAGATCTCTAAGGTCATGAAGTCCAACCTTTGACTGGTCATCGCCCAGGCCTGAATTCCTTAGAAAAAATTTAGGGACTTTGTTTAACTTAAGAAGTAAACATTGAGAGAAACTGCATTCTCCTTCAGAAAGGAAAAATAAAAGCACAGCAGTGCTCAAGCAGTTCTCTTGTGTTGAGTAACTTGTGTCTGAAAACTGCAAGATTGGGTCCAGGGGTTGAGGTTTCTTGTCTCATAGTCTGAAATTGGATAGGTATTTTACTAGTTAATGTGGAGTTGCCATTGTTGAGTGGCTGCTTTCATATATTTCTCTTTTTTTTAATTAATGAAGAGCATTGTAAGAGCAACCAGACCCTTTCCCAACAGAGACAGCTCAAAACTGTCAGGCAGTGCCAGATGGGCTCCTGCAACTCTGATGGAAAACCAGGGAGGAAAAAGACTTTGTTGAACACAGCCAAAGCACCAAAAAAAAAAAATACATCTGTATCAAATGCAGGTTGTCTTCAGAGCCAGCATGAAATGACAAACTTCAGAGAGTGTCTTCATTAATGAGCTGAGGGGGTTACCTGAGGTCCAAGTGATGAAGCAAGTAGTCACTGTGACTTTATTTTTGAGCATATTTATGTTCCTCTAAAAAGTCCAGTTCCTGGCCATAAACTGAATATTAGCAGGTCAAATTTCAGGAGTTTATAACTCATATTAAAAACAAACAAAACACCCCAAACCAAAAACAAAATTAAAATCTAAACATATATTACTAAACTGCAGTTGTGGATTATTTAATGCTTTCAGGGCTTTTGGAATAATAGCACATAACCTGTCAGAGTGTAGCAACAATGTAATGCCCACACTTCCCAGAATTATCAATCTCTTGGAGTTGTTTAAAAGCTCTGAAAAGAATAACACTAATAACAATTAGTCATTATTAGTAAAGAATTATTAATAATAATTATCCTGCTTTGATTGTCATGATTTAAAATTTTAGGGCATGTCCTCCTGCTGTGAGGATAGATAAGGAGAAAGATGGAAGTAATATGAGACTTAGAGGTTTTTGACCTGAATATGTTATTTATTTGTTTTTCCTTATGGACACTCAGCTTATGCATTTATTTTCTAAACATTTGCAGTTTCAGATTATCTTTGTAAATGCCTGTGCTTGCAGTGAAATATCACCTTTTCTTGATTTTTAAAGTAGCAAAATAATTATTGTACAATAGTGGATGTCAGGTTTTTGTAGGGTATACACAACAAGTAGGAAAATACTGCCTACTCAGATGAAATGGCACAGTCCCCAGCTGGATGGCCACTTGCCAAATTCCTTATTTTTTTTAGTCCTCTTGGAGTTGGGAGAAATATATCCCATTGCAGAATATTAGAGTGGCCTGTATAAAAAATAAGAATGAAAACTGGCTACTTTCAGAGGCTCACAACTTCTTTTTAACTGTACCCATGCTCAAAATGTGATTAAGAGTGTGTTACTTAAAAATGAGACAAGATTCTATCCCTTAAACAATCTCTGAGGTTTTATCCTTCTAAATTCCACGTGCATGCCTCTACATCTTAAAGCATTTAGAGAAATAATGCAATATTAAATAGTTATGGTTGTAAAATCAGTAGAAAGCTATTGAAACCAGAGATGATGATATTTATAAGGAAAACATGAAAGGTAGTAAAAATGGATTAAGTAATCATTAGAAGTTAGGCCTCTCTGGTATCATCAGATAGGGGCATTGTGGGGGGGGGAAATAAGAAAAAAATATTTGCAAAAATTATTTTTGCAGACATAAAATTTAGCATACATCATTCCCCTTACACTTGGCTGATTTTTGAGCTTGAACAGCAGAGAATAAAATAGACTACACCAGGATTTTCGTGGGTGGATGCAGTTTGTTTCTTTTTGTTGGTGGGTTTTTTTTTGGTTGGGTTTTTGGGGGTTTTTTAATCAAATACTTGGTCCTAAACATTTGTACCTAGAAATTTCTTTCAGAAGATAGTTTTGGGTTTTTTGGGGGGTGTTGATTGCTTCTTTTAAAAAAAAAATCTGTCAGTAACATTTTCAAATCCCAGAATAGGAATCTTGATACTCAGTAATAAAAACACTGAGCTAAGCAATTAGCTGACTCCAGGGCTGGTTTCCTTAATGTTTCCCTTACCTCACAGCACATATCTTGAATTAAAGCTTGGGCTTCTCAGGCTTTTTAAGAACATGTGGGGTTTTTTTTGTTTTTTCTGCTCACCATGCAAGATCTTTTTTTTTTTTTTTTTTTNTTTTTTTTTTTTTTTTTGCACATATATCCAGAAATTCTGTAAAGTTCATTTTAGCAATACATACATATATATATATATACCTCCAGCTGTAACACCACATGGTCTGTGGGTGGATTTTGCATACTGATTTTCCATGTACTTTTTCTGTTTAAATCCCCAAATTATTTCAGTATGCTTTTCAATTACAGGGTGGCAGGAACAAATATATCACTTGTGCCACATTTTAGGTCTTTTACTCTTTTAACTGTCAATGTTTTGCTCACCCTTGTCCAATACACACAATAAAAAAGAAAAATCAGGGGGAGGTTTAGCTGAAAATTTATTTTAAAAATGTGCAACATTTGTATCTCATCAGGGCACTGGCAATGTTTTGCTCTGTTTGTGATCCTCAGCAACTGAAATATGGACATCACCATGGCCCTGTCATTATTACCCATTGGGACACACAAAATTAATGTCCTGTACTTTTAATGTACAGATTTAAGCATTCTCATTTTTCTTCTGTGATTTTGTGTTTGGTCAGCCACAAATGCCTTCTGAAGATTTCTGCAGATTTTCAGACCATGGTTACTTCCTTTGCATCACCCATGGTGGGTTTTTTGTTTTATTTTGTTTTGGGTTTTTGTTTTGTTCTGGTTTTTTTGTTTTTGTTTTTGGTGGGTTTTTTTGGGTTGTTGGTTTGTTTGTTTGTTTGTTTGTTTGTTTGGGGGGTTCTCGTGGGGTTTGGTTTTTCTGGGGTTTTTTGTTGGTTTTTTTTGGGGGGGGGTTTTTTTGGTTTTTTTTGTTTTGGTTTGGTTTGGTTTGGTTTGGTTTGGTTTTTTTTTTTTCATTGCATTCAGGATTTCAATCAAGTATAATGATGATTAGAAAAAGAAGTCAACTGGGGATCCCATCTCTAAGAATTTTGACATGCAGAAAAATACCATGAACAGGAGATATGTAATTCAGAGATAAATTATGTCCCATTTGGCCATCAGCTCTTTTGAAAAACCCCTGCTAATGTTACAATATTTTCGCAAGATGGTGAAAAAAAAATGTCCCTGCAAGCTGCAGATGCCACAGTGTAAAAAGAGTATTCTGTTTGTGTGCACAGATAGAAGTATTAAAAATATTACAATTTTACATATATTCCTAATATATGTATTTTTTTTCACATATTCTTATTCATGTATTTTTAACAAATATTCTTAGCTTCAGATCTGGGTTCCAGCAAATATTCTTAAGGTATGTTCTCAGTTTCTCAAAGTGTGACTATTTGACTTTCTAGGAAAAAAAGATGACTAATTAGATGACTTTTTAAAATATAGTAATTTAAAGAGAATATAAAATATTGTCTATATTTATGGTTTATGATTCCTGCTTGACTGTGTAAGATATAATCTGGATACATATCACATTCTACTAGGAAAACAACAGGACACATATAAAAGCTAAAATCAATATTACATTGCAGGACACAGTATTCAAAAATTATGAGAAATATAGTTAGTTCATGATTAACATGAATTCATGGATTCCTCTGTCTAAAATATCTGATTGAACCAGGCAAATGCATTAAACAAGAATATTAAAATTAAGTTTTACTGCAAATTGATAGGACTTAACTTTGGGCTCCTCTTTATTGTTTCTGATTTTAGGTAAAAAAAAAAAAAATTGCTTATAGCTTTCACTTTTCTTGAGATGGAAATTAAAGCTCTGATTGAAATGTTGCTTTAAATAGAAACAGCAATTAGATCAAAGATCTTTCCTCTTTTCTGTGCCTTGAATCAAAACCACTAGTCAATATTTGGTTGTGTGTTCATCTAAAGAAAAATGTACATTGTTCATATCTGTCAAACAATAAAGAACTTTTTGGAGAAAGATTAAGAATGGCTTTGCTGCAGAATTGCAGCAACTTGTCAAAATTATTTTCATTTTCACATGTTCCTGTATCAAAAGTTTTTTCTCTCTTGGACAACTGCATCTTTCAGTTACCCTTTGTGCTGCATCTTTGCAAGTTGTTCTGTAATCAAGGTTTTACTTCTCAATGCCTTGACTGCTCTGGAAGAAAAACAAGCCAGGTATTTGATTTTAAAAAATCCTGGCTGGGACGACCCTTGTGCTATCTTCTGGCACAGCAACCAATTCCATGAGATCAAGACAACCAGCAGAATTCCCTTTGCCTCCCTTGTGTGCAGAAAAGACTGACATATTAATTAAAAAGTTTTGGTGGAGGATCTAAGAGGAAATAAAAATGCTGTTCTCTGGGAGTTTCCAGTGACATCTGCTGCAGGTTCTGTGTTTTTTCAGTGCAGTGTGGAGGTTTTCTTGAGGTTCAGAAATGAGGTTTTCATGAGGTTCATGAGGTTCTGCCCCCACAGAACCTTAGAGAAATTTCTGTATTTACTTTCCAGCAAGGAGAAAAGCTCATTTGTGATTGTCCAGCATTTATTTACATTTACAGCTGAAGAATGAATATTCTTAGCTCTGCCAGGAAGTCCTGATATAGCTTTGTCCGTGGCATTGTGAACTTCCCTGTGTTTGGGTAAAAGCAAGGATGAATCCTGAATTTTAAAAAAAAGGTTTTTCCTTTGCCTGGCTGTGAGCAGTAGCTG
>WBNO01017103.1:0-11721 GCA_013400575.1 Peucedramus taeniatus | reverse complement strand
ATGTGAGAAGGGTTAAGGAAGAAAAACCAAATCCTGCTGCTTGCTAGTGGGTACAACCAGGATGAAAAAATGTAGGAAAAGCCACATGGAGAAATTTCCACTGAACAGCTGGGAACTGGCAGCACTGGAATGCTCTCCCTCATTCTATCTCAGGCTTTGCATTTCCTTCAGTAAGAAATGTATTATGGCTTTGTCACAGAAGATGTGAACTTTTATACAGTGATTTCAGCTCCAGCAGTAATCCTGGATGCAGACATATCTACCTCAAAAAGGATTTGCAAAGCAAAAGCAGGATACAGCAAACACTTGTTGACTCATTATAGAAGATTATTTAATATTTACAGCTCTGTTCTCCTCAAGTCTTCACAGCCATAAATAGATCTTGTTAAATTTTCAACAGAAAAAAGCATCAAGAAGCATATCCTAGCATTCATTTTTGAGGGGATCTATAAAATTTTTTTACAGAAAGGAAGACTAGCTCAGGCCCCATTTCCCAGCAGGGGAAACAATTTTAAAATATAGAAAAAAAAATTTTTCAGGGAAAAAAATATTTAACCAGAATTTAGCAGACAAAATGGAATTTGAACCTATTTTTGCTATATGTCAGTTCTATGCTATAAAAATCTGACCTCCTTTATAATGAGCTTTGAGATTTACTGATGAAAAGTACAGGAGAACAGCAAGAGAACTTTAATTATTTGACGTAATTAAGAACTTAAGAATAATGATGTAATTAAGAACTTAATGGAACTTAATGCTGTGATGATGTAACATTTGCATTTTCTTTGGGTTTTCAGTGCTTTCTTTCCAGCTTAGCAAACTGATGGATAAGAGCTGAAGGAATAATCCATTGTGAAGAAACAAAGAAATGGATGTCTCTGCCTTTCAAAAATTAATAGCAGGGTTAAATCATATAAGGTCACAGCTCTCAAACCTCTGAATCCAAAATTTCATTCTCAGAATTGCTTCACAAGCCTAAGAAGTCACATACAGAAGATTTGTAGGAATCCATAATAGTGAAAAAAAAAAAATGGAGCAGCAGACATTAGTGACATTAGCCTCAGAATGGGAGTGGAGATTTCCCTGTTTAGAACCCACAGAGACCTGTGACAAAAACACAGGAGCTGAAACTGCTGCTTTAGAAGCCTGGTTCCTCAGCAGTGCTTTGGAAATCCATTCTCTGCACAGATAGAATTAAGATGCAGTTAATTTGTGCCAAGACACCAGGCAAGTTATCCATCCATTGCTGACTTTATGTTCTTGCCTTTAGGCTGACAAATTTAGAATACTGGAAGTTCATTACCAATGTGAAAACAGAGCCATGGAAATACAGAAATGGTGTAAAATATGATGTAAAATAAATGTAAAATTATTCAATGGAAGATGCTTGGCCCAACTAATTTTTTTGCAATATTGGGAGTGTGTCTAGGACAGCATGAGATCCACTTAGCAGGGAGCTACCTCAGATAAGTTCTTAGCTCATCAGGCCTCAGGTTGGAATTTTTTTGGCAGAATCTACTTTTATTACAACAAAACCAAGGTTTTCCTCATTATTTCCTCAAAACTAGATTAGGCAAATGGAGGGTTCAGAGATATTGGAGACAAAGGGTTTGAAACTTGAAACTTAAACTTCAGTTATTACACATGAAGGGAACAAAGCATTGTGGATAGAAGACCTAGGCTACTTCCAACATCACTACAGTTTTGGAATTATTTTCTTACTTCTTGTTGACTCAGCTTTGAGTAATTTTGTTTTGAAGATTAGAAAAATTTGAGAAATATAGGCAGAGGTCACTGCATGTGAAACCCCAGTGGAGCCACCTTACAATAAAATCCCATAAACCCAATAAAATCCTAAAACCACACAAAAAAACTCTTCCTCTCCAGCTTGCTCATGGCCCAGTTTTAAATTTCTTATTCCACTTCCCATAGTGTTCACTCTGAGCTGGGATGTTCCAACCAACAAGCAACTGGATGTGGCACCAATTTCCAAACAGAAATGTCTTCTTTTCTGGTGCATTAAAATCTTACTGGAGAAGAAGACACAGAACATGTCTTGGGCTGATTTTCACCCACTGACTTAGGACAGGTTGGAATTCATGTGATGGATCTGGAGAAGCATTTGGAAGCAGAAGGAGGTTCAAGAGGAAAAGCACAGCATTGAAGTTCAGAGCATGTTCACAAGCCTCCTATTAATTCAGCATTTCTAGCTCAAATTAAAGATTAATCCCATCTGAAGCCATGGAAGCATTTAATTATGGTTAGCCTGTACTGTGCATTCCCTTTATTCTTTAAACCTTAAATTTTACCCAAGCTAAATTAACTGAAAATCCTTAATTAGCCAAAGCTGGTATGCAAGCTGAGCTTCAGTAGTGAGCTTAAAACTGAAAATAGGTACTCCCCAAAAGTTAATAAATGTTTATATGACTTGCATGCAGATTTGCTCCCAGTTTTGCTTACAAATGTGGTTCCTGTCTCATCATGCTGGTAACAGAATAAGAATGTGGAGAAGGAGTTTTCCTCATTGCACTGTTTTACCCCAATTCCCTTGCCACAAGTGTTAAACCTGGCAAGCTGAGAGCTGATGAGCTTCATCTCTGTTTGCCTATCTTGGCCTAGTGGCTTTCTTTTCATAAAGAAAATGACACTTTGGAGTATTTTGTTTGTTTTTTTTTTTTTAATTTGGTTTGGGTTTTTTGTTTGTTTGTTTGGGTTGGGTTGTTTTGTTTTTTTGGTTTGGTTTGGCTTTTTGGGTTTTTTGTTGTTGATGTTGTTGGTTTGGTTTGGTTTTTTTGTAATATGAATAAAATTAGAGGGGACAGGAATGGGGCCTTTGTAACAAGGTGTGAATAGGAATACAGCCCTCAGATGCCTCATTTTGTTTCTCAGTTTTCTGTTCCTATAAGAAGCTCAAAATCAATTACCATGACCTAGACATGCACCAAAATGTTCAGACAGCTGTGTAAGTGACAGATGCACCTTTTAAATAAAGGCAGTGTCCCCAGCACAGGAAAAATCCCAGTCCTATGCCCTGTTCTTGCACCCTCTCATGCTCCTCAGATTCTGTTCTTGGCCATCCTGTCAATGGTGCTGCAACAAGCAGGTTCTTGTTCCAGCCCAACACAAATAATTTAACAACTCTCTTAGAGGATATATTAAACTCTTCCTCACTTTTCCTGACACTACACTGGCTTTACAAAATTTCTGCAGGACACATCTCCAGCCCCCTGTCCCACAGCTGGCACACAGAAGTCACCTGGGGTTACTGAGGTTGTTCATCCTGCAAAGCTTTTCCAGCTGTAGAACCCTGATCACAGGCTCATGATCTGGGACGTGATGATTATCAGGGGCTTGTCTGCTCTCTTTGCTCTTCATAGCATAAAAAAGTCCTTTTAGCCCAAAAAAATACCTGGCAGTGTCATGCGAGTGGGAGGGCAGGGGCAGCTGGAAGAAGGTGGTGGTGGAAAATCTGGGATCCACCAGGGCAAATGGGAACACAAAGTATGTTACAGAACCAGAGTTAATGTATGTAAACCTCAAGAAAGGAGAATTTAGGCAGTATTTTATGTGTGCTTGCTGAGGAGCAAGATTAAAAAGCTGTTTGTTACAAGATGCAAAGTAAGAGAAAGCTGTAATTACGTTGTCTAGTGTAGAAAGGAAAATGCATGAGAGTCCAGGAGAATTTCCACCTTTTCTTCAGGTGGAAATCACACAGAAAAGAAGAATCAGACACTTAGTTGGCAGTGCTGCCTTCACAAAGCACAACCCAGGCTGTAAACAATACAAAGAGTGACAGGAAAAATGAAATTGCTGACCCAGAGATGGAGGTCACTCCACCCTTCAGGCTCTGGAGGAGCTTGCAGGGATGTCAGAATCAACCCCTTGAGCTCTGGAGGCCACAACTCTCCTGCCCAGTGGCTTGGATTGGGATTACACAGTGTTTTCACCTGCTCAGAATAACTCTCTAACCAGAAATGAGGCCTCCCACTGCTGCAGGTGTTACAGGTATTCCAGAGGTAAATTTGTGGTTGTGCAATTTACCTGCATATTTAGCAATATGCATTTTCTGCTACCACGAGGATACTGCAAGTGAAATGTGCAACAAGGCTGGCTATCAAAATCTGTGCATTTTTGGTGTGGAAATAAGTTTCAATACAGAGGCAATGTTTGGTTCCAGGTTGTTTCTTGGATTCATGAGGTCTCACTGCTCATGTCTCCATATGATTTAATAATTTTCCTTCATAACCTATTATTTTTGCTGCTTTGTACTGCTTATCTTTTACTTCTGTCCAGTCCAAATGTCTCCTTGTTGCTGGCACTGTCATGCTCTGAAATTTGGTCACTACTTGGGCCCTGTTTATGCTGTTTTATCCCTTTAAAGACACTGTTGTCATTTGCACTGCTGTGAATTTAGTGTTTGTGCCAAAGGATAATTGAATTTTAGGAAGAAAAACAATGCCAAAAACCCAATCAATTTTATTCAAACTGATCTTGCAAGGGTTATGGGACAGACATGTTCCTCCAGTTAGGTCTTTTTGTAGTGCCAGTTTTCTTAGAGATTTTTGTGAGGTGCAACTCAGCCTCTAGGAGAAAATTCTGCTTGGTAACACGATGTCCCTGCTACCACTCTGTCAGCAGATTTTCCAAAATTCATAAGGTAAACAGACCATTTAGGAATGACAGGGAGAAACTGGAGGGGGAACTCTCTTAAAAGAGTTGCAGGAGACTTTATATTTGTATGTAGTGTAGAGATGAATAACTGTCTCACAAAAGTAGCCCAGACAGGTGCAGAGAGCCAAAGATCACCAGATTTTCATGCCTGGATCTTCCACTGAGCACTAGCACCCACAAAAGTTTTTCCAGATTGGATCAAACCAGTGAGACAGATTTTCTTGCCAGCAGACTTGTCCCCTGTTGTTTCTGCCTTCCACTGCTCAGGCAATGTCCTTGAGGGAATGTGTAACAATGATGGAAAACATGATTTTCAACTTTTGTTCTCACTAGCCTGTCACTGGAAGCAGGGAAAGAATACTCAAGACTTGGGGCAAGCCTCACTTCCTTCAGAAATGTAGGACCTCCCAAGTAGGAAATAGTTTAAAGTGAAATTTAAGAGGAAAAAAAAAAGGGAAAAGAGATTTGTGAGAATGACAAGGGGAAAGCAACTGCCAGAATGAATAATTCAAGAGGACACATGAAAGGGTAGGAGGGAGATTTTGTTACATTAGAAAAACAAATAGCAAATAAAATGCAAATAGGTTTACAATCATATTATCATGCACATTAATTTCTGCAAAAATTTTACTCCCCATTTCAGTCTTCTTCCCTCAAGCCTCTTCTCTCTGTAGCTGGTACCATTCACAGTCTGTGGTGAGGATCTGAGCCACCAGACTCAATTTCAGTTCCAAATCCAAACATAAGCAATGGCTTGTGAGCTTGCAATTCCTTTGAGGCTCACCCAGCTCCAATTTTGTTTTATTCCTCCAGGGGAAGCATTTTCTCTTTGAAGCTACATTCCAGCCCATTCCATTGCAGGATATAGGCTCAGATTCTCCTCTAGGCTAGCCTGTTGTGGGACATTTTATGCACTGTCCCTTCATATCACACCAACAGAGAAAGAGAGCTCTGACATGATGAAACTGTAAGTGATGGGGTGATGTTGGGAATTTAGAACATTCGGTTCTCCAAGCCTCTGTCTGATTAAAATTAACACTTAAAATCAAAAGCATTGTGAATTTAATTAGCCCAGATGTTTGAAGGTGCAACACTAATGGCAATTTATCTTCTCTTTTGTTCAAAAAATATCTTGGAATTATCATGAGACAGATGGTTACCAGAGATTATTACATATACTGTTTTCTTGTTTTCATGTGCCACAGGCAAGAACAACACTTTGAAGAGAATTGTTTCTTTCTGAGAACAAAGATAAACTACTGTAAACTAATTGCTAAGCTGCTGTACAGTAGGTAAAGTGATGGAAAAAATTCTACTTTAACGATTTATAAGTCACCTTGTCTGAAAAAGGAGCTTGCTCTAAAAGCACTGATGCCCAAAGTTACAACCATTTTTCACACAGAATCACAGAATCACAAAATATTCTGGGTTGGAAGGGACCCATCAAGATCATCAAGTCCAGCTCAATGTTTAAAGTGTCAAACTTTCAGTGTTCAGACTAAAGGGGGATGTGCACAAGGTGCTTCTCTTCTGCTTTTTATTGTCTTTTGTTCAAAATCACCCCTTGTGGGCTTTATATAGAGTCACACATGCAGAAGGCTTTGCCTCAGTTAAAGCTTAGTGAGAAACATCACCTGGGGATACCTGAATGCATCACAACTCACACAGGACATTTTCAGAAGCAGGGAGTGATTTTTGACAGGAAAAAGGGATTATTCTCAAGAAGCAAGTGCTGAGTTCCATGAGGGAAACTTCTACCTTGTCTAAAGCCTCAAAACTGACATTATTTTTAAAAATCTAACATCCACTTACTAATTTCATGAATCTTCTTCCAGCAATATTCATCTCACCTGATTTCTGTTTTTTCTTTTTCATAAAACAATGGGCCAATTCCTTGGGGGTTGTTGGTATTTTACATTTTTAGACTGTCTTCTCAATCAAAAGTTTCTCATTTTAAGGAGCTTAAAAAAAATCACTCAAAGGCAGAGCAACAAACCTTTCTGTCTGACCTCCAGCACTGAGGGGTTACAGAGAGGCTCAAGACTATTTAGGACAAAGACTTGCTGTTCCTTTCACTGCCTTGACAGAACACCTGGGGCAAATCAAATTACTTGTATGGTTGCCACTGGCCACCACTGCTGTGTGTGCTGGGGACAAGGGATCATTCCACTGTCCACTGACCTTTAGGCTGTGGACAAAATTTTACCAATACTGGGCTTTATCCCAATTCTGGGCTCCACACTTCTGCCAGATATCAGCAAACTCTGCTTAATATCAGGATCCCTATGCACTGCCTTTCATCCAAAGAAATCAAAGTGCTCAAAAACGGGTTAAAGTTTTGCAATACTTGCTGGCACACCTCCTGCAAGATTTGTTCTGCTGTAATTAAGGCAGCTTTTGATAAATCAGGATCCTTCATCACCCCTCCAGCTGTGGGGGCCCACATAGTCCCAAACTAGGATTTTTGGCAAGATCTCTCATTTGAAATGGTGAAGATTTTGTCTCAAAACTCTCTCTTTCCTCCCCCACAACGGGATACTTTGTGCAGTGTGATGCTTCATGCCACTCCTGGAGCAGGCAATAAATTAAAATCTACCACCCTTGTTGCCTCATCTTTGGATGTGGCAACATATCACCCTCTGAGCTTACTCAACCACACAATTATGCCTAAATTTAAAAAAAGGGGAGAGATGGGGAGAGCAAAGAAAAGCAGGAATGCAGGGTGGGTGGGAATTGGCTGATAGGAAAGCAGCTGGCATGGGCAACTGAGGATGGAACCTGCCTTGCCAAATCCCCACAAGTGGGGAAAATGCCAACCAGGTTTCAATGAGTAAGCAATTAACATTGCATTAGATTGCTGCAAATAAACATTGATTTGGTAAAAAGCCAGGGGAGCAGTTAGTGTGAAGAACTAACTTCACACTAAGTGGGACCCAGAAGGGGGGGATTGGTTAAAGCTCAAACCAAAGCTGCTCTGTGTGGACTGTCAGTTTTACACAATCAGTGTCATGGTCATCAGTAGCTGAAGGTTGTTAGCCCAAATTCAGGTGGCCAGAGGTAAACTTGGGAGCATTTCAATTAAATTGGTGTAATTAGGTTGATTTCCACCAGCTGATATAACCCTAGTGACTCCCTGTACCTTTTAGGTTTAAATACTGCTAGTTAAGATTTTAATCACTTTCAAATGGATTGCAATGAAACAGAAAGCAAAGGGAAATTCAGATGCAGCAGAAAGGTGTAAATGGGTGGGCAGCCTGCACAGCAAGATCATGGGGATAGAAGCAAAGCAAATTGATGCATGGTCAGGCACTGCCCAATATTATTTAGTTTCTTCACTTTGGAGCACCAGTGAATCTATAAAGTGAGATGAATGGGGGAAGGGAAAGCAGTGCCAAAGTTCCAGGTTGGATGCTTTCCTTTCCCACTTCATATCCAACTCCAAACCTTGTTCCCCAGGAAATTCTGTTCTCATTTCTATCAGAAAAATGATGTTGGGAGGGGATCAGCTGACCTCAGGAGCTGGTCACTGGGACAAATCTCTGCTTTATTGGGAACCCATGCTCTGATTCAGCCCAGGTGAGGGAAGCCATGCAAGAGAGATGGGTTAAAGCTGGCTGAGCCATCTTCCTGGGAGAAAATGGGATGTATCACTTGATGCAGAAGAGTTTCCTTCCATTTTCTGGGACCAACCTGGCTGTCAAAGGAAACAGTAAAAAAAAGAAATACAAGGCCATTTTTCCCCATGGAATTCTATGGTATATTAAGTAATCCATTCTGATCCAAAAATGTATCTTTCAGGTGCTGTGATAAAGATTTTTTTCCACATATAACCATTATTGGTGAAGATAATTTTGAGCACAGAATTGAGTTCTGAAGCAAGTTCAATGAATATCCTTTGTGTTTCATTTTGGGGAGAACTGACACTGCAAATACAGGCTCTTTATGCTAGAAAACATATTTATGTTCACATCCTGTAGGGGATCTGTTCTACAATTCCCTTTTATTGAAGGGAATGTTGCTGCCCATGTGTTGATGACTGAGAAAAACACCATGCTGAGCAACCTATGCTAAATAATATTGCATCGAAGCACCCACTGATTGATTATTTTTCCTTCTCTTGAAGCAGTACCTGATCCTGTTTCAGCAGGAATAATCTGCATGAACCTACTGAATAATTTTGCTGCAGCTTAAAATGGCCTCCAAATCACCAGATTTAATTTTGCTTTGGTTTTAATTTATATGGGCTGTTCCAACTCATGTTCCCCTCCTCTTCAGAGCTGAGTCTGACTGGAACTGGGGAGGAAAAAAAGTTACACCAGCTTAACAAAACATAATGGCATGAGATTCAGATACACCAGGTTGGAAACAAGAGGTCATGATTTTTTTTCTGGGATACACTTATCTGTAGGAAACTGATTCTAATTTGTTCCATTTGGGAAAAAAAAAAATGGGACTGGGTCTTCTGAAGATATACACCAATATTTTTTTTCTAAGACCTGTAGTCATACTCGCAAGGGATTAAATCAAAGTTCTGCTAGTGCAATATTTGTATTGAATTTTAAAGTTTTGTACTTTTTAAAAGAAATTGGAAAAGTTCCACTTCTATCCTGACTGAGGATGGGGAAAGTCTTATTTGGGGCACTATTAAACAAAAAAAAAATTTAAGTCCTTTTTAGTCAACCCTTTTGAATTGAATCACCATCGATTTCATGGTAGCAGTAATCATCAGTTTAAGATATGATGGCTTCTTTTAAGTCTTATTCTCCTATATCATGATAGAAGGTATGGGTTGTGCCAGTTCCACACTTTTTACATCTTAAGTAACCAGGAGTAACTTCCCTGAAATATTTCAGAATGCATAAAACATGAAAATGTTCTTACCACCATTCAGAAGTAACTGGAGTATCAGACATTAAGCCAGGCTTGTGTCTGGATGTCAGTTATTTGCTGCTTTTTGCAGACTTTCTGCTTCTACAGTTTGTCAAAATGAATGGGCCAGGGTTGTTTTCTCTTTGAACATGCTGTGCTCTTGGGTGTTTTTCATACCAGTGAGTTGAACAACTTTGTTTTCATATTTGACAACATTCAAATGAAGTGACAGGGCTAAAAATACTGCAAAACTGCTGAGTTAAGGCCTGTCTTTGAATTAAGCATGATGGAAATCTTGCTTTACCTGGAGATGTATCAGTACTGTGGCTCCAAGATTGGAAACTTTTTATCGTGCAAATACATAGCAACAGCATGGAGAAGGAATAAAATTATAATGCAAATGAGCCTCAGACCATGGCCTTCTCCAGACCCTAAAATCTGAATGTTGGTGAAGTCATATCACTGTAAGGAATTACCTCTCTTTGTCCCCACACACTTGTTGCCATGACTATATTCTTATTTTTGAACAATCTTGGATATTTCTTCTTCCCATAAAGTGCTGACTGTACAGAATCACAACCAAAGTCTGTCCAGCAGAGTAACTTGCTCCTGGCAAAGGTCTAAAAGGTTTTACTAGAGGAATGTTTTTTCTCTATAATCTTTTTCTGGTCTCCAATAGTTTCCACTGGAGGATACTCCTAGACTGGAAGTGCATTATGTATCTTCTGTAATATTCAACAAATTTGCCTTCTGCAAACCTGTCCTACCTCTCCCTCAACTCATGGTATTATCCTTTAGCATATTCAGCATCCACTGATATGGGGCTGTACAGGATAATCAAATATGTTGGCCCCTCATGCCACCCTTTTTTTTTCTCTGAAACTCACTATCATATCCTCAGTTTTTTCTCTTGTGCTGCAGAAGATTCCAAAAAATGCGTGCGGCACAGTTCTTGTGGTGGAATAAATGCAGATCAAATTTCCTGCTATTCCATAAATTCTCTGTATTCCACAGATTATCTGTGTGGCCTTTGTTCAGCCTAAAGTGAGAGGATCTTAAGAAATTCCTCAGCCACGGGGTGGGTGGGTATGGAGAATGTGAAGTGTTGTGGATTAACCCCATCCAGGAATCCAGCACCATGCAGCCTTGACAGTGGGATGGGAGGGAGAATTGGAAAGGTAAAAGTGAAAAAACTCCTGGGTTTGGACAAGGACAGTAAACTGTCTATTAAAATAGGAAAATTTCTATTAAAATAGGAAAAGCAGAAGCTGCACACACAAGCAAAGCAAGAGAAGGAACTCATTCCCTGCTCCCCATGGGCAGGCAGTGCTCAGCCATGCCCAGGAAAGCCAGGCTCCATCCCAGGGGGCTTGGGAAGACAAAGGCCACCACTCCAAATGTCCCCTCTTCCTTCTGCCCCAGCTCTGTGTGCTGAGCCCGAGTCTGGAGCATCCCTTGGGCCAGCTGGGCTTGTCCTGGCTGTGTCCCCTCCCAGGTCCTTGTGAGGAGCAGCAAAGCCTTGATGTGCAGACACTGAGCTTCCACAGCCAGCACAGCCCTGTGCTATCAGCACTGCTTCCAGCACGGGCCCAAAGCACTCCCACACTCCTGGGTGAAGGAAATTTGCTCATTAGTATCCCAGAGAAAACCAACACATGGCTCTTCTGAGAGTTTTAAAGCAAAGCAGGGAGCGGGCAAAAGGCAGGAGTTTCAAAAACAGAGATTCTGACTTGATGAAAAGAATGGCTTTTTTCACCAGGATGTGATCAAACTCTGGAGCAGGAGCCAGGAGAAGCTGTGGGTCATTCATCCTTGGGCTGGATCCTCAAAATTTATGTGGAACAACCTGAGCTGGTTGAGCAGAGACTGGAGCCTCATGAGATCTCTTCCAACGTGAATTGCCCTGTACTACAGTGATCCTGAAGTTTTTTATGTCTTTGGGCCTCAGCCTATCAAAAAAAGGGCATTTCCCAGCCACTGCTGAGTGCTGTGGAGCAGCATGAAAATAGTAAGGGCTTCAAACCCCTGGCACTTAAAACATGCTGCTTTCACAGGTTCAGCATTTAATAGTGGCCAGAGTGCAGCTCTATGAGAAACAACGTCACAAAAAAAAAAATTAATATGCTTGGAGAGACTCTAATATTTGGGGGAGTTGATTGCCTTCCCTTCCCTTCCCTTCCC
>WBNO01017070.1:0-11042 GCA_013400575.1 Peucedramus taeniatus | reverse complement strand
GCAGCGGCTGCAGCGCCAGCCCCGCGCCGCGGGCAATTCCCGCAGGGACGAGCCGCAACCCGCCCGCCGGCGTTGCCGTCCCTGTGCCGCTGCCGGCGCGGGACCTGCCGGGTGCACGGCACTGCCGGGATCCGCGCCTCTGGCAAATCCCTGCAGGTCAGCGCTTGCCGGTCGGAGCATCCTTAGGTGTGCGGAGTCAACTTCCAGCTCTCTGGGTGAGAGTGGCGGCGGGCTGGGAGGGCTGCGCCCTCCTCGGTGCTCTGGGAACTGCCGGCGCTGGGGAAAAGAAAATAAACAAGCAGCATCTGTTTGGAGTAGTAAAAGGGCTGTCTTGTTTCTTTTTACGTGTTAGGCCCCTCTGGTTTTATTTTGCTTGTAGTAGAAAATCTAACGTTAAAGAATATATTTTAAAAAATACTAAGTAAAACTACCCCAGTATAGATCAGGAGGAGGATTTTTCCCTAACTAGTTTGAAGAAAATTAGTTTACTCAGTGACTTCACTAGGAGTTGGAGTGAATCAAAATAATGGTAAGACTGGTGAAGTTATCTGTAAATAGAATGGGCAGAATACATGGTGGGTGTATTTTTAACAGGAACATTTTTGTGAAGCTTCCATACTGTTAGCAAAAATGGATTACTTGGTTTGCTGACCAAGGGGCTACAGGATAAGCAGGTGCAGATGATGGCAATTTCCTGTAGTATTTGCAGCAGTAATCGAATCAGTTTGAAGTCATGGCTGTAGTGAATATGGAAGACTCATAAAGGGAGGCGTATTTATTCACTTAAGGCCTTGTCACCATTCCACATTTATTTGTAGCCATTGAGAAATTGACTTTATGTTGTTAATCAATGTAGAAGGTATAATTACAGTATAGATAATTACTGCATTTTGAAGACTCTATGTACTTAAGCAGAGTTGGAAGGACTAAGTATAGGATAATAGTGTTTTTTTCCAGGTTAGGGAGTGGCAAAAACAGTATATCTTGAAAGTCTTCAGATTTATTCGTGACCAGGAACATAAAAACAAGGAAAAAGACACAATTAAAACTTTGGCTGTTCTGAAAGTTCCTCTAGTCCTGTTGCCTGCCATAAAGCTGTTTGGTATAGTGAATTTTGGCTGCTGCTTGACATCTGAATTCCCTTTATGTGATTTCAAGCATCTGCCAGCATCCACTTCTCAGTTTTGAGAAACATGTAGCTAAACAGTAGTGCTCATTGCGTTAGCCCTGTGGAGAGATTTTCAGGCCTTCTATCATCTGTTCACATATAATTTACTATCTAGAAAATCAAATTGCTGTGCCTTTCTTGCTACAAAAGTTCTTTATTGACAGTCTTGACTGTTTCCGTAAGATGGTCTCACTTGTTCGTGAAATGCTGAATTTGAGAAAAAATGTGGATATACCAGAAAAGAAGACAACTCCCAGTTTTACTGAAAATAGTCCACAGATACATTTTTGAATAGTGTGCAGTTACTGTTCCTTCTCTGTGATGATAGGAAAATTTGTGCAATCTGGGAAGAATTTTGGTTGAAATAGCATTTTTCTTTAAATGTATTACCAAATGATGTAATATACTGCAAGGCATCTCTTAACTTGTTGAAAGTTGAAAGTGTTGTTAATCTGCAGCTGAAAGCTCTTTACCAGCCAATGTGTTCTTAAATCACTGTTTGAAGTTTTGTGGAGTAATTGCTGGTAACTTAACAGCTGAGAAAGTTTGTTTATGCTAGCTGCTAAGAAGGTAGTGTTTTGTAAATTTTCAAGCACTGATGTTAGTTAAAGCTTGGAACTCCTATATAACTTGATCACTGGTGGCTCTTTAATACAGAATTTTGTTATCAGATCCATGGGGACAAGTTTTGGGAAAGGATCCTGTCTCTTTTTTTTTTTTTGCATACAGGATTATGCTTTTCTATTGAAAAATGGTTTAAAAACCAGTTGTGGATGAAAATATTTGTCTGAACTTGGTGAGAAACATGCCCATGTTATACTCTCTGTACATTCAAGGTAAATAGGAAAAGATTTTTTAAAAAATAGCCTCTGCTGGATTTTTTTTTTTTGTTTGGTTTATAATATGATGAATAGAGACTGTGCCCAGCAACTGGTTAGAGTATTTTGGAATACGATGAATAGGAGGTGTGCCCAGTAAGTGGCTGGCCATGACACATAGTTTCTTCTCCTGGCAGGAGAAAGTTGGCTGGACAGTTAGGCAGTTTTATAGCTCATCTATCTTACCCTGAGTCTGAGCAGCACTCATGGCATAGAGCTCCTGCCAGGCCACTTGACAAAGTCTGCTGCTGTTCATCACACAGCTGAATTTGCTTTATGAAATGATAGGAAAATGTGTGATTTGACACTTATAAATAAAAAAAGGAGTGGGTGTAGTTGGTATCCTACCTTCTGAACACAATTTTCCTACTGTTGCTGGACAGCAATCCTGTAACCTGGAATAAATACTTTTTTATGTTACAAGTAGGTGTCAGTAGTTGACACAGGATTTTACAATGGAGAACTGTGTTATGGCTTAGTATGCCATTAGAATATTGGAGCAAATGTGAATGTTGGTAAATGTAGTATTGATGTCCTTTGAAATACTAGCCTTCATGTTGAGATCCACCTTTAATTCAATTGTAATGTTTCTAAGAATTTTGTATTATTTCATTTGTTCCCATAAATCATATTTAAAGCTATATGCTTGCATACAAAATAACAGCTTCTGACCTGCTTTACTCAAGCAAACCCACTTTGTTTTTATCATTTTCATCGTGTGTCTGACAAAAATGTGCTTGGGAGATGGAGCTGCTCTCCAGGGCCTGAAGATAGAGCTGGTTGTGTGGGAAAGGGGTGGGGCCAAACAGCTGTGATTAGCTTAGTGCCAGAAACACTTCTCAGGTTCACATTCACTGCTGCTTGGTGTAGTGGGTGTAGTTGAAACATTTAAGGAGAACAGGAGAAATGCTTTTTTACATGATTTCCAGGGATGTCTCAGGAAGTAAGAGATGTTTTCAGAAAACCCAAGAAATTTACCTTTTCTTTTGCATATAACTGAGTTTTTATCAAATTATTTCAATCACATTATGGAGACATCAGCTGTGGCACAGTTTTGGCAAATGTCTGGTGTCAGGCTTGGAATACTGATTTGGGCTCTCTTCCTTCTCTTTCAAGTGCTTGTTTGAGTCAGCTCACAACATAGCCACAGGTTTGTTCAAGTATAAATGGAAGTCCTTCCTGTTGTGGAGTGTGGGAAGGGACAGCAAGTGTAGCAATAGCTTCAAACCAAGCATTTTATGCCCGGGCCACAGCCCCAGAGTGGGTGTGGGGAATTGGGTACGTGTCTGAATTTGCTCAGTTTGGTGAAATTTACATAAGGGTGAAACTGCGTTTTTCTTTTGCAATGAATTACCTGTTTCCATTGCTCTGTATACTGTATGCACGTGTTTATCATTAAGTATAAGACCTTTTGTACTTGTGCTACTAAGTGGTAGCACTGTCTAGGATCAGAGGTGAGGCCATTATGGGTCTATCTTAGATGTGCTTCATTTCTTAGACCTGGGACTTCAAGATAATACTTAGCATATTCTTCTCACCCCCATGACCCTGATGAAGAACAAGTAAATGAGCATTAACAAAATGGAAAGAATTTTGAGAATTTGGGACTGTAGAGCTTGCTGGATGTTTGAAGCAGGGACTTAGCTCCTTTGTGGGTGGATGCCCATCAGGAGCCACTTGAATACTAATCATTCCAGGGGCTAATTTGCCAACTGAGTTCCAAATGTACACATAACACTTCTTGAGGTGATTATGTTGTTCTTCTTAATGTATCTGGCTTAAGCAAGGCAACCTCAAATAGTGGAATGACACTGATGCCACTAACGGAATATTGTATTTAAAAGCAGTTTACTCAAACTTTGTCAAGTCTGAAGTCATGGCTGGGTGCATATGGAATAGTTACTGGTAATGCTCCCTGTTGGAGTGTGTTGCTGTGGGAATGAGATCAAGAAAACATTAGGGGGTGGAATGTGGATACTAGGGAGAAAAAATGTGTAGGAGGGTAATACACAAATAGAGATTAGCAGAGTTATTTCCAAGCTTTGTCCAAGTGTGTTGGTATCCTGTGAAAAAGAAAAGTGAGAGCTAGATAGTGAGGTATCAAAAGCAAAGTGCTTGAGATTAGAAGGTGGGTTTTGGTGTTACTTTAGGGTAGGTTCTTTACTTTCAGCAGTTACTGTATTTTTTAATGCACTTTAAATGAGACCACAGTGTTTTCCTAGGCCTGATGATCACTATTTGTTTTGAGTAGGCCCATCTGTGTTGGGTGGAAGAAGGAAAGTCCATTGTAGGGGACCAAAACCTTAGATTCCAGAGGAAACTGAAAGTCTTTACAGGACTTCTGTCATCTGACAGACAAAATAATTGAATAGGAATATTTCAAAGTCACAAACAAGTTGTTTCTCCTGTAATCTGGCAACACCTAAATAAGTCTCCCTTCGTAAAGTGCAGTACCATTTCTTGACTGTAGCTTGGAAAAAAATTTCTGAGCATGCTGGATTTTCTAGCCTGACTGCTGTTCTGGGCTGCCACTGTTGTAGTTTTATATGTGCTTGGGAGCAGCAGATGCCAGATTATCCAGCCAGCCCTTTGAGCTGTAACAAGGTTAGCATATTCAACTAAATATTTATTCTTTTTTTTCTAGAAATTAACAAGTCAGTATAATGAGTTGCTGTGTTAATGTAGTGGATACAAGGAATGCCAGGTGTTCTCCTTTATAGCTGCTTGCAAGTTAAACCAGATCTGATGGTGCACTTTCTTTCCTTCTCACCTGGCTCTTGCTTGCCCAGCAGCTGCCCTGCTACTCTAACTTAAGTTCACATAGCTGTCTGCAGTTTGGGGAAGTTGCTCTTCACTGTGAGTATCATTGTGTACAGCTCTAAAGATCTGACATCAGGGCATTAGAGGATGACAAGAAGCTGAGATGTTGGCTCCTAGATTCCTGTAGAGTTCTGTGGCTGTGCCCAGCATTAGCACAATGAAGAGGAAACTGACTGTGCAGCTTGCAACAATGGAGGGCTCAAGGGGGAAAACCACCCGAGCTATTCTGAGCTGTAGCAACCAATTAAAAACCTAATGCTTCACCTGAATTCTCTCCTGAGGTAAGATCCCACAATTAAAAATGTAGCCCTTTATGAAGTAAATTTAAACACTTACTAACTGGAGTTCTAGTAGATGTGTTCTGACTTACAATCTTCATGTGATAGACTGATATATATAAATGCATTTTTTTCATGGCTTAAGAAATGTTTTTTTATGCAGAAATGGAATACCATGGGAATTCTTACAGAATTCAGAGTTCCTGGATTTGTTTTTATTTGCTAGGAGTTATCCAGTTCAGAAGGGGCATGTGCATTTGTTTGGTTGTTGTAAATGATCAGAGTGCCATAGGTGGTTAAAGGATGAGTCCCTAATCTATGAAATACCTCCCTTGGGAACTTCTATTAATGTCAACTCTGCTGCATGTCTATGGTTGTGAGGATTACTATTTTCAGTTAAAGAAAATAGAGCATGTGAATATTTTTAGCTGGGCTTAAGCTTTTTTTTCTGTGAGAAAGCATCAGTTTTGCTGCAAGCTTTAGCTCTACAGAGGTTCTCGTTGAAGAAATAGTACAGCTTGAAAGCTTTCTTAGCTGTGTTTTAAAAATACTTTCTGCATGCTTATTTGATTTTCATTTCTCTTCTGGAAATAGAGCTTGGTTTGGAATTTTATTTAATGATAGACAAACTTCTTCCCAAACAATGCAAACTGTTGCTCTATGTTAAACAAGAAATGTTGTAAGCTTGAATTTTCCTCCAACAGAGACAAAAACCAAGGAAAACACCATCCTATCTCAAAAGAAGAGCATTAGAAATATGTTTATTTTTCTTTAAAATCAAATCAATTTTCAATCTCATATTCCTGAGTTATTGATGTATTGATTTAACAATGTTCTTTTTTGTTTTTATGGACTTCGGTTTTCTCTTGATAATTAGTTTTCCCTTTTGGTATTTTACCTTACTTTAATGTCAGGCTTTCAGATGGGTTTTCTTCCAAAGACTGAAGCTTTTCTGTACCTGGGGTTTGAACAGGTAACTTTTAAACATTGTGCAGTGGGAAGAGCATAAGCATTTTCAGCTCTGCCCTTAATACAGACTTACAATTGACAAAGTTGTCTGGAGGAACTGCTTCTTCTATTTTTTTTTTTTAAAAAAAAACGAATTACATTTTTTTGTTTCATTCAGTTTTACTGCTTGTTTTGTTTGGGTTTTTGTCCATCTGTATCCCCCTCCCTTCCCCACCGTTTGATGTACTGGGATCTTTGCTGAATTAAGTGAGTTAAATAAGAATGTTCAAGGGAATGGGACCATCAGTAGAGTAGTGTTACTTTTGTCCAGAAACTTTTTATATGTAGTTATCAAAGTAATTTGAAGGGCATTAGGGAAGAATATGGTGTGCCAAGTTTGGTTTTTTTTTTTTTTTTTTTTTTTTTTTTTGTCATTCAATAGTTTGCCATTTAAGTATCATTGTATTGCTCTTGACTTTTGTAAAACCTAGCCCAGTCCTTCTGTACTGTCAAAGTAGACTGACAAAGTAACTGGGCATAATATTGCAGGTATAGGATAATCTACTGAGCTGGCTGTTGTTTAACTGTTCTTGTGACAGCAATGTTGAAAGCTCTTTTTATTTGGGAGGAATAATGCTTTGTCTCTGATCTAAAAAAAAGAGGAGCCAAAATATCTGTTAGTAGCAAAGTTAAAAAAACCTTTACAACTTGTCTGCTGGGTGTAACCCTTTGAGGCAAAGATTAAGTATTTCTTTCTTTACTTGTAGCTACGGACTTCAACATTTTGTNAAAAAGGTAATGTTGTGCAGAATTCAAAATGTAACCATTCTGGCTTTGAGAGCATAGAAATTATTTGCAGGGATGGTTGCCTTTTTTTTGCTTCTTTAATTAGTAAGACAAATGAAGTATGTGTTCATGACAATCGTGTAGTAGGTGGAATTTCTAGAGGTGGAATTTCTGATAATTTTAAGGCATTTGTGTAAAATCAGAAATTCAATCCATGCCAGAAATTTGGGCTGTAATTTTTAATTTTTTTAAAATAAAATTCAGAATATTTGATTGCTCATAAATCAGGTATCATCATATGTTGAAAGTTGTTCCCAGGTTCCCAACTTTCATTTCTGAAGAGTTATTGCCTTTTCCATTTACCCTCTGAAGTCTCCAGATCTAAGCTTTTCAATGTCCTCTGCTGGTCTCTGATTTATGGTCTCTTACTTCCCCTTGCCTGCAATTTTGATTCTCTCCTTCCACCCACATTACAAATCAGCCTCACTAATTCCATCCTTGGCACCCTCCTTGAGCTATATTTACCTCATTTACTTATTAAAGTACTTTCTGCTTGGATGAAGTTCCTTTTTGCTCAATCTTAAGTAAGTTTTTAAGTCTACAACTACTACTAAAGAAAGATGTACTTTGTTTTTGCCTGAAGGGGTAAGAACCCAGCAAATTGAGTGGATCTTTTACCATTCTGGCTTTGTGCATTCTTTTAAATCTTCACATTTAGAAAAAGCCTGGTCCTACAGCTTGGTCTTTCCATGTGTTTTTTTTCTTTTTTTTCTTCTGTTTTTTCTCTCTATCTCATTCTGCCTGTATCTAATTCCTCTTTCCCAACTTCACTCTGAAACTACAAATTCTTTTTATAAGTATGCTTTTGTGTTTAAAAATTGTGTATTCTGTTTTACCTAGCTCAATGCATCTTATTCCCTTGTACTTATATGGGCATTGAGGATATTTTTCACTACATTGTTGAAGGAGAGAAGGGTTTCCCAGGCCCTTTTATGTGGCATTTTAAAGCAGGGTCATTGACTGTCTTTGCAGTTGCTGATCTCATCTGCTCACTTATCTGTGGTTGAGTAGTGCCTTGGACATTGCAGGACTTGAAGCTGAGGTCTCAAGGCTGGCAGTGATAGCTACAGACATGAAATAGGTTTTTTTCTTTCTTTATTCAAGCAAGTCAGAGTTTACCTATGACTTTGTTGGGCCAGTAGCTGTAATTTTATTCATGCATTACATGCTGTCCTTTCTCAGAATTAGATATATATATAATTTGATATCTACACGATAGATTATCAGGAATTTTTGTAGAAATGAACTGGTGGAACTGGGTCAGGTGTGTCTTTACTCCTTCAGCTTATTCGTGCTTCTCTCTTGTTTCCTGGTGGTTGATTAGGGTGTTTTTTTGTTTTTGTGGTTTTGTTTTTGGTGTTTTTATTTTTTTTTGGAGTGGTTTTGTTTGTTTTTTTTTTTTTGTTTTCTGCCAAGTGATATGTGCAGGGATCAGAGGATTTTGGAATCTAGGTAATTTTTGTCATTTGTTTTGATGGTTCTTTTGCAGGGCAGGGCACAAAATGCCCCCTGTCCTGTCCTAGATATTGAGATATTGTTGAGATATTCTCAATACACCAGGCAATACTTGTTCACTTTTGAAGAAAAGCAAGGTGAAAATGTAGAAGATAGGGAAGACCAGAGCATTTTATAAGCACTTCTTCAGAGCTGGCTGTCAATAGTGAGGGGTGTAAGAGAGAGTCTGAAGAGGCTTATTTTGGAAAAGTAATAAGGATCTGACATCAGTGTCTGAACTGTTGGAATCTCTGTCTGATTTCTAAGCATCTTTTTTTGACTGGTCTTATATTTCCACTGCCCAAACACTCTTACAAACTTTCCAGTCTTCCTCCCAAAATACACTGCTGTAATGCAGCTTTATCCATAAATCTTAAGTTAATAAAGGAGGAGAGAAATGCAATGAATTGTAAATGTTGGATGAAGCCTTAAAAGTATGCAAAGATTTATTTTAGAAAAAAAATAGGGATGTGGTACTATGATAGTTTTAGAAATATTCAATCAATTGGTTTTTTTTTTTTTTTTTTTTTTTTCCCTGATGGTGTTCTTTAAGATACTGCTTATGGGTTCCTCTTGTTAGGTTTTCTTCCTGCTTTTACTTGCCCCAAATTTTTCCTGGATTTTGTAGTTATAATATGTAAAGCCTGCCAGCTAACAGATTTACAGGATTTTTTTTTTTTAAGGCTGCTTGCCAGTGCTTAATCCAGAATAAGATTTTATGTTAGAATTGAGACAGTTTGGAAATAATGGCACATAATAAAAATGCTGATATTTCATCCTATACTATACTCCTATAGATGGAGTTTTGAAATGACTTGGTACCCTGAGTGCTTTTGTGGAAGGATCTCTGCAGTGTTGGTCACCACCCTGCCCCTCTGCATAAGAGGCAGCTGTCCTGCATTCTGTCTCCAGTAGAGAAGAACAGCTTCACATTTCCTGAATGAAATCTGTGTATTCTCAGACAGGCTGATGCTGCCTCTTCCTGCTCGTGGTGGAGATGGACAGTAGGAAATGACGTGTCCAGTGAATTGTTTATTTTGTAAGAATGTTTGTCAGAGCCATTTGGAAGAGCTTTAACAACTTAATGTAGAAACATCCTTGCAAAATTCTACCCTAGTTCAGTGAGAAGAGTGCAGTTAATTTGCTGACAACATATTCTCCGTAGGGAAAAATGGTTAAGTATACAAAGAGTGCTTCTGTTACAGGAAAATAAAAGCTCCGAGTTTAGAAGTACTTTATAATGTTTTAACTTTCATTTTACAATAATTTTAAAAGCCTAATGATATCTGGAAAACTCTGTCTACACTTACTGGCCTTTCCCACATCCTGTCACATCATATTTCACATCTCAGTCATACACTGACTGTTTCCTTGAGCCAGTTTGTGGTATCATGTGAATAAATACTCAACATGGTCGAAAGATCTCCCATCTGTCTGTAAAAGACCATGTGATCCTTTATCAAAGACAAAAGGGTATAGCTAAACACAGCATAGCATTGGTTGGAATTGTAAACAGTCATTTAACTCAACTTAAAAAACTTTTGGCTTCTGATGATGAGATCCATCAGAAAATGTGAGTCATGTTCTCAAGCTGACGTAGCTGTATCACTATTGTGTACCATTGTGTTTACCAGTGACTCTGATTAACAAATATTTTCACTTAAATATTTAAGTGAAGGCAAGAAAGAAGTGGCTTGGTCTCTTGGTGTATGAGAGAGGCTGATTCATTTAAAGATCTGACACTGGATAAATTCTTCCTCTTACCCCCATTTATTTGTTTTTTCCTTTGGATTTTGATAGTCATTGAATAATTGACAGACGTTACATAGCTCTCTCCCTCCCTTATGGACTCTCCAGGTAGAAGGAAGTTTGTGTGTCTTGTTCTTGACTGAATAGGCTTGCTGCTGCTGTTGAGCCAGTGGATTCAGTTTGTTGCAACTTCATGTTCTCATCCAGTCAGAAGCAGCCTGTGATAAGTTGCTGGTAATCAAATCATGTAAGTTTATGGCAGTTCCTTCTTCTGTTTTTAATGTTAGACAAGGCTTTTTCTCTTTGTCTGTATTCACCTTAGGATATTGTAGTTAGTGATGTTTTTGAAGTGTCAGCTTTGAATTTCTGTATCCAAGGAGCCTTTCTGCTTTAAATTAAAAGCATTATGCTAGTGACTTTATATCCATGTAATAAAAATTTCTAAAATTCTGATCATTGTCGTTTTATGTGTGTCAAAAAAAAAACAGTGGGATGGCAATTAGCCACAATTTCAGTCTCTTCTCTGATATGAAGCCAGAGTTCTTTTCATGAATTTCCTCTTTTGGGAGGCATTCAAAACTCAACTCATACTTACTGGGAGAGAGAAAATGTGGTACCTGGGGGAGGTTAATGGGCTTTAGGTTACTGGCATTTAGTTTTACTCAGCAGGGTGAGAGTGAAATTGGAAAAGTTCACAGATTTGCAGCTGAGTTTTAGTGTTCCCTTATTTATGCCTTCTATGATCTGTATAGATAGCTGCTCATGAACTTTTTATCCAAATTGACTGCTCTGGTTTTCCACTTGTTAATTTCACTTTTATGACAACAAGTGAAGCACTGATCTGCTGCTGTTAAATATGGG
>WBNO01017067.1:0-13725 GCA_013400575.1 Peucedramus taeniatus | reverse complement strand
CAGATGCAGATATCTATACTTTAGATATCTCTGTTGAGTTACGTGATCACAAGTGGTGCACATAGACATTTACACATCTGGGTGTTATTCCAGAGCTGCATAAATCAGCCAAAAACATTTCACCTCTTAATTAATGAGCAGAGGAACCCCATTTATTTTTCTTAAAGCAGTATTTCATCATGCATTCATATTCTAATCTATGACAAACATATTTGTGAACACTCAATTAATCCCATTTTCTTTAGCATATCTGTATTTTTAAATGGTACAGAAGCATATAAAACATCCTTAAAGGAGACAGATTTCATGAAGCTGGTGCAGCACCAGCTAAAAAAAAAAAATCAAAAAAATCCAAACACCTGAAGTCCCAAAAGCACTCTAAATTCGTTAGCATGGTCCTAGTTAACTTTTCTGTCTAGAGGGAATTTTGATGAGTTTGGATTCAGTTCGATAACAGCACAACTTTATTGCTTCTGGTTGTGGAACAAGTTAAGTCAGTTCTACACTGAAGATCCCTGCTCCATAATTAATTGTATGGCAGAAGAAAGCTTAGTGACAAGCTCAGCAAAACAGCCCACTGCACCAAGACCTAGCAAGAGACAGATATTTCAGATGATACAGTCTGTGTTCATCGAATCTTTCTGCACTCCTAAACTAAAAAGAAGCACATTCTAGACCTCCACTTTTATTTCTCCAATATTTATTTCATTTTGGAAAACACAGAATGCGCTTTCAACTGTAAGTTCTTCAGCTGGAAAATTCATATTGCTGTGAGTTAAGATCTGTCTGAAGAAAGTTAACCAAAAGGGAGAGAAATGTTTGAAGCCATCAATTGGTATAACCTTAGTATAGTTCTAGAAAGCTTAGCTGTGGATTGATGGAGGACCCAGGGTAAGACAGGATGATGCCACAAAAGAGGGAAAGGGAAAGGTTTGAGTAGCAGGAAAGGAAGTAACTACTCTGATCTGCTCTTCACTTCCTCATGAAGGTAGCTATGCACTCTGCATTTATATGGGTGCAGGAATCAAAAGCCAGACATCACTCTGCCAAATCTGACCTATCTCTCATTCTGATGCCATCCTCCCTCTGTCTCCCTGCACAAAATCAGCAGTTGGGGCTGCCTTTTTGAAAAGGGTATTTCTGCCATTTTGTGTCTGCTTCCATGGACTTCGTGAGATTTAGCAGTTTTGTATCTCACAATTATTTGTTGCTTTTTATTTGCCTGTTGCTGTTTTGCACGGTAGGAAACTATTATTTTTTCACTTATATCTACTTGTATTCATTTCTTATTGGTGAAAAGAGATTGGCTGAAACTAAAGGGAGGTAACCCCTTTTGGAGTGTCCAACTCTTTACATTGTCTTAAATCAACACAAACACATATTTATGCTCATTTTTATCACAACTGAAAAGCATGGGATGAAAGAAACAATGAGATTTCCCTCAGTAAACAAAAAACTAAACTTTGTAAACAATAATAAAATTAAAGATGTTGTTATAATTAGAACTCTTAAAAGGAATAGCTTCAGGTCAAACTGTTGATACAGACATATGGTATTTGTCTTTTTAGAGAATATTTTCGTGATTTTCAGTAAATCTGTATTTAAGTTGTGTCTGTCCCATTGTATTTTGACAAGACCTCAGAAGTTTTCTTAATATTATACAAGTCCAAATTTAATTTGAAGAGAGAAATCCATATAAGCAGATTTAGAAAGGTCTGTACTCCTCAAACTTACTATTAAGTTTGAAGTAATTAGGAAGCCTATATTCTCAGAATAAATAACATAAAACAATTTTTTCAAGGAGAAATTAATTGAAATTCATAAACTCATGCTTTTATATTTTCTTAAATAGATTTTTCTTTCATGTTATTACAGCAAAAAAAGAAAAAATACCCCAAAAACAACCCAAAATCCACCTACTACTGTAGTATTTAGTCTGACAGTCACCTAACGATTGTATAATTAAAGTATGAACTTTATTATTTTCTAGGCTCTTGAAAACTTAATTAAATATATTCAGATATTTCATGATTTAGTCTCTTTTCCTATACTTCTGGCATAAACAGTCCCTTTACCCACAGTGACTTTGTACATCATCTCAAGATAAAAGGAAACCCAGAAGTATTTCAGAAGACCCTATTTTGGAAAAATGGATTGAGTGTTAAAACTGCATGTTTTATATATAAGAAAAATCTTTATTTGCAGAAAGGCCAGGGAAAACCTCCTCTCTGTTTTTACCTCAGAGAACTCTTAGCTCAGAAAAGTGATTTGTCCCATTCTCCTTCTCTGTGATCACTGCATTTGTATTCTCAGTAGCTAATGTCTTACGATTGGTGGTCCAATTTTAAATTCCCTTTGACTTCTTTTTCCTATTGAAATTTCACACAGTGCATCATGATTGAAATATTTCTTTATCTGCATCAGAGTTTCAAATGAGAGCCATGCAGATGAAAGCAGATATAAAGTAAAAGTGATTTGCATAGGCATTTTTTTAAAAGAAATTTGATGGTGAAGAAGAAAAATTCCATTGTGCAAAAACTCCACTTGGTATGAAGTAAATTCTTTCAAGAATCATAAGGTTTTGTATAATTTAGGTTGGCAAACAAATTAGATCAGTGGCATGTTGTTTTCTGTTAGAAGCAGAGAAAAAACCCATAAGGTGTAGATTATACCTCCTGAAATTTTGTCCAGAATGTAAGTCCCTGTGTAGGTTTGTCATGTATGTTACCCATTTCCTGCAACTGACTTCAGAAGCATTTCTAGGGATCCTTTCTCCCACAATCAAGTAGATGAGTCACTCTCTTCATTATAAAGGCAGGCTTACAATGACATTTGAGAAACCCTGCCATATCCTCAATAGTCACAGGAGACTTTGGTTCAAGATCTATAAAAACACCCTGGAGAAATATCTGGTGTGAGGGCAGGTATCAAAGAACAGACCATGTGGCATTTGATCTTGTGGTTAGGTAACTGAACCATTCCTGGATTTTTATTAACTATGACATAATTTAGATTTGACCTATTTGAAAAGTGTGCATTTACCTTTAGACACTTCCATTCATCCAAGGTAGTGATGCATTACAAGACTGCAGAAACTGTCACTTAGGTTTTTAGAAGCAGACTGCATTGTCACAGAGATGCACACTTAGATGACTTCTACTAGAGCTCTCTATCAGTATGTTTAGCCCCTAAAAAACAGGGGGTTTGCTTGTATTATGTATATATCATAACTCCCAGAACAAAGCTGACTGCAGTTTTCCTGTTTATCAAGATAGATTTTGAATGATCTTGGAATAAAAACCACAGCTCCCAGAATTTGGTCATGTACAACATGCATTTTGAAGTAAGATGAAGTCTTATATTTGTAATTTATTTATGTTGGGTTTCAATAAAAGTCAGGACTTTAATTTATAGACATGGAAATTAATTTACAAGGCACGGAATTTCTGCTGGGTTTATGAGAGATCTAGTATTGGGATATCAAACTTCTGATAACTGGCTTTACTCATAATTGACATGCAGCATTTATGTTAAACAGTATATTCTTCATACACATTTAAATTTAGTCTCCTGAAATCAGGGTGGGCTATGATTTCATGTGAACAACAAATGATAGCATTCAAGGATAACAATGAAGTTGATATCCACAACACAGGATTTGATTTGTATTATCAAAGCACATAATGACAACATTTAGACTCCTATAATTTTTGTATCTACAGTGTAACTGGATATAGCTGGAAAGGTCAAATATGGAGTCATTTACAGTTCCTAACAAGAATGATGTAGTAGCTGCAAGGTCCCATCAAACTAAATGCCCATGACATTTTCATTTGAGTCCTGGCAGTATAAAGACAAACACTGATTATAGTAAAAGCCTACTGTTATTTTAGAGCACATGATTTTAATCTGAATAAAGAGGTCGTACAAACTGTCCCAAAACATACTTAGTGATATATTAATCATATATACACCATCATCTCCTTATCACACTCAACATCTGTCTCTTGTATTTCTCCCTCTGTAATCTGAAAACAGCACACCTGTACCTCCCTCTGAAAAAAGGCAACACCTCTTACAAACCACCAAGAGCTGCAGCATGCTCCTTGTGTATTAAGTGTACAATTTCAAAGAGGTTCAGAAAGGACACAGTTCTGTAAGGGATAGTATTATGTAACCAGATTAAGGGACCTTACATTGTACCTTTTAATGAAAATGAATCCTACAGTGTCTATTTTAAGAACTTATTTGCTATTTATGAGAACTTATTGTTAAGCCACAGAAAATAGAATCAGATTTTTCACTTTTTAAAAGAAATTCAAAACTCAATCTAATTGTGATTTTCATAAGGCAGCTACTTTTCCCATAGCTGTAAAATATTTTACGTTCAAACTTATCTCTGTGATCTAATTATAACTCCTTCTGTATAATGTTGATACCCTATGAAGTTCAAGAGTAATGGCAGAGCCCCATAGACACTCTCATTTATGGACTGATGGAAAAGTCTGTCACTACAATAGATCATGTAGTTCCTTAGCATTCTGTGTTATTTTTCATAGTTATAGAAAAAATGTCTGAGTTGCTGCATAATACTGTCTCACATTTCATCTGGCTTAATTAGCAAAAACATCCCAAAGGAATGAAATTATACCCAACTGGGAATGTCTTATTTCAGTCAAAAATATTCAAGTGGCTGAAATATCCAAATCAGAAATGTTTTTTGTAATAGTATTAAAAGTTCTTCCCATTTTAAAATCTTTTCACAAACAAATCTTTAAACTTAGACTCTGTGCTCACTTCCTGCATTGGCTGAAAGCAAAACAGAAATAAATATTTTAGGACTTTAATAATTTCCAGACCCCTTACAGTTTCAATTAGCATATTAATGCAATGGTTCATTGGTCTTATTCAAGAAGTTAAACTTCTAAATGACTAAATCAAAAGCTTCTATTATATGACTATGGGAAGGCTGGTATTAATTGCAAAGGAACAGAGACCAGAGTGGAAAAATGCAAACCCTGCATTTGATTAATTGTTCAGTCAAATGATTTCAAAGGTCTCTTGTCTTTCTCTAATTAGTCTAGCAATTAAAAATTGATCTATATACCAAAAATTATATTTGACTTCATAATTATGTTTTAATCTGCTAATATCCTATTCAGAAAGATAATTTAATTAATTTCTACGTATACTCATTATTATGTGTGTCTAAAAACATTCAGTATGCTTTCAATGAGTTCTCTCAAGAAAAAAAAAAACAAAAACAAGCAAACAACTGTACTTGTTCATATTTGGTGGGTGATAGATTTTCCTGGTACAAGAACTCAGCACTGGAAAATAGTATGGGTGGAAATAGGAGAGAACTGCTGCGTTTCTTGATTAACTGGCTACCACAAATTGGCTACAATACCCATAAAAGTAATACAGTGTTCCTTAAACCCTTGAGTTGCGGAAATCCTCATGAAACTGATGACTTTTTGGAGGAAGATTCTGAAACTTGGCTGTCTTTGGTTATACAAAATGCTCAACATGTCATCACTACCTCACAGGCAGGAAGAGTGCTGGCCAGTTTTCTGAGTGCACAGCTGTGATTTCCCATAAAAGCTCTACCTTGGCCACATTTTGCAGGTCTTACTGTCATTCAGGGCTAGAAAGCTGTGCATAAGAGATGCTCTAAACCCTGCAGATTAATCCACTGCACTGTAACATTTTTGTCCTGGGCTACAGAGGAGAGATCAGGAACAGTGACACCACCTGGAAGAAAATTTCCAAGAGTATGTGCTGTTCCAAGCACAGTACCTGGCACTTGCTATTAGGAGTATGTTAGCAACACAAAAGACTGAAGGGCAATGTCAATGTTTAAAGCTTAAAAGTTAATTTCCTGTAGCAAAGGCAGAGATGTAGTAGAGAAAGGAATTTTTCTTTACATTAGTGTAGCTGTAGGTTATGAGGCTAGTGCTGCTATTGAAGATGTAGAAGGTCCTTTTGCAGGCAGAGCTACATAACAAGATTTCTTCCAAATGGAAACACCTGATTCTGCCTTGACCTTTTATTACAAGAGTTTTGTCTTTGATGATTGAGAAACCCTTCCAAGAAAAGGAAGGGTGCTCATACAGGTCTCCGTTCTCAACAGAGGTGAACACAGACTTGTAGCTGAAGAATATGGTGATTTGCTTTTTAGTAAGAGAGATGGGAAAGGCTTAGTAGGTTACCAAATCTAGCCAGTTTTCTAATGTGATGAAGTACACTCTAGGTTCTATAAAGAGAGCCCTTAAGACATCATAGTCAAAAGTGTGCATGTAAGACGAAAATGCACACCAGCACGGGTATGCACAGAAGCACAGAGGGTGAAATACATCCAGATACTACAGAGAGTCACAAAACAAAATCACAGTTGGTACGGAGTCATGGTAGCAACAAATGAACTTCTTCTGTTGAAACGTGTCCAAGTACTTGAGGCAGGGATGTGCACTGTCAAGTGATGTGACTGGCAAAGAGACTACCTAAGACGAAGAGGAGGTTCTGGGAAGGCCCAAATAGATGAACCATCTGCCACTGTTGATATAAACATTAGGGTCCCTCTGAGGCCAGGCCTAAGGGCATAAATAAAAGGCCAAGGAAGTCATCTCATCAGACACCCAGACTGTCTTGTTGTTGTTAGTCTGTTTTCTGATTCCATTTTAGACTGTTCAAAACAGTTTCTTGCAAGAAGGGGATGGTGTGGGAGGTAGTGAAGTCGTAGGCAGTGAGGCAGTCCATGTCACTTGTTCTCAAAGACAAGAAGTGCTTCTCCTTGATTCAGCTGTCTTGGTCTGTTTGTAAGGCTCAACCTTGTTTTCCCCCAGGCCAGGGTGGCAGAGGATGGCCCATCCCCATCATTTCTCACCAGTCCACCACTCATCAGGCTCTGGCCCTGATGTTGCTCTGTCCATAAACTTGATAAAGAAGGGCCTCAGTTTGACTTTGGTAGAATTTGATTAAGTTCTATTCTCTTTGGAGCAGTTGACCAACTGCTCATGAGGTTGTCATTTCACAGTTTTAAGAAGACATCAGTCCATGATTACTTAAGTTTCTAAACAGGAAACACATGATTCCTTGCTGGAAATCAATTAACAAGATCAATTAAGAGATGCTGAAATTGCTCTTCTCCTCTCCCCCACTAGCAGCAATGAAGTTCAGAGTTTTTCATACATTCATTCCCTGCAATAAGCAAAGTATCAGCTCTGTCTTCATGTTTCTCCTAAGGATTTTTGTCGAAATGACCAATCTGCTTTTAAGTCAAAATCAGCCAAAACTCTCTGGCCAGCACAATCTGTCTTAAAGGTTTCTCAAGTTAAGAGTGGAGAACCCTTATGCTAGGGGTAAAGTTGCATTACATGGATGACATAATAAAAGAAAAGATAAATACAAAAGCACATTGCTCCTATGACAGCTTAGTTTACCATTGAAGTTTAGCTACTTGGAAGCCTGTGACCATAATAAAAATAACAGCTGGCAGATAAATAAACCAGAAAAATAGTTATGTGAAGAGTAACTAATGAAAAGGGATCTATTCCGGGAACTAATTAACATGAAAAGTTTGTGACACGGCTAAACAGCAGTAGTTTCCAATATCTCTATGAAGTTACCAAACCTTTCAATTAGTAGGAATTTCTAAGTTCTTTCTGTAAGAAAATTCAAATAGGACACAAATTACATCTTCATTTTTCTCTTCTTTTTTTTTTATTCCCAAGTGCTTTTTTTTTTTTCCCCTCAAAACCATGAATATAAACTCAGGTTCATTTCTTCAGATGCTACTTATAGAAATGGAGTCTTGGGAGAGATAGCCAGTTTTGTTAGTATCACAGTCTTTATTGGGTATTGAATCAGATCCTCAAAGATTAGAGACAATCCAATACTGTTGCTAGAACTAACCATTTTAAAGTACCAGACTAAAAAAAGAATGCAGAGTTACATGTTTAAAAGAAACACATGCCTGACATATAGACTACACCCGATTAGTCAGCACCAACTTATTCTCTGTTCTGAATTGCCTGTTAATGTTAACCTGCATAACATTTTAAATGTATTTTTCAAGTCACTATCTGTGTTAATCTAATTCAGAAACTGCCCAGGAAAACACCATGTCATAGTCAAATATGTTGAAACAAGAAGTGATTGGTTCAAATATGCTAATAATCCTCAGACTCCTGTCATGTTCCCACTCTCAGCACACAGTTTTCTTGATGTAGAATTTCAACAACAAGCATTGTTGGTTTCAAAGGAGTTTGGCATTTGGTGTTTTAAAGTAGCTATAACACAGAAACATCTGTACCAATCTATTTCAAGAAGAACACTAATTTTATCTCCCTTACATCCTGCAGGAATAACAGGCTACAGCTCAGTGTACTTGCTACACAAATACAACTCCATTGGCCAAAGTCTGAGCTCTCTACTATGTTTGGTTGCCTGCTATTCAGGAATAGAGTATAAAACAACAGCAAAGACAGAAGCAAGACATCTGTAAATGGTACTGGCTGTCACAAATCTTGACAGCTTCCACTGACCTATAACATTAATATATCAGCTTTTCACTTTTTAAGACCTGAAGTGTAAAGAGCAGTTTCCACACTCCATTCTGCAAAAAGATAAGTTCTAGTCAGCCCACAGGGGAAAAAATGACAGTTATCCAAAATGAAGGTCAGTGCTTAACTCTGTAGCTTTGCATGCACACAATTCAGCTACTGAATATTGCCTGTGTCTGTTTTCGCATCACTATAGCCCATAAATAAAAAAACTGATGTAGATATTTCATTCTGCTATCTTCTGTCAACTATGCTTTTGACTGGCTGAGGCATAGCACTGATGGAACACACAACTGCACTGTGTCAAAGCTATCATTCTTCATTGAATTCAATGCATCTAATCCTGTTCACCCACCTGTGAGATCTTCAGATTTTCTTCTTCTCTCCAAACATCCAATGAACTATGCGGATTAGACCCAGTGGGAGATCACTTTCTACTAATATTATTAATAACAGACAGACTTGAGCCAGCTCAACTTATCTGAATGTTCAAAACACAAGTTGATTTAGAAGGTACTTCTGGGATACCATGCATAGCCACAAGAGACATGCTTTCTTCCTATTTTTCTGACACAAGAAAGATTCCAGATACTGACTATGGTATATAGGGCATGTGGTATAGTGAGGTTAACACAGAAAATATGTAGGGCTAATCCCAGCTAATTTCACAAGGCCTGTTATCACCCAGCTGGTATACACCAGCAGACATCATGATGTCAGTCTGCTGCTGCTGTCCTTGGTCAGCAGGAAAAACATATAGGCTCACAGTTGCATTTAAATAAAGAGAACATGAAAATAAATGTAAAAAACAATTTTGGATACTGGTGTGTGCATGTTGTACTAAGGCCAAAGGGGCAGCAATTGGAAAAAGGGACTGATTTAAGTCACTTGATTTTTAAATCTGAGGTCAGATAGCACACAGATTTGCAAAAACTGCGTGGTTTCTCCTTGTGTATGTAAGTCTCACTCAGCACCACATTTTCAGTATGCCAACCCACTGACTTTAGTTTCAGAGGGAAAAAAAACTGCACAAAAAGTTGTAATTTCTCATGAAGAACAGTTTAATATGTCAAAGACCTCTGGCCAAAGCTATCCTTCATTTCATGTTGTCTGGGCATAAGTATGTCCCCATTTTCCACTAGGTGATATATTTTCAACAAAAACTGCATGATGCTATGTAAATTTACTACATCTGCTTTGATATGTGTTCAAGGTCATGTTGGTCCTTTCTGACTCAAGGGACTATTGCTACAAAAGGGCTGAGTACAGGAGGAAAGAGATGCATTCAAAAGGGCAAGTTAAAATAGAAGAAAAAAGTTAAGAATTATTTTAAAATTATGAGGTCTCATCTTCAATAAAAAGATTGAACTAAAAATCTTTCTAGATGGCAGAATATGTAATTTTAAGATCTTTTATAAAACAAATGAACATGAAAAGTGGTCTCTTCATTAATCTTCAGCATCATTTGATTGGACAAGGACTTTCAGTTCTGTACTTTCTGACTGTACATTGCATATATGTATAAGCCTATACAAACAGCACATAAGTGTGAGCAATCTCTTAGGTGAAACAGCACATAAGCTGTTGAACTTTATGAACTTTATTTATATAAATAACTTTATATTTAACTTTATATTTTTCATATGAACTTTTTTTTTACAGAGTAAACAGCAAATCTACTTGCCATCAATATTTACTACTACTCAGAACTGAGTAAAAAGTGAGGAGGCTGAAAACTAAGCCAAGCACTTCCCAGTGACCATATTTTGAAGAGCTGGGATGATGAAGCAAAGTCCTATGCCACTGGGTGGGGGGGCAAAGAAGGGTTTTTACATTGCCAAAACACACAAACTTCCTGTAAAAAGAGTATAGGGTGCATTATTACATTTTCACAGAAGAAAATAAGACCAGCAGAAGGCAAATTCAACAACAAAAAGGTGCCAATGATTCTGCATTTATTAAAAGTCGGTGGAAAGTGAAAGCAATTTTCAGCATCACTAAAGGATGCTTCTACCTGTTGTTATTTTGCCATGGAGAGTAATATTTCACTGCATTTCCGTCAGTTAACATCTAAATCTGCTGATACTGATAGCAACATAATCATACTTGCCCTTATGCATTACAGAGCACAACAGTACCAAGTATGAGCTTTTGGTGACTGCTGCAGATCAGCTGTTACCTGGATATAGAGTGCACATCACTAATTGGCAGAATCAGTCAGAAGAGCTTCAGAAACACAGAACATAGCCCAGACCTCCATTCAGTCATGTCTGCCTTCTTTCTTCTCTTCCTTCTTTTTTCATTCTTTTCTAAACATCAAAAATCTTACAAAAGAGAGGGTGAGAGCTAAAACATTGTGTGCCTTTTGAGATAACTTTAAAGCAACTTATTCTTGCCTTCATCAACCTGTTAAAAATCAGTACATGTTTTTTTATTTTTATTTATCTGTTTTTTTTGATTGGGTTTTGTTTGCATTGCTTTTTTTTTATTTGGGATGAAGATGATAAGGGTATATCCTTTTATAAAAACTATATTATCACAGAGATATTGATTTTGCTTTAAATTTCTTGTTTCCTCCATAGGCATGGAAGAAATCAAAGGATACTGTCATCTTTCTGCTGATGATTTAAAAACTCCTGCTAATGGATAGTGCAGTGAAATTACATTTTCTCTCCCTCTTCCTCCTTGTCTAAGTACTATTAACAGGTGCTTGATTTCTTTGGTAGGGAGAAAAAGGGCCACTATATGAATGCATTAATTTTTTATCATCTGATTTGTTTTCTTCTTGTAAAGCTATGGTTTTGGCAATGATGAAAACATTCCTAGCAGTAGAGCACAGTTAGGGAGCGTTGCTATTAATTGTTAAATACAAAGTTAATTATCACAAGAATTTAGATGTGTTCGATACACATAAACATAGATCAACAACACTTATTTTTAATATGCTTATTTACACTACTTTTTAGATGATGCTTTTTAGACACATATGAACTAAACTGTATGAACACGAAATACATAATTCCAGCAAAGGACTTCTCAGAGAACACAGTATTTCATCTTCTTTTTTTTCTGGATACAAACACCCATTTCACTGAGAGAATTACACTGATCTGAAACCAACACAACAAAGGAGCATTACATTTAAGGTCCTAATGTGCTTAAATCTTTTGAACTTTTAAGCTCTTTTAAACTCTGATCTGACTATAGGCAAAATGCAAACTAAACTTTCATTTTGTATTAGCCTGTACTTCATTATTGCTACTGCACAAATACAGCCTCTTGCTACCAAAAGGGAACTCACAAATCATATATAAGACTGGCTAGTTAATTGCTACTTTTCACAGCTGAGAAAAATGTGCATTAGTTAATGTTATGGGAAATTTGCTATATCAGTTACTTTCTGTAATTTTTATCACATCTCTGTTGATTATAGCATAAAGTTGGTATTTCAAAAAGTCATGAGAGGCAGCTAGCAGACTGCTTTAAAATTATTCAAATGTCAAATTTCTGATTTACTATAATGCAGATGATAGCTTTAAAAGTTGGTAGGAGAGGGAATTTTGACATGCTCATACATTTACAAGCAATACTTCCTAAATCTATTAATGACATATAGTAATAGATAGCATCTTGAAAGCAGTACACTGCTGCCTTCAATGTTCCAAATATTCCCAATTCAATGTTGACAAGACAACATTTCAGAAGCCCTGCAAAAGCTATTAGTCTACAGATATTTGGTAGGAACCCTTGCATATTCTGAAACCAGGTAGCAAATATTTCCAAGGGAACCAGTTGCACCCATGGGAAAAGAATTGGGGTTACACCACCACTGACCTCATTCATCACTTTCTGACAGTGGCCTAGATAAAGTTTGCAGTTTTTCCTGTAAATGCTGCTTTGGGAAGTATGAATGCACCAGGTGTGGTGACTCAGTTCCAGACTAACCCATTGTTTCAAACCAACAAAGAAGGTGTATAGCTTTCACCAGTTGCACACAGCCCATATGAACATATAAAATATCAGAAAAAGAAATCTCTGTATGTGATGATGATAACTTTGTTCTGGATCCTGAGCATATGATTGTATACTTCAATTATAAATTTTACCTGTATCACGTCCCAGATTTGTGCCCTCAGATCTTCTTTGAACTGTTTAATTAGAATACCCTTGGATGCTTGATTTTCTGAGATACTAACACCATTTAATTACTTGGATATGCCAATAACTACAACATAAGGCTCAGTAATGACATATTTACAAATGACAATAGAAACAAAGTGTGTGTCTTTGTTCAGTTCCCCAACTACAATGCTGACTGAAGAAAAAGAGCTTTCTCTTTTCTTACTTCCTTATTATCCCAGAAACTGTTAATAAATTAAACCAGATTTTCTTTTATAAAGGAAGTGTAATCCTTCTCACACAGATGGATTTTAATAGCAGTTATATTTGTATTCTTAGACTAATGCCCATCACAATATTATCTAAGTATTCACCAAAAATTCAAAGTGACGTATGACAAGAAGTATAATTTCCACTTTTTTGACTCAGTATCTTCTTTGCTGATAAAGTATTTTAAACTTGCTTTCTATTTCCTTGTGCCTTTTTACTTCTATTTTTTGTGCATTTATATTTAGCATGTCTTAAAGGAATAAAAATAGAAGAGAACACTACCCGTTTTACAAGGATATTTTTGTACAAAAATGTTCTCCATGCACAACTAAAAACACTTAAACCATAGAAAAAAATGTGACTGCACAGAATCTGAAGGCAGCTTGCCAAACAAAATGTATTCCATTAGAGGTGAGACCACGCATGTGTTAAAATTTTAGCCAGTTTAGCCACTTGGTGCTAGAGGTAGATAAGCAGATAGAAACTTTTTGCTTCTGAAGAATTGTGAATACAGGATTCAGTGTATGAACTGAGTTGAAACTTCCTTCTTGCATCCTTTCATGTCTCCTTATAGACTACCTTGAAATACAGAATCATAACCACCANCTCCCTTGCTATCTCCTACTCTCCTGAGAGTGGTCCCAGAGAGAAAGATACAGTAAAATAGCCACATTTTAGTCAGGCTTTCACCACAGAAGAAAATGAAGATGGAAACTATACTTTGACTGTACAGTTTCCTCTGTGGGAAATAGGAAAAAGTGTGATTTTTATC
>WBNO01017066.1:0-14983 GCA_013400575.1 Peucedramus taeniatus | reverse complement strand
GACAAATCCACTATTCCTCTCATAATAAAAAACAAGGAATTGCTTTGCTCTTAACTAAAGTGTCCTATGATTATAACGTACTTTAAACTTTAAGAAGTTTGAAAAATATTTTAAAGTATATAGAGTTGCTGATTACCTTTTGCTTCTTCTAGTTTTTGTGTAATCCTGTTGCTAAATTTCGTTTTCTGAAAGTTTTCATTCAGGTGTTGATATTCTACAATAACGTGCTGCATTACCTTTATCATTTGATTCAGATCACTGTCATAAAAACTCTAGCGATGTAATGAATTCATAAGATGAGATATGAAGGTCAAGAACAAAAACTCTAGGAATTTTTCTGTCTGTAGATTGCAAAGTGTGACAGAAAACCCACCAGTGGTTGATGCTGGATGTTATGATATTGACAAGGCATGAGAAAAAAACATGACCTCAACAAATATGAAATTCTGTTAAAGTGAATGTGTGTTCCAGACACATTCCTGCTTTGGAATGTGGTCAACTGCTTTGAAATGTGTAATATCAACATGTGCTCTTTTATATTACTGGTATCACCATGATCCTGCATCTGCCAGAGTATTTGAGAAGAGAATATTTCATCCTCTGTGGTGCGGAATCATTTGTGGAGGTGTTCTGAGAATTCCTAGGTACCTGGGTTTTTTCCCTGTATTTGTTTGCGATTTGATCATATCAACATCATATCATATGATTCTCTGTTTCTGTGATTCTCTTCTGCTCTATGTGACTCTTTTGTACTGCTACATCAAAATTAGGATTTTCCCTATATTTCCAGGTGGTGTAACGTCAACTTCTTCCTTTGTTGAACAATGTGTTTTGATAGAGACCTTGAGTACCAGAACAGGCTAACAGTTAGGCTGCAGGTGTTCTTTAGTGACTAAAGATTAGCAGAAAAGCCAAATGCTGGTTGGCCTGTACACTTCCTGCTGACCAGAAAATGGGAAATCATCCAACACGTCACATTTTCCTTAGAGGAAACTAGTCATAGGAACAGGAAGACTGTGTCAATAAAAAAAGGTGCAGCTAAGCATTTCATTATTGTTTTTATCCTTTAAATATTACGCAAAGGCTAAAATTTATATATACATAAATTATATCTATCTATCTATCTNATATATATATATATATATAAATGTGTGTGTGTGTGTACATATATATATATATATACACACACACATATATGTGTGTTTGATTTATGCACATATTTTAAATGGTTGGTGCCATCTGTAAAAAAAATGAACAAAAAGTCTTCAAAAAACTGAGCAGAAAACCCAGCCCAAATTTATTCCACTTATGGCACTGCCCACTACAAAACCAAGAGTGATTTCTGTAAAACTCAGGACAGAATTATATGTGGTCAGGCTCATATTACAGTTGCTAAGACACATCATTGTTTTGCATCTTTCTCTAATACAGGCTGGTGTACGAAAATCACATTAACCCTGCAGATGTAAATGGACTACATACTCCTCATCCGCTTGCTGAGTGGCTCTCTGAAAAGGTCAGCTGCTCCAAGAGCACTCTTATCTCCCAGCCTGATCTGCTGAAGTTGCTTCAGTGACTTTTTTTGTTAAAACAGCTTAGAAAGAGGGTTCAAGATGCTTAGCTACTATACATAAAAAAGGACAGAGTATGTTTACAAATATTTTTGCTTTGGCCTGTCAGCTGAGTTTTGAAAAGCTGTCTCCTGGTTTTGCCTGTGATTTTTGGACTGAAAAGCACAGGACAAGAGCACAAAGCCTCAAGCTGTTCCAGGTGTGGTTCAGGCTGGACATCGGGAAGAATTTCTTCATGGAAAGGGTTGTTGAACTTTGGAATGGATTGCTCACAGAAGTGTTGGAGTCACCATCCCTGGAACTGCTCAAGAAACAACTGGGTGTGGCACTTTGTGCTGTGGTCTAATTGTCAAGGTGGTGACCAGTTGGACAAAAAATCTCACAGAATTCTTCCAACCTAAATGGTTCTGCAATTTTCACAGAAAAACACCTGAAATTGGCACTCTCTTTTGTTCTTACCTGGAACAATATAGGCTGATTTTCAGCCAACTTTTAGGAGAATTTCATAGAAGAATTTAGGTTGAAAAAGACCTCTTAAGATCACCAAGTCTAACCTATGATAGAACATCACCATGTCAAATAGACCATGGCACTAAATGACACATCCAGTCTTTACTTAAACACCCCCAGGGATAGTGACTTTATGACCTCCATGGGCAGATCATTCCAGTTAAGCACTCTTTTTGTGAAGAATTTCTTCCTTGTGTCCAATCTAAATATACCCTTGGAACAGCCTGAGGCTATATCCTCTTGTTCTATTGCTTGTTACCTGGGAGAAGAGACTGACACCCACCTGGGCACAATCTCCTTTCAGGCAGTTGTAGAAACTAATAAGCTCCCCACTGAGCCTCCTTTTCTCCAGGATAAACACCCCCAGCTCCCTCAGCTGCTCCTCACAGGACTTGTGCTCCACACCCTGCCCCAGCTCCATTGCCCTTCTCTGGACTCCCTCCAGCCCCTCAGTGTCTCTCTTGCAGTGAGGGGCCAGAACTGGACACAGCCCTCGAGGTGTGGCCTCACCAGTGCCCAGTACAGGGGGACAATCCCTGCCCTGGCCCTGCTGGCCCCAGCATTGCTGATCCAGGCCAGGATGCCATTGGCCTTCTTGGCCACCTGGGCACACCCTGGCTCATGTTCAGTTGCTGTTGACCAACAGCCCCAGTCCTTTTCTGCTGGGCAGTTTTCTGCATTTCCTTTCTTGAGAGTGTGAAACTACCCTCCTAAGTTCTATATCCCTGTCCTTGAGCTTCCTGCCAAAAGTCTGAAAAGCTCTTCATGACAGTAATTTTGTTGTGAGTGCTGTACATGCCTTGTGTTAAGATACATGAGTGTGAAAGAGAGGGTGAAGAGTTAGCTCACAAAATAAATATGTGGAAGCTAGCATCCCAGGATGTTTTGTCTTGGGCAACAAAGACACAGTTTTTAAATGAGCAACTAGAGACAAATCACTTAAAAAAAACACTGTAGCAGTATCTCCCTAATTACTAGACAGTGGGGGAAAAAAAAAAAAACAAAAACCAACAAAAAAACTCCCAAAAAAACCAACAGCCCCCCCCCCCAAAAAAAAAAAAAAAAAAAAAAACCACCACAGAAAAAAGAAAACCAAAAAACCCCTTCTGTCCTAAGATTGTGTATTTCCTTTTATTTTCATTTCATCACTGCAGGATATGGAAGAAAGCGAATGTATGACTAGAAATGATAGTGCTTTCTACACATGGTAACCAGTTGCTTATAGGAAGGGAAAGGAAACATTTTAGAAACCTGTAATAGAAGCAGGCGCAGATCTTTTCAAATGCTATGGCATTTTTCATTCCTTGTACAGGCTATTGGGGAATATGATCAGGAGTGGATGTAATTGCAGTGCTGGTTAGTGTGGGTTGTGGAATGGTGGGTGGGGAAATACGTCCTTAGCTAATTATTGAGTCATCACATCACACGATTCCCATCACAAGTATTGTACCCTTTCTGTTAGAGCCTAACGTGGGCTGTAGTGTCCCTTGGTCTTTCTGAATTCCTCTTCACTCACCCTCACTTCTATCTGTAGGCCTCCTGTAGTTACTGTTGTTTCCACCCTGTGCTGGAAAGAAACACTTGAGCCATACAGTAAGCTGTTGTACTAGTTAACCATCCTTAGAGTACGTGTAGGTCATGATATTTGACCTAGATATGTTTATATATATTTGGAAGAGTGACCTTCTTTCAGTGATCATTACAGAATTGTCAGTGGTCCATGCTAAAAATGTAAAATGTAAGCGTATGTCATTCCACTGCTGCAATCAGTCTGTTTCCACTACTTATCTAAGTGGGTACATGATTTCTGTGCCATCCATTACCTGCATAATACACTCAGATGAATATTTTCATTTATAGTCTCTGAATAATTGGTGCATAATGTCCAAAAACCATGAACATCTTATATCTCCCCACAGCTGTGCTAAGAAAAATACAACACTGTTCCCTAGCTAACCAGAGACAGGGAAAAGGTATGTGTAAAATATTTCATTTCTGTACAGATTGCTACCAGGTGTCCTTCAGCTGCCACAGGAGGAAGGAGGAAGAGTCCCTTTGTTTTATAGTGCTGTTATTTTAAGATCAAAAAAGATAAATGTGTCCATGTAAAACAGTTTATAAATTACCCTGCCTGATAGAGGCACTTACATTTAGAATAGTCTTATCTGGCCAGAAACTTATTCCTTTATTTTCTTAAAAACACAACTCTCAAGGTGTTAGGCACAAAAATTCACAACTCTGACTGCAATAACCGAGCTATAGTAGGATACGTTTCCCTTCCTTACTTCCTGAGAAAAAAGGACTAAAGGCTCCAGCACCATGCATCACCTCTGCCAACAAATAACGTGGTGAATTCATAGCTTTTATTTCTATTCTTTTGGCTGAAATAATGTTGGTTAGTCCAGTTTTTATCCACTCTCCATGAGTCTTTCTTTTGTTGTCCTAAACAAAGTGTTTCATCTTCACTTTCACTTGTGGTGCTTTTTCTTCTACTCCTTCAGAGCTGCTTTGGCTAAATTGGAAAGTCAGCACTATGCAGCTGCATAATTTCGCAACAGTCAGGTAGCCTGCCATGGCTGGGACACGATTCCTGTCAAAGATGTGATCACTGATGGGTTGAGATCCATAGTCATGGCAATGACATAAAGTAGTTTTGTTTTTTTTTTCTAAGAGGAAATGAAAAGATTGGCAATTAATATACTTAGATTCACTGAAATCCATAGAGAGCTTTGTGAAATATTTTATTAGGCCCATGATTCTATCTGAAGTGTCAGGAGACAAAATCAGAGACTTATCAAAATGGATAAGCCCAGAGGAATCAGTTCTTGCCTGAAATGTTGAATGGTGTTCTATATTTTGCACTAAATAAAGCTATAGCTTACTCAGAAGTTTAAAGGCATATATAGGTAAGTAAGAGTTAATATTTAATATTAAATATTCTGGAGCTGTTGTCAAAAGTTTTTTTCCTTCTCTGCAAAATGAATATATAATTCTGGTTTTTTAACTGGGGAGTAGAAACTTTATAGTATTATAATGCATGCAATTTAAATATTAGCTTCACATGTGTATTGTTGCCACTAATTCACATGAAAATGACAGTTCATTATCAGGGTTTTTAAGTACCATTCAATTAGTTCCCTTCCATGACAGAAAATGTAGTTTAAATGCTCTCCTCTCTGATTAGCATTTGACAATATATGGAAAAGTAATTTTTGACAATTAAGTCTGTTAGGGAAAAAACCCAACTTTTATGAAAATAGTAATAGGATGTAAATTTCTGGTAAAACATTAAAACTGTATTTTGAAATAGTACAGCATTATAATGAAATATATTCCCTTGCTTTCTGTTCCTTAAATACAGGAAGAGAAAAGCTACTGTAAATGAAAAGTCATGAATAAAGATGCTTTTAAAGTTTTGCTACAATTATTTTTCCGGTGGAATAAAGTAGGAGAGCAGGAAGTTTCCACTAAACAGTTTTCCTTTTGAGAATTCAAATCCAGGGTTATAACTTGTTCTGACAATAATGAAATAATTATTTCTGTAAATTCAGAAACTGTACAAATAGAATAAATATCGTTCAAGTAGTGTTCCCTGAGGAAGAAATTATTTTGAACAACTTAAGTTATGGACTCTACAATTTTAATATCAGATCTTCAGGTGTTTAGAGCCTAATCCTAGCTATAAAACATGAATAGAAGAAACGTAGCACCATTACTCTGAGCATGCTAGGACTGTCTGGGTGACCTAAATATTATGGGTCATTGATGACAGTGCTTAATAACAATTAATAAATCCTATACACTTATGCCCAGGTAATGCCAGACACTCTTTCTATTAGTCACTTTACAGAGAAACTTCTGTTGCAATTTGCTTTCTAGAACTTGGAGAATGAATGAAGAAGGTTCTCTGTCCACTCTTTTTAAGTGTCCTAGACAGGGACACTGAAATTGCATGTTTGTATATGTAAGGCTTGTTTTCAGAAGCAACAGCAGCCTTCTTGGGTTGTACAATGGCTCATTACTTCCAAAAGCTTTGTGTGCCAGGCTTAAGCTCCCCGAGGTATCCACTTTCCTGGTAAACAAAGCAATGAAGATTTGTGAGTCATTACAGCTGCCCAGTGCATAGATGACCTAAGTAACTTTCCTGTTTTGCAAGGTTTATGACACCGCCTGCAGTTTCTTTGCTGTGTTTCTGAAGTCTACTGAACTTGGACAGGTGGCCATTGAAGCATTGCATGGAGAACTGATAAAGTCCATGGAGAGGACATCAGATTGTTCCCCCAGCTCTTTACTGCTCAGCCATTGCTGCTTTTGAAGTGTGAGAGAGGTCTAAAAGATGTTTAGGAAAGGCTGTAACTGGCAGCTTGTCTTCAAGCTGATATTTTCTTCAACTTGATATTTGTTTCTGTGCCAGCTGAGACTTGCCCAAGATGGATTGTGGTATTCCCACTGGGCTGTGAAAATGAGATATACACAGAGCAGTTACTTCCACATACTTAACCAGTGGAATTAAAACATCCTTTGGAATGTTTGTGTGCTGAGTGTGCCTGAACACATCCTTATGTGAAAGTGCTCTTAACTGAATCTCTTTAGGCAGAATCAAATGACTGAAAGCTTTAGAAAGGTAATTCTTCAAGTTTGACTTCCCTCACAAGTAATGCAAATATAATAATGACCAGTTTTCAGTAATCATTTTGAAGTGCTTGAATGCTTGGTGTGACTTAAAATGTCCTTATAATGAGAGATAATCCCACCACAATAGTTATTAGAAGTTATAAGAAGGCTCCTCTCTCCTAGACCTTACAGTCTTGGTGTGCACATAGCATTTTCCAACTCGCTCCACATACCACAATTGTAAAGCCAGGTGACAAGATCCATCAAAATTTAAACTATGATTGTTGTTTTGAGTAATGTAGTTTACAGCACTAAAAGCAAAGCATATTGGTATCTATGAGTCAAAAATTAATTTGTGTTTCAAATGAATCACTGCCCTCGTGATGACGAAATGCCTGCATCTTGTATTCTCTTTAAAGGTTTTATTTTGTTGTTCCGCTTTCCTTGGCATTTAGGATAACGACATTTTTCCATCAGGGTTAACACAACATCTTTTTATACAGAACAAATATTTTTAAATTATTTATCACTCCTTTGGTTCTCTCCTAGGTGTGAAAGAGATACCTTTCTTTATTTGATAATGTGTACTCACTTATTTTGCACAAAGCATATCTTTGTGTGCATGTTTTCCTCATACTAGTCAACAATGCCCTGACTCCAGAAATATTTTTTGTAAGATTTACAAATTTTTATTTTATGGGTGCATGGTTGGACCTAAATAAATTATTGAAATTTTCTAAATTGTTTTTAGTACTATCAAATTTTGGAGAAGGGTATCTCCTTTTTTTCAGCTTTTACCTGCCACCTTATGCCTATTTCAGGAATGTATTTAATTTTTTAAAAATATGCTTTATGATTAAAAGAAGAAAAAAAAGTCCTGTCTGGAGACATCTGTCTAATGCTGTTAAGAGGTTTGATAGCTGTTTCATGGTATAATGCTGTTTTGCAAAAAGAGAATGGGAGAAGGAAAAACTTGGAAAAAGCTCTCTCTTTTTTTGAAAAACACTAAGGCTTCTCTCTTTTCACTGCAATTTCATTACCCAGATTCAAAAGCCTGTCGATGGATGAATCAGTTCCTGGCAGAAGTTACAATAGCCTGGAGGGTGCATTTATTTGAATGAGCAAAATTGTTCTTCTAGACAAAGTTCTGATTGCTCACCTCCCTTCAGTCAGGAAGAGGTGTTCACTCAAAACAACCCTTCCTGTCCTAGAACACCCACTGTCTTCTTTGATTTATAGTGCTGCGCAGTGAAGTCTGCATCAGCTGACGTGTGCACACACAGCACAGAGATGGGTAGAATACATCTCTCTTGCTGAGAACTCTAATCTGAGTGTGATAGTTTGCCAGAGACATGTCTGCATTGAATTGATGAGGTACTTTGCCTTTAGGTCTAATAAATTTTCTTTGAAGGCGTCCTGAACATGGCCTATTTAAAAAGAAACAATAACCAAAAACTGCTTTTTGAAAATGATTAACTTACACATACCCTTTCTGTGTTGTCTAAAGGTAAACTGAGGCTGCAGGGGTGGTGCTGCACTCTATGAACCCAAGTGTGTTACCATCATGCAGGTAAATTCAGGGAAGTTCTTGCAAAGCCCTGAGCATTATGTGATCATAAGACATTACTGAGATCTCTCAGTGTGGGAGGAACATAGTGGGGAGCCCAGAGTTCTGGGGAACACCTGTGCCATGAAGTGTTCAGATACAGACTGCTTCCCTGGGGTCCACACTCCAGGGTGTTGATCTGGGCAACTCTTTTACCCCGATGGGTTTTTTTTCAGTTTCTTTCTGTTTAAAATCAGAATATTAAGCTTCACTTCCCTTGTGGAATGCATTGGCAGAGTGATGAAAATATGCTATTTATTATTGTGTATGATTGCTGAGAAGTGTGACTGTGCATCAGAAGTGGAAACCTCCTGGCATTTGCAAATCATGAAGACTCATTCCATTGCATAACCACAAAGCAGGTAAATGCTAAATCTACAGAAAGGCATTCTGTAAACTGTATATTGTCTTTCAAAGGTACAAATTATCATTGTCCCTGCTTGTCACTGCAGTATGTTCATAAAAATATCTCTTAGTTTCTATGCAGTAGCAACATGTTTCAAATAAAAATAAAAAGTTGAGGAACACGATAAAATAGTATCTGTAAGAGCACTACTACATGACAGAATCTGGCAAGTCTTCTTATCATGCTGAAGTAGAGATTTATCTTCATCATTTTCATTATGTCATATCTTATCCTCACTGCTGACAGAAACTTTTGCATAGATGAGAATAAAGACAGCTTGGCCCCTAAATCTGGTCTTTTTGAGGAAAGAAATAAGTGTTTGTCAGCACTGCAATATTTAGCCTCCAATATGAAAGAAATAGCAACTAAGGGACTTTAATCTGCCATGTTTGATTTTATTCATGCAGAAAACTGAGCAGACTCATCAGCTGAAATGCTCAGTAGTGATGCAGCTGCTTTCTGCCAGTGGGACATCTGAGCATCCCAGGGCTGCCACAGGGACGCGTGCCACAGATCTTCCTTTGTTGGAAAGGAAAAGGACCGTAATAGGAACTGGCAGATCTGTGCCAGGGCTGCACTTTAGCTTCACACAGCCATGCAAGGCAGTTGTAAAAGTAAGAAGGGCTTGCCACAACACAGAGGCAGTGTTTGTGGACAGGGCAGGAGAATGCACTAAACGCCTTTATTCTCTACTTTGTAATTCTTAAGCATCTCCAAGATCCGCAGTTGGACATGCTTGAAGCACGTAATAGAATGACTTACTCTTTTGGCTAGGAAGGGTTTTCTGGATGCTTATTTCCTTTGTGGATAAATCAAAGAAGGTTTTGTCTCATGGCAATTTCCAAAGACAATTTTAGCAAAGCCAGGAAGAGAATAACCAGTCTGATTCCTCCAGGGAGAAAAAAAAAGTAAATTTTTTTCAGCTTGCCACTTTCCTATCTCTATATATTGTGATGCTTGTAATTGTGTTAACATCATGTCAGAACATGTCAGAAGAGTTCTTTTTACTAGACTGCATTTTATGAGCTCAGAGCCAAAACTACCGAGTTGTTTCCATACTATTCCCATGCTATTATGACATTTTGTTCAAGTTTAATGAGATTACAGATGATATAAAATGCATTTCAAAGTATCCTAGCTGCACAAGTTGTTCTCTAGTCTGTTAAGTACTGTATGCTAAAAGGCAGGCTTTATTGCAAATGTTTATGTACTATGAGAGGGCAGTAATACTAGAGAGGGGCAATCTGCTGAAATGGCAGTCACAAATTTTTTGCATTTTAAAAACTGTAAAACTATATAGCATGGTCCTGCACTCATCTTGGAAAGTATTTTTGATTTGCAGAAGTATTAAAGTAATGGTAATGATCAAAATATTCTGAATTAAAGCTGACTACTTATTTTAGGATTTTGAATTTGCAATAATACAAAAATTATTTATAAGTATGGAGGTATATAGTGGCTAATTAAGATGTTTTCTGATGTAAATGTTTAGTAACAGTTTTCTGAAAACAGTTGTGTGAACTCTCATCATTGTTTAAAATGTTATTTTTTTGAAATTTGAAGTGCTTTTAATTAATAAAGCAAAAAACAAAGCTCATGAAATAAGCATACAAAGAAAAATAATTAACTGTCTTGTATAATTGCTTTAGAATTAGTTCAGTCTAGGATGCTTTCAAAGGCAAATTTTCCAAACTTAATATGTAATTGTCACAACAGCTATTAGAGAGAGCTGCTGAAATTTGTGCTGCCTTCCTCCCACAACAAGTGGTTGCACAGCTGAGATGTGTTCTGCATATATAACTTCCTGTTTGCACTCACAAACGTTAGTCTTGGCACAGAGGAGCTGATTAAGCCTTACTTCAAAGAAGATATAATGTGAGATGGTCAGCTTACTTCAAATAATTATATTCTGACTTTTTCCACTGCCTTGTATGTGAAAAATGACACCAGTGCAGACAGCACTGAAAAGTTCAGTGCGATTATGAATGATCTGCTTTACCGGTTGCAATCTGAATTCCACTGGAATTGTGTAAGGTTCTTGGCAGTGTTTACTGCCTTATCATCTGTAAGCACACCAACAACATAGTAATTAGAAAAATAAATGTGGAAGTTCCTTCCAGATAAACCCTATGGGTTATCAAACTTTTGAGGTTTTACTCTATTCTGCTTTTCAGCCTTGCCCCTAACTCTTGGTATCTTAGCTAAGCTTTGAAAAGTCACTCATTAGCTCAGGCTGTATCTGACTGGACCTACCAGGACAAAGCAGGCACTGATAAAGGAAAATCTTGTTTCATGTGTCAGCCAGCCACAGGAGACAGCTAACATAATTACCATCTGACATGATCACTACCTGCCCCAGAGGCCAATGCCCCCCTTACTAGATGTGGACATTTAAGTGTGCAAACAAGCTCAGTTAAAAACTTGGCAAATTCAGAATTTCAGTTCCCATTAAATACCACAGTTTCAAGTGTCCATGTGAAAATGAAGAATTGTGGCATTACCTGTAAAAGTGTGTTCCCTTCATTGCGCCTGTAAGGAATGAGGTATGATGGATGCTCAGGGGAGGGTCGTAATCCTTCCAGACATCTGAGTTTCGTCTGTCGCTGTATGTCGACAGCAACATCTTCCTGCCAAGAGCTTAATGGAATTTACAAAGTACAGGTGGGTTCTTTGGCTTATTATGAAACATAATAAGCAAGTTAGGACATGTCTACCTGGGTGCAATCAAACACAGTGCAGCAGTTTCCTGACCTGCTAAGTGGCACAGCTTTGCTGCCTGGTGTCTACAAGTTGTATCACAGGATTTGCATGAGGATATGCCAAAGGTAACTGATCCCTTGCGGTCTCTGGAAAACATTCCTCAACAGTACAGTGCTGGCAGAGCTAATGATAACATGGGTGCATGTATCTGAAACATACTGATATAGACTTAGATGCTCAGGAATGGGGTCTGAAAGGCCAGCTTCCAACAGGGAAGATAATGTTTACCTATGGGAGCAAGTGTGAAAAGAGGGATGAGTCTTAGAGAACTAAAGCTGACACTTCCACAACTCAACTGGCATGCAAGGGACCTGTTCCATTTGTTCAGTATTCACAACTACAAACATGTTCCTGAAGTATGACAACTAATTTTCTTCAAAAATATTAAGAAATGGCAAAGGAATCATGCTTCTCTTTCAGACTGTTACAGTCAATATTGGTGTCTGTCCAGTCTGTACAGTCAAAATTCTAGTGTCTGTCCTACTGCCTATATAGCACGAACCAGTTTTCAGTGGAAAAGATTCCAGGTAGCAGCTTTTTTATGTTATTAAGCTTTCAGTGTCACACTCACACCAACTTTCTCTACCTCTTGTGTAATTTTTTCATAGAAATTTGGCAACAATTCCAGGAAGAAATGTAAAGTACTCATTCCAGAGTGAGTACCTTACTGCCTAACAGCTAGGTAAGTCTCCTTAAGAGGGCTAAAAATTAATGGAATCCTGTCTGTCATAGATGAGAGTTGTAGCCATTCAGACACTCAATAGAAGAGAAATTGGACCATCTTTTGTGCAGCACACTCTCTTGCACATGCTGAGTACACAGTTGCCAGGTGAAGCTTGGAAGCAAGATAAATGAGCTTGTGAATCCTGGTAAAGCTTAAGTTTGGATCAGTTGCTGAATTGTCCCAAATCATCAAGTCTGAAACACTTCTTAGCAGACCCAGAGCCCAGCTGTAGGCACATAAAAATCCTTACAGTTAAATCATACAGTGACTAAGTATTTCTTTTTATCTGCAGGTTTGGGTGGCAGCTGAGTTAAGTGTAGTCATTCTGGCATGAGAACCTGTGTTCACAGAGATTAAGATTGTGGTTGAGGGCCATTGGAGTGGCTCCTTAAGTAGAGCAGGACTTCTTGCTTCTGGCAGAAGAGAACTCTCAGCAGTTTGGATCAGGCAAAAAAAAAAAAAAAAGACACAGGTTAAAACCAATTCATTCTTAAACAATCTTGATCACATTTCTGATCAAAATATTTCTGGTTCAGATTTTGCCTGTATGAAGCTGTAGAGAGAAATTAGGCTGTTATGTACTTCTGGGAAGAAAGGAGGGTTAGATATGACATGCTGGGTTACTTTTTAAAGAGTTCAACAGACAATTGTCTTCCCCTTTTGTCTCATGTTCCTTATTTCCAAAAAGAATTTAGTCTCTTGCCAGAGAAACCTAATAGCACAGGAAACCTAATTTTCTATTCTGAAAACACAATCCAAACTGTTATTCATGATAATATTTAGCCATTCAGAGAGGTGCAGACCATGAAATATTTAAAGATGTTACAACAGTAGTGGTTTTATTCAGATATTTTGATTATGTCATTCAGTCTGTTGTTTTCTAGTAAAGTTCTAATTATGTTTACCTGTGAACTCAAACAAAAGACTTATGAAGAATTTAAAGAAGGACCTGAGGATTCAGTATTGCCCTACTAATTGGGAGTTAACACTGTCTTGGGTATGTCACTGCCCACTGTCCCAGCTGAGAGGCAGTGAGCACTTTTAGTTGCTCAAGTGGGACTGGTCCTGGCTCTCAAGTGAAAGGTGGTAGTGAAGCCTGTCTGACATTCTGCAGCTGTTTGGGGCAGCAATTGCTCACATTCAATGTGATTTTTGTGCAATATTGACCTCATACCATTTGTTTCAAGTCAATACAAAGGTAACTTCTGCAGGTATATTTATACAAAGGTTTTGAGTTAGATAGTGGGGTTTCTTTTAATTGCACACAGAAGTTAAGGAAGTATGTGATAACTGTGTGCCTGAATTAATGAGGCCAGTTGCATAATCTCATCTTAGTCCTAAAGGAAAACCGGGGCTCATTGTAATGTAATCACACTGTGGTGTAAAGCCAAAGGATATTATCTGCTGCCAGGAGAAGAAAACCAAGGAGATGTTCAGGTCAGGTATTCTCTGTTCACTTGCTCTTTGCAGTGGACCTGGCCTCTGCTCAGTGAGACCAGGTCCCTGACAGACATTGCTGTTCTTGGGCACCCATGCCCAGTTCTTAAAGGTACTCCCTGAGACGTAAAAACACATTTTCAAACCAAGCTCAATCGATTCCATCACTTAAAATTGAAACATCGAAATAGAACTATATTTTTAAATTAACAACTATTCCTAAGACTTAGATTCACTACCTTTTTTTCATTTCTGATTTATGCAACCCTGTTGAATTCAACGGACTCCTCATAGACATTCAACTAGAGTCAACAAAGCAAGTTCGCCTTGAAGCAGAATTATTTCATCAGTGTTTGTAGTATATTTCTAAAGTTGTGAGGGTGAATTAGCTTAGCAATTTCTTGAAAAGATATGAGGTTAGAATGTCCCACATGTAAAAAGAAGAATTACACAATGTTTTTCCAGCAAGAAGTGTTTTCTTTACTTAGTATAATCCTCCATAATCTTACTAACAGGGACAAAATATTTCTACTTCTTATGTTCTTGTGCAGAGCTGTCAGCAGTTGTTGACAAGTTGCAATTTTCTATCAAGCCTCAGTGTTTATACACATGCTCTCACATTCTGAAGAGCAGAATATATACACAAGACATCCACAAATCCAGTTTGGTATTTTATCCTTTTATTTTTTCCCCACAGCATGTGATGTCTGTCCTGTTCTGCTGCCATAATCTGTCATTTTCAGCATTTTTCTTGCTTTTTGCAATTTTTTATTTAAGTGATGACTGTTTCTTTCATAGAGTCTCATTGTCATGCTTCATTCAACTTACTGACCAGTTAAAGTTCCTGTTATTGCATTATCCATATTGTTCTGTGATATGAAGGCAGTCAATCTTTGTCACAGCTTGTGCTGATGTAGATGTCAGCTGAATGACCATATATTCATTAGAACAGACTTTTTTCAAATTATATTACAGAATAATTCGTAGGGAGCAATTTCATTATCATAAATTTCTCTTCATTTTTAATATCCAAATTAATAATTTAAATTTTGAATACACTACATCCTTTAATTTTGAATACACTATATCCTTTTAATATGTACATGAGATAATGCTTCAAAAGGCATACTAAATGTTATATTTATACAAGGCTTGTACAGTAAATGCTGAATAAACATGCTCTACAATTCTTCCAGATTTTTAAATACAGCTATAACTTTAAGGTTAGTCTCACTCACCTTTTGACATTGCTTTTGTTCATTACACTTTTATTAGTAAAAGTAAACCCTGAATATCCTCAGAAGAGAGAGAAAGGGAGAGAAAAAGGGAAAGAAGAGAGAGACAAGGAGAGCTAA